>CM019063.1:355337282-355754479 GCA_009667805.1 Leptobrachium leishanense | reverse complement strand
TTTCCTACACACCCACTTCCTGTCCTTACGCAAAGCATCATGGAAAAGGTAGTTTAGTGCCTTGTGTTTGTCCAGCATAACTTTCCATGGTCTCTGTCTCCCTCTGGTGGCCATTGCAAGTAAATGCAGCAGAACAGTCTTTTTAAACACATCACTACATAAGGTACTTGAGTTCAGTTTGTGTTGAATTCGAACTTTTGAAATTGTTAGAGTTCGAATGCGAACCCAACACGGGGGTGTTCGGCTCATCTTCGCGCAACTTTTTACGAACGACGTTTGCGCACATTTTTTTAGCGTCTTTGAAAAGCTGGTGGTAACTGCAAATCGGAATGTTTTGGCCAAAACAAAAAACACCAGCACGGAAAAAAAAAATACAGCACAGTATAGTTACACATTCTACACATACCCAAATAATAAAATTGTGAATTTGTGCATATTTTTTTTATTGCTGCAGCATGTATTCTCAGATTTACTTTTACAGGCACAAAATCTTAAGTTAGTCAATTAAGGTAAATTGATGTCAATTAAGGTTCTTAATTCTGATTGGCTGAATCCAGCGAAAAAACCAGTCCGCACACTGATTTACGTGTGCAACGTTACTGCGCGCGTATTACACTTCATTTTGCGTGTCATTTTTTGTGATGTTTAGACAGATTCCCTGTCTGTCTCAGAGGTTTCCAGGTTGGGAGTGGTTCTTATGCCACTCCACTCTTCCCTGCTGCAGTGCATGCTGGAGAAGGAAGCTGTACCAGTAACCAGGAAGAACACAGACTTCTGATCTGTAGCCGAGAGCAGTCATGTAGGGAAGCATTTAGGCACAGAGTATATGCTGGAAACCTGTCCTGTTATTATAGCACAGACAATAATCTGATTCTGTACAGAACCCTTCTGAGAACTGTCTCAGTGAGTAATAAACCTTCCCTGGTTAATCGTGACATCTGGCCTGTGTGTAAATTACTGGACAATACTCAAAGAAACACAAACAACACCTAATTGCAGGCCCACACCTTTGGGACATAACCGTGGCGACAAGGATTGTGGATATTTCACACATGGAATTAATAGGATCTATTCAACCTTTTGATCCTGCTGCTGAATCATGGAGCTCTTGGGAAGAGAGACTAGAGAAATATATGGAAGCAAATGATGTTTCTGCAGCAAAGAAAGTTGCTGTTTTCCTCACAGCATCAGGGCAAACTGCTTATGGCACACTCAGAGATCTAGTTTCTCCAGATAAACCTGCTTCTAGACCCCTGCCTGAGTTGATTGAGAGGCTGCATGAGCACTACAATCCAAAACCCTTAGAGATTGCAGAACGTTTTCAATTCTACAGTAGAAGGCAGCATGCAGGAGAAGACATAAAGACTTATGTAGCAGCTAGCTTCCATAAATTAATAACATGTCAGTTTGGAGACTATTTGCAGACCGCTCTTCACGACATGTTTGTCATGGGGCTCTATGACACAGCCATACAGAAACGGTTACTCACAGAATCTGACTTGACACTGAATAAAGCCACTGAGCTTGCCTCCATCATGGAAAACGCTGCTAGGGATGCTAATCTCCTGAACCCACACCTGGAAACTCCTGCAAGCCAGAGAGAGGAAATTTTCAGCACTTCTGTGGCCCAACGCACACGACGGTCTCTCCCAGGTCGCCCAAAATTCCAACAAAGTAATGTCTCCGGGTCTGCAGCACCAACCTGCTACCATTGTGGCGACCCTACTCGCAATGCACTCACATGAAAGTTTAAGGATGTAGTTTGTTTCCTTTGTGGGAAGACTGGTCATGTCAGGCGTGTTTTCCGCAGCTCCCGCTCCACTGTCACTGCTAAAAAATACAGAGCTAAGAAGACATTTCATGTAAACACTGACCACAAAGACTTGAGCTCTGATGATGAGCCGTTTGTTCAACGTGTTGCACTGTTCAGAGTGGAAGGGAGTACTCCTGCTATTAAAGTGGATGTCACACTCAATGGTTGTCCTGTCTCAATGGATGTTGACACAGGGGCAGCTGTCTCTGTCATTTCATGGACTGATTTCAAGTCATTGGGCCTGTCCCTACCGCTCAAATCTACAACTCTCAATCTACAAATTTACAGCCAGGAACTGTTACGGGCCGTGGGTTATGTTCAGCCTCCTGTCACATTGGAAAAATGCTGTAAAACCTTACGCCTTTATGTTGTACGCAAAGGAGGTCCTCCATTATATGGTAGGGATTGGATTAAAGCCATGGGCATGCCTCCTCTTGCTATTGCTCAATGTACATTACTCTCTGAGGTGGACTCGTGGGTGGAATCTCTGAAGTCACAATTTAAAGAGGTTTTTGAAGACTCTCTGGGTGCAGTAAAAGGAAAATTGGCCCAACTCCAATTAAAGCCAGATGCCAAATCTCGTTTTTGTAAGGCCAGATCAGTACCATTTGCCTTGCGGAAAAGTGTGGAAGCTGAACTGGAGCAACTATTGGCTAACAAGGTGATAAAAAAAGTTGAGAGGAGTGAATGAGCTTCACCAATTGTTCCTGTTAAAAAAAAAGAATGGTGATTGTCAGAATTGGTGGGGATTTCAGAACGGCCCTGAACAACCAACTTCTTGTGGATCAATACCCATTACCTCGACTGGAAGATCTATTTAGCTCACTAGCTGGAGGGCAAAGGTTCCCAAAGATAGACTTAAAACAAACCTACCTGCAATTAAAAGTACATCCAGACTCACAGCATTTATTGACCATAAACACTCACAAAGGATTATTCCAATATACCCGCATGATTTTTGGTATAGCCCCAGCGCCAGCGATCTGGCAGCGAATCATGGATGAAGTCCTTGCAAGAATACCTTACACACAATGTATGCTAGATGACATGCTCATCACAGGTCCCACAGATGTAGAACACAGAAGGAATGTGGAAGCTGTGCTGGAGAGACTCCAAACACATGGATTACGTGTGAACCTTTCTAAATGGGAGTTTTTCAAGACAGAAATAGAATTTTGCGCCCATACTGTAGATCGACGTGGATTGCACACTACAGAAGAAAAGGTGAAAGCTCTTACTCATGCCCCAACTCCCCAAAACGTAACACAGCTGCGGTCTTATCTTGCCTCTTAAATTACTATCACCGTTTCTTGCCAAACTTGGCACACCAGTTTTATCCATTACATCACTTACTGGATTCAAAGACCAAATGGATATGGACAGCCGAATGTGAAAAAACCTTTACATAATCAAAAGAACTAATTCTGTCCTCTCAGGTTCTGGTCCACTTTGACCTAAAGAAACCAGTAACTTTGGCATGTGATGCCTCGCCATATGGACTGGCGGCTGTGCTTTCCCATGTCATGTCAGATGGCACAGAGCGGCCCATTTCTTTTGCCTCCAGATCTTTGACTTCAGCAGAACAAAACTACTCGCAGATAGTTAAAGAGGCGCTAGCCATTGTATGGGCCACTAAGAAATTCCACACATACATCTATGGTCGGGATTTTACACTTATCACTGACCACAAGCCTCTGTTGTCGATACTGAACCCTCAAAAAGGAATTTCGACTACAACTGCATCTCGCTTACAAAGATACGCTTTATTCTTGGGAGCTTATAATTATTCAATCAGATACCGCTCGCATGATGCCCATGGAAATGCAGATGTATTTTCCATATTACCAGTTGGAGTACACCTACCAAGTGACATACGCATAGTGGAGGTACAAAGGCCACAAACTAGTATCTCAACCACACTGATAGGCATAATTCTGTGACTGTGTTTCTGGCTGTCTCAGGTATTCTCTTTTGTTCAAACTGGATGGCTGGAGAAGGTGCCATGTGAATTTCGCACAGATTTTACCAGAAAATGTGAACTAGTGACAAATGCTGGATGGTTACAATGGGGAAACAGGGTTATCATACCCAAAAATCTGCAACCTACAATGCTAAATATCCTGCATGAGGGCCATCCAGGCATGGTGCGCATGAAGCAGAGAGTGAGGGTTTATGTTTGGTGGCCAAAAATGGATACAGCGATTGAAGATTATGTAGCTAGATGTCCAGGGTGCTGTCAAGCTCAAAATCCTCAAAGAAAGGGTGACATGCAACCTTGGCCATGACCAAAGGACCCATGGTCAAGACTCCATATGGATTTTGCGGGACCGATCTACGGGAAAATGTATTTGATCGTAGTGGATGCACATTCCAAATGGCCTGAAGTTTTCCAAATGCCTCTACATCACCTCTACTGCTACCATTTTAATCTTGAAGAAGCTTTTTGCTCAGTATGGATTGCCAGCAGCCATATATGGGATATTCAGAGAGCGTGAAAAGCAGGAGAATGACTGGAGAATGACTAGAGAATTAAAAATTCTAGGTCAAAATCGCCAAACCAGAAAAATTCTCCCTTTCATCTCACTTTCCAAATCGGCTATTTTGACCTAGAATTTTTCATTCTCCAGTCATTCTCCAGACATTCTCCTGCTTTTCACGCTCTCTGAATAACCCTGATAGTGTCAGACAATGGGTCACAATTTACCTCTCATGTGTTTCAATCATTTCTTCGTTCCCTACAAATCCAACAACACAACACAACAGATCCATATCATCGTTCATCAAAGAGGCTGGCAGAACGGTTTATTCAGACTGTTAAGAAGAACCTGCTTTCTACTATGGACCAGATTGGAAAGTCTGAGGAAACGCTGCTGGAGTTCTTGTTTGCATAACGAAACACGCCACAATCTACTACCGGACTGGCACCGGCTTTTCTAATGTTTGGACTGCATCCATGGACCAAACTTGATTTAGTTTGTCCTCAGACCCAGTTTCCAACAACTTCATCACCATGTTGTTCTACATTTAGTGTTGGTGATCCTGTATGGATTCGTAATTACAGAGTTTTCCCTCACTGGCTTCCTGGAGTCATTAATGGCACCATTGGAAGGAAAATGTACCTTGTTTGCCTTTCGAATGGTACTTGTGTTCGACGTCACATCTCTCAGTTGAGAAAACGCAAACTCGTACCAACTGTAACGGTAGTGGTAACGCTGTCACACGAGTAGCGGAGTTGAGATCCTTGAGGGCAAAAGTATCTGCTTGAATAACACAAAAGGTTCATAAACTACAGACTGTAACTTAATAGTCAAGGAGACACAAGTGCTAACTGAATTGCCTCTAGGCTCTGAAGGTTTCGAGACCAACAGATTACCTAGGACACGCTCAGACACATGATATGTGGGACGACAGTCTGTGAAGTATTCAAGATGCAGGGCAGTCAAAAGAAATTCAGAAACAGTATGGACTGATTTGAACTTGCAGATAGTAGATACCTGGCTAATACCAGAAGGTACTGACTTGCAGACAAGGTTGTTCTCACGAGTATATTCAGAGATGAGATTAAAAATAACAAACGGCAGAAATAAACAATCTTTCTTAATCGCGGTTTTCACATGAACATTAACCTGAGCTGTACGTTGGGTAATGGTACCTCGAAAGGTCACAAGCAATACCCCAAGATGAGATGGGACAGAACCCAGACAGTGAGCAATAAACCCAGCTGCAAGCATAGGGTTAAATTGCCAACGCTCACAGACAGCGACATACAAATGTGCAGATAGAGTGTTCGAAGTACAAGCCGGGTCAATTAACAGGAGAAGGAATCGCATACAGAAATAGGTCGGTAACAGGATATCAATGTAGGAATAAACTTAGCGCTGCTGGAATCAAACTCCGTCAGGGCCACGAGGCAACCCCTCTTGCCCTGTTTTAAACCCGGCGGCTCATTGTGACTACACCAGGCCTGCCCCCTCAGATGCCAATCTGCCATCAGGAAGTGCTAGCAACCGACCAGCCAGCAGGAAAAACCACCATGCCCAGACCCCCCAGGGAGCACAACAGGGGCTGAGGATGTAACACCAACAGGGACAAGCCTGACCCCTCTGTTCAATCAACCACAAGACACCACTCAGGAGTCTGCCGGTGACATATGGCATGGTGTATGGCATGATCCAACATCTTTGCAATCACACCCTTAATTTCTTTGTGACCATTTTCCTGGGGAACCTAGACCTGTGCCTGGAACTGTACGGACTGATTTATCTGTTGGGACGGCACTCATGACTCCAGAAACATTGACGGACACCACCCCTGCCACACCTGTGCAACTTTGCAAGTTTACCCATCAGCGGTGTCAGACAAATTTTTGGCAAAGCACTTATCCCTTGCGTGATTCCTCTGAAGTGCAGAGAGAGAGCAGAAGGGCTGGTGACCTGTTGAGGGTGCAACAAGAATGTCCTGAAGATGCTCCTTTGCCAAACTGATACTATTTACCTTGTTTGTCTTATGTCTGTTTTGTTTTCTCTCTTTTGTGTTTGTTGGTTTGTTTTTCAGGGGAAGAAAAAGAGGTGTGATGTTTAGACAGATTCCTTGTCTGTCTCAGAGGTTTCCAGGTTGGGAGTGGTTCTTATGCCACTCCCCTCTTCCCTGCTGCAGTGCATGCTGGAGAAGGAAGCTGTACCAGTAACCAGGAAGAACACAGACTTCTGATCTGTATCAGAGAGCAGTCATTATTATTATTATTATTATTATTCTTTATTTATAAAGCGCCAGCATATTCCGCAGCGCTGACGCTGCAGGGACGCATTTAGGCACGAGTCATGCAGGGACGCATTTAGGCACAGAGTATATGCTGGAAACCTGTCCTGTTATTATAGCACAGACAATAATCTGATTCTGCAGAGAACCCTTCTGAGAACTGTCTCAGTGAGTAATAAACCTTCCCTGGTTAAATCGTGACATCTGGCCTGTGTGTAAGTTACTGGACAATACTCATAAAAATACAAACAACACCTAATTGCATGCCCACACCTTTGGGACATAACAGTTTTTATGAACATTATTTTTTGATGGATGAGAAAATGCATTCGGATCGGAATACCACGTCAATCTGTGCACGATAACGCTGAACGATGCGCGCAAAAAAAATTGCGCTGCGCGAACGAAATTGTGCGAAGAATGTAATAGCGGCCGTAATCTCCTTTTTCCATCTGTTTTTTATTTTGTGTCTTCTGCAGTGGCATCTTTCTTTTCCTCCCTTCTTTCCTCCCCGCTTTTATCATTCGTGTGTATAGTTTTTGTTCTGCTTAGATTGCACATGACGGCTGCTATTCTGCTTCCCTAAGCAAAGCTGTGAGGCGTGAGTGCTTTAGACTAGCTGAAGTATGTATTTGACCAGTACTCACACAATGAAGTTCAGCAGATAGCTTCAACTCAGCAAAACTGACACGTAGAAAGATGACTCCAGTTGAAGAGTTTAATGATCAGATTGACAATCTTGTTAGTGTACAGATTATGCAGGTAAAAAGTCATTGTGTCCAGCACTGAGCACAGAATGGCTGCTATGTAATGGGACTCATAAGTTCGATTTTCAAATGACGGTAAACGGTTTTCCTTTAATCTATTCATAAACAACTGCTTGGGGCAGCAGTCTGTATTATAAGAGGAGACATTTTAGGACACGCAGATCAAGTTTAGTGATTTTTTGGCTAAATTATGCTGAAATTTATGCAGGGTTTGGATGAAAGTAACAATAAGTGCTTTAAAATTGGGCCTTTAGCGTCGGCAACCGTGCCGTCACACTGTAACCCTTTTGTGGTATTGTGGTAGAGTGCAGGGTTGGACCCTGTGGTCCAAAAAATTTAAATGATATAAATCTGGTAATATAGGCGTCAGTGTCAGTGCACCCAAATATTGTGCCTTCGGTGGCAGCAAGTGCCTTCACACCGTAACCCTTTTGTGGTATTGTGGAAGAGTGCAGTGGTGGAGGTTTTGTGAATGCAGAAGAGATCCCCGATCTATTCCATTACTTCAGCATCAGGGGATTGATAGCTGCTGATCCAGGACTGATTCATTTTTATAAATGTCAGCCGGTCTACAGAGTTGGTGGACAGATGCACTCTTTTGTCTGTGACAAAACCTCCAGTGGCACTGAATGTCCTTTCGGAAAGCACGCTGGATGAAGGGCAACCTAGTAGCTGCATAGCATATTGGCTAAGTTCTGGCCAGTGATCCAATCTCAACACCCAGTAAGCCAGTGGATCATCTGCTGTAAAGGTATCCAGGTCTGCCCTTGCCCCTAGGTAGTCCTGCACCATACGGTGAAGACGCTGGCAATGGGTGCCTACATTTGACAACCCTGGGCGTCGTGGACTAAAAAAATTGGAAAAGGCATCAGTCAAGCGGCCCCTTTCACCGCTCTTCCTCTGATCAACCGCAGCCTCAGAAGCACCTGTGTCATCACTTGGTAACTTATCAGTGCCTGGAAAGGTGTTACACAAGTGTCACTTTAGAGCTTCTTCAAGTTGTTTCATCTGTCCTCCCTCTGTGCGGGCAGGATGAGCTCTGCAACTTTACCCTTGTATCATGGATCAAGAAGGCTTGCCAACCAGTAATGATCCCTCTCCTTAATAGCACGAATCCTGGGGTCCTTTACCAGGCTTTGCAGGATAAGGGAGCCCATGCAGTGTAGGTTGGATGTGGCATTAGCTTCCGAGTCTTCCTGGTCAATGAGGATGACTCCATCGTGCACACAAAACTCTCCTTGAGGAATCTCCACCTTCAATGCCCCCACTACTTAAATATTCCTCCTCCTCCTCATCCTCCTCCTGTCTGATCTGAGGAGGACCCGCAGGAATGCTGTCTGCGGAAAGACTGGGGCCTTGAGAGCTAGGGAAAGCCTCCTCTTCCTCCTGCGGCTCTGCCTCTAGTGCCACATCTATAATTCCCTGCAGAGTGCGCTCCAGAAGGAACACTAAAGGAATTGTGTCACTGATGCATGCACTGTCCCTGCTCACCATCCTCGTTGCCTCCTTGAATGGTGACCGTATAGTGCATGCATCCTTGATCATCAGCCACTGCGGGGGGGAAACAAGTTGACCTGAACCTGTCCTTGTGCCATACTCACACAGGTACTCATTGATTGCCCTCTGCTGCTTGTGCAGATGCTGCCGCATTGCTAATGTCGAGTTCCACCTGGTGAGCATGTCACAGATAAGACGGTTTGTGGGAACGTGGAATTCTCTTTGAATTTCTGCCAGGCGAACACTTGCTGGGAATGACCATCTGAAGTGGCTGCAGACTTTTCTGGCCTGGCTGAGAAGCTCTGCCAGCCCTGGGTACCTGGTTAGGAGACGTTGTACCACCAGATTTAGGACGTGTGCTAG
The DNA here is from genome assembly GCA_009667805.1 of Leptobrachium leishanense. NCBI lineage: Eukaryota > Metazoa > Chordata > Amphibia > Anura > Megophryidae > Leptobrachium > Leptobrachium leishanense. The sequence continues at coordinate 355,745,281 of CM019063.1, read as the reverse complement.
GCATGGTACATGCGTCAATTTACCCTGGCATAGGGCGGAGAGAAGGTTGCTGCCATTATCACAGACAACCATTGCCAGCTGGTTGGCATGGCTCCTGTCCCCTAAACAAACCAGCTCAAGCACAGTATGGCATCTTTTTGCTTGAGCCATTGCGTAGCCCCTGTCAGGCGTTGGTTTAACTGCCACTTTGCCAGAGACACAGTAGGAGGAGGAGGAGGAAGAGGGAGAGGTGGTGGTGGTGGAGCAGACAGACCTCATACAAGAAGCTTTCTGGAGGCGTGGTGGATGAACAAGCTCCAGCACAGAGTCTTGGATCCTCCCAGCTGCAATCAGAGTTACCCAGTGTGCCGTGAAGGAAATGTAATGGCCCTGTCCATGCTTGCTGGACCACGTGTCTAAAGTCAAGTGCACCTTGCTGCTGACTGCCTTTCCCAATGACTCCATAAGATTGTCTTCCACGTGCTGGTATAGTGCTGGAATGGCCTTCCGTGAAAAGAAATTACATTTTGGAACCTGCCACTGTGGTACAACACATTCAGCAAATTCACGGAAGGAAGCAGAGTCCACCAGCTGGAAAGGCAGCAGCTGCAATGCGAGTAATTTTGCTAAGCTGGCATTTAGACGCTGTGCTTGGGGATGGTTGGGACTATATTGTTTCTTACGCTGCAGCAGCTGGGGCAACGTAATCTGACTGCATAAATCTTCAACTGATGGGATGCTGTCACATTGTGAGGAAGGACCTGGTACATCCATTACTGTAGCATCATCCCGGTCAGTGGAGGTTGGAGTAAATGACATGGCAGGACATATAGTGGGGGTAGAGACAGGTGAGGAGGACCTACGCAAAGTGTTGCACCAACGGGATGCGTGGCAGGTGGTCATTAGGAATGAGCTGAACACTCCCCGAGTTCGGTTCGAGCCCGAACCCGAACTTCCCATTTGTTCGGGACCGAACCCGAACCCGAACCCCCATGCAAGTCAATGGGGCTGAAAATTCGTTTTGTTAGAGTGCCCTCCAAGAGGGCAGATATGCTACATATTTGCCATAAAAGGTGTATGGGGGTCCGGGTAGTGCCCTGGGGGACAGGAAACAAGGACAAAAAGTTTTAAAAAAAACTTTTTTAAAGGGACAGTGAGTTTTCCATGAAATAAGGGTTAAAAATAAAAATGAAAAATTCCTTCAAATATCGTGCCTAGGAGGTCCCCATAACCTGCCCGTGAAGTGGTGGATTTCTAGGATGTATAGAAACACTTATAAATAAATGACGTTTCATATGACGGTAAATGCTTTTCCTTTAATCTATCCATAAACAACTGCTTGGGGCGGCAGCCTGTATGAAAAGACATTTTAGGACGCGCAAAAAAAGTTAAGTGTTTTATTGGGCTAAATTATTGTGAAACTTATGCAGGCTTTGGATGAAAGTAACAATAGGTGCTTTAAAATTGGGCTTTTAGCGTCGGCAACAGTGCCGTCACACCGTAACCCCTCTGAGGATATGAATCTGATACAGGCGTCAATGGCAGTGCACTCAGATATTGTGCCTTTAGTGCCAGGCATGCAAGTACTATTTTACAGTAACCCCTCTGTGGTATTGTGGAAGAATGCAGGGGTGGACCATGCGGTCCTATATTAAAAAGATATGAATCTGGGAATGGGCGTCAGTGCACCCAGACATTCTGCCTTTGGTGCAAGACTGCCAGGGCAGCAAGTATCATCGTACAGTAACCCCTCTGTGTTATTGTGGAAGAGTGCAGGGGTGGACCATGCGGTCCTATATTGAAAAGTGTTTTTTTTATCTGATAATGGGCGTCAGTGCACCCAGATATTGTGCCTTTAATGCCAGGCCATCATACAGTAACTAGGGATGAGCCGAACACTCCCCAAGTTCGTTTCGAAGCCGAACCCAAACTTTCCAAATGTTCTGATCCGAACCCGAACTCGAACCCCATACAAGTCAATGGGGCTGAAAATTCGTTTTTTAGAGTGCCCTCCAAGAGGGCATATATGTTACATATTTGCCATAAAAGGTGTATGGGGGTCCGGGTAGTGCCCTGGGGGACAGGAAACAAGGACAAAAAGTTTAAAAAAAAATGTTTTTAAAGGGACAGTGAGTTTTCCATGAAATAAGGGTTAAAAATAAAAATGAAAAATTCCTTCAAATATCGTGCCTAGGAGGTCCCCATAACCTGCCCGTGAAGTGGCGGATTTCTAGGATGTATAGAAATATGTAAAAACCAAAAAATGACATTTCAAATGATGGTAAATGCTTTTCCTTTAATCTATCCATAAACAACTGCTTGGGGCGGCAGTCTGTATGAAAAAAGGAGACATTTTCGGACATGCAGAAAAAGTTTACTGATTTTTTGGCGGTGAAAAGCAGGAGAATGGAAACTTCTAGACCAAAAAGCCGATTTGGAAAGTGAGATAAATTGGAGAATTTTTCTGGTTCGGCTATTTTGACCTAGAATTTTCCATTCTCCAGTCATTCTCCTGAGTTTCACCTTTCTCTGAATAACCCTGTCAGGGTTATTCAGAGAGCGGTGAAGAGCAGGAGAATGACTGGAGAATGGAAAATTCTAGGTCAAAATAGCCAACCAGAAAAATTCTCCCATTTAGGCTAGGGTCAGACTAGCGAATTTTTAACGTGCGTTTAGGCGCACTTAATCACGGCCACACTAGCAGCAAATGACGGGCAATGACGGCCAATATACGAAGTACGGTCGCACGAAAGTCCGGCTGCGCAACCCAAGTGGAAAATGAACGCATTTTTTTGAGAACGCAGAACCGCTAGTACGGACGTACAGAGTGCGCTGCGTCCACTAGCGGCATGTGTGCGTAATTTGGAGACGTCAGACCCTGCTCATGTCCGGCCAACATAACATCCAGACACCCAAAGTTTCCTGGTTTGGATCCGTAACAAAATCACGCACAAAAATGCGCATCATATGACCGTTTTCGCGCAATCCGTGAAAAAATATGGCAATGCTTTCGGACGCACTTTTTGACGGTCGCTGCGAAAAATGCGTTAGTCTGACCCTAGCCTTATCTCACTTTCCAAATCGGCTATTTGGTCCAGATTGTTCTCTTTTCCTGCCATTCTCCTGGTTTTCACCTTTCTCTGAACAACCCTGAGAGAGAGGTGAAAGCCAGGAGAACTGGCAAGAGAAGAGAACAATCTAGACCAAATAGCCGATTTGGAAAGTGAGATAAATGGGAGAAATTTTCTGGTTTGGCTATTTTGACCTAGAATTTTCACTTCTCCAGTTATTCTCCTGATTTTCACCGCTCTCTGAATAACCCTGTGAATGTTTAATCCCAAGGTGAAAAATAACATTGCTTTAGATTTTTTTCAAACACCAGTTAAATGCAGCATATTAGGATGTTTTAGGGAAATTAATTCTCAAATCTCAATCAGAAGCAGACACCACCCCACCCTCAGTATATTGTACAATGTATCAAATTGATTACCAGACTAAAAACACCTGGTGTTATGCCCGTTTGTGAACAGAGGTCATTTAGAGTTGATAATCTTTCCACGTACACATTAGTTTTTAATTCAACATCTAATAAACCATTGCTTATAATATTGCAGTAAAGAGTCTCTTTATTTCTTGATTTTTTTTGTATTTTTTTAATCATTTGCTATACTTTTTTCAAAATTTCTTTTTTTTTTTTCGAACTCGACCGAACATGTCCAAAAAGTTCGAAATTCGCGAACTTTAGAACTGCCAAAGTTTGGGTCGAACTCCGAACCATCCGAACCCGAACAGCTCATCCCTAGTGGTCATATGTCGCCTCAAGCACATGGTACCCATGCGTCCTGTGTCTTTCCCACGTTGATCCTCATCTGACATAGATTACAAATAGCAACGGTGCGGTCTGCTGCACATTTCTTAAAGAACTCCCAGACAGCAGAGTTCCTGGATGTGTGCTTTGAGACAACAGCGCTCTGCACCCGAGCAGCTCTGACATCTGATGCCTTGGACTGGCTACGGTTGGTCATAGAGAACGTTGTGCCTCTTGTTTGTTGTGCCTCCACCTCCTCACTTGACTCCTCTGTTCAATCAGGCACCCAGGTGGAGTCAGTGACCTCATCATCATTGTCATCATCACCCCCTATCTCCTCGTCACTGGAGCCAACTTGACAGTATGCTGCAGCTGCTGGGGCAACATGAGTGCCAGTTATTTATGTGTCACTGGACGCACTTTTTGACGGTCGCTGCGAAAAATGCGTTAGTCTGACCCTAGCCTTATCTCACTTTCCAAATCGGCTATTTGGTCCAGATTGTTCTCTTTTCCTGCCATTCTCCTGGTTTTCACCTTTCTCTGAACAACCCTGAGAGAGAGGTGAAAGCCAGGAGAACTGGCAAGAGAAGAGAACAATCTAGACCAAATAGCCGATTTGGAAAGTGAGATAAATGGGAGAAATTTTCTGGTTTGGCTATTTTGACCTAGAATTTTCACTTCTCCAGTTATTCTCCTGATTTTCACCGCTCTCTGAATAACCCTGTGAATGTTTAATCCCAAGGTGAAAAATAACATTGCTTTAGATTTTTTTCAAACACCAGTTAAATGCAGCATATTAGGATGTTTTAGGGAAATTAATTCTCAAATCTCAATCAGAAGCAGACACCACCCCACCCTCAGTATATTGTACAATGTATCAAATTGATTACCAGACTAAAAACACCTGGTGTTATGCCCGTTTGTGAACAGAGGTCATTTAGAGTTGATAATCTTTCCACGTACACATTAGTTTTTAATTCAACATCTAATAAACCATTGCTTATAATATTCTGCAGTAAAGAGTCTCTTTATTTCTTGATTTTTTTTGTATTTTTTTAATCATTTGCTATACTTTTTTCAAAATTTCTTTTTTTTTTTCGAACTCGAACCGAACATGTCCAAAAAGTTCGAAATTCGCGAACTTTAGAACTGCCAAAGTTTGGGTCGAACTCCGAACCATCCGAACCCGAACAGCTCATCCCTAGTGGTCATATGTCGCCTCAAGCACATGGTACCCATGCGTCCTGTGTCTTTCCCACGTTGATCCTCATCTGACATAGATTACAAATAGCAACGGTGCGGTCTGCTGCACATTTCTTAAAGAACTCCCAGACAGCAGAGTTCCTGGATGTGTGCTTTGAGACAACAGCGCTCTGCACCCGAGCAGCTCTGACATCTGATGCCTTGGACTGGCTACGGTTGGTCATAGAGAACGTTGTGCCTCTTGTTTGTTGTGCCTCCACCTCCTCACTTGACTCCTCTGTTCAATCAGGCACCCAGGTGGAGTCAGTGACCTCATCATCATTGTCATCATCACCCCCTATCTCCTCGTCACTGGAGCCAACTTGACAGTATGCTGCAGCTGCTGGGGCAACATGAGTGCCAGTTATTTATGTGTCACTGGCACCCCCTTCCTCTAGGTTGATTATTGTCCCTTCCTCAACCTCAGAGATTGAATCAGAGCACTGTAGTTGCTGCGCATACTCAAGCAGCATATCACTGTCATTGTAGTCAAACAATTCAGCTGACTCCTCTGTATGTGATAGGCTATAGCAGGAGTAGCTGTGGACATGGAGGTTGCATTAGATGCTTTGGCAGCTGAGGTGGACTGTAAAGAACTACAAGCCTGGCTGGCAGAGGACTGGGAGGATGAGGATGGCCTGATTAGCCAATCCACCAAATCCTCTGTATGTTGCTGCTGCTTAATACGGCCAGCACCAGTTAGAAAGGACAAGCGTGCCCCTGCAGAGGATGCACCATGTCCACCACGACCAGAGGCACAGCCTCCCGACACAGAGGCTGCTAGCCCTCTCATCTGTGTCTGGGAGCGTCTGCCTGTCCTTTTTGGTCTTTCTAACATGGTGAGTGATATATAGATTAAAGATATACAGAACTCTGATTCAACTCTGGTATAAAGATTAAAGATTTCCAGAACTCTGGTATAACTCAGTGGGACACCCTGATAGCTGTCAGCCAGTGACAAGACACAGATTACAATTCCCAGAAATGTCCTATAAATCAGTGAGACCCCCTGATAGGACCCCCTGTTAGCTGGCAACAGTGACAAGACACAGATTACAATTCACAGAAATCTGCTAGAAGTATGTGGGACCACCTTGTCATGGAGCTGATGTAACGCTCCATGCTTCAAACCCGAAGAGACTTTATGTTCATTTATATCGTGTGTTTTTAAATATATTTTACATCGTTTGGTTTTAGTTTAATTTAGTTTAGTGTAAAATGGCATAGCTTTGGTTTTAAAAATACTTATATTCCTGTAGGTAAATGTGGTTTTGTGTATACAGTAAACAAGCTTTACTGCTGTGTAATTTATGCACCAGGGTTTTTCCCATTATCTAGCTGCATGTTTAATTCAAGGGATCTCTGATAGTGTGCGTTTAATCTGATGTGTTAGAACAATGGATATACAAATGTTGTGTGAGTTGAAAGGCTAAAGAATGTAAAGAATGTTTATTGTAAATAACTGATTTAATGTAATTAGTATGGGTATGCAAATTATGACTGTTGGACTTCAGCATAAATGGTGGCGTTTGGTTCATTAAAAAGTGAGAGAACTCTCAGAGCTCAGAGAGAGAGGATCCTGTTTTAAAGCATACAGCCGCGCCTGGTGTCTTTATTTCAGCGACGCTACACTATACACTATCACCCTCAGAAGGCAGAGAGCGGCCTTCTGGAGATTCCTAACGGCTCCAGGGCAGAGGAACAGAAGCAGGCAGGTCAAGCTGCTCGAGGCGCTGAGGACAGCGCTCCCAGTAGCCGGGCTGACCGCAACGAAGGGGTGTCTGGAGAGCCAGGACAGACGGAAGGGAACGGTTCCTTCACACCCCTGATAGCTGGCAGTTAGAAGACACAGATTACAATTCCCAGAAATCTCCTATAAATCAGTGAGACCCCCTGATAGGTGGCAGTGAGAACACACAGATTACAACAATTCCCATATATTTTGTAGAAATGAGACCCCCAAAATAGTTGCTGGCAGTGAGAACCCAAAGGTTAGAACAATTCCCAGATATTTTGTAGAAATGAGACCCCCAACATAGTTGGTGGCAGTGAGAACACAAAGATTACAACAATTCCCAGATATTTTGTAGAAATAACTGACCCCCAAAATAGTTGGTGGCAGTGAGAATACAAATATTACAACAATTCCCAGATATTTTGTAGAAATGAGACCCCCACAATTGCTGCTGGCAGTGAGATTACAACAATTCCCAGATATTTTGTAGAAGTGAGACCCCCAACATAGTTGGTGGCAGTGAGAACACACACTAACACAACAATCTCCTCTCAAAAAACACGTGCTGGGGCTGCAAGGGACGCCTTATATAGTATGCTGCGGGACTTAGCTCTGTGAGCCCATGATTGGGTAAAATTTGCCGTGATTGGCATAGTCTTGCACCTAAACTGTGGTCAGGTGCAGGCTGTAGCCAATTACAAGCTTCAGGCCAGTGGAAAAAGTGCATTGTGGTCCATTGTGGGCAAACATGCTGCGAACACGTGGAAAAGTTCGAAGTTCGCGAACATACGAACTGGCGATGTTCGAATCGAACTCCGAACACATAGAACCGAACAGTTCATCCCTAATTGTAATACCATCCACGTACCAGCACACGAACGAATTTGCGCTCACAATGTTAAGTATAGGACGTGCACAGTTCATCCCGCTCGCGCAAGTCCATCCGCGTTAAACGATAACGCGCATCGTTTGCGCCGACATTGTAATACGACGTTCAGCGCAAAGGGTTTTGCCCCTCGCGCATTTGTGCACGGAAAACACACTGCGCTAAGAATGTAATAGGGGCCTACATGATGTATGAATGCCAAAAGAGCTAGTATGCATATCCTTAAACGGTCACACACAAAATAAATGCTCATTTAATATGACTAAGGTGCATTTAAGGGTGGGACGATGTAGAGCAGATCCCTTTTGTACACGCCAGTGATAGAAGTTCTCTACACCTTTACCGCTGGATGTGTTATCTGGCTAGTGCAGCTCTCCCTGTTCAGTCAATTAGAAGAAGTAATAAGGCGTGTTTTGTCCTCATGCCAGATAGTGGTATTGTTTTGAGTTCTCTTTCCATGTAGTCTCGGTCGATGAGGGACTCAATTCTTTACTTCAGGTCACCAGGCTTTACAGGGAACTTCAGCTGATTATAAAGCTGTGATACCAGGAGGTTATGGGTCAGAGTTTTTTTCATCTTCATAATGCATACTATAGCTGCATCGATCTGGTACTGTCGGTCTGAAATACCCTTTCTGTTGTATTTACTTGTTCTTCTACAGTCTCTTTCATTTGAATTTGGTTAATCTTTATTCTGTAGAGTTTGTGCTTGAAGTCAGCATTAAAGCTAAATTTGTCTCCACATTTTTACTCTTTGGCATCTTATTCCGTACTCGTGCTTTGCCACATGCCAGTGTTTGTAAAGTTTGTCTTAGCTCGCTGTCCTCTATTTCTGTAGCCATCTTAATATCTTCCAAGCTGAATTCATCTCCCTCATTAAACATAAGAAGAACCAGCGTTTGAAACAAGGATACGTGCAGCTCTTATTTTCCTCTTTAACGTCAGCTTTTAATACAGCATGGTCCAGTGTAGACTGCCACTGTAGTCTCCTGCCACTGTGCTTCCCTAGATAAAAAGTTTTAAATATTTCCTGCAGTTTTAACATCTCTGATAGTAAATGAACATCCATGGGTGTATAGGATGGCCAGTATCCCATTGTCAGTATATTCACGGTCAAGTCTATACAGCCTGGGTTATTGTAATTCTGCTTATTCTGCTTGAATTGAATCATCAAATAGTGTATCCATACATATACAATGTAACCTCCCTTATTGGGCAGGAGCCCTGTTTTAGATCCCTGCTGACATATGATGAAGTCTATTCCCAGTCCGTTACAGCCACTTCAATCCTAAATTCGCCTTTCAGAGCTGTTCCGTTCTGCTGCAATCTAGCGGCCATGGAAAGAATGGTCTTTAAATTCTTTAAAAAAAAAAAACAGTCCGCACACCGATTTCTCGCGCAAAGTACGGTTTTACGCTAGGGATGTGCACCGATTTTTTTTTTCGATTCGATTCGATTTTTCGAATTTTTAAACTTTTCGATTCGGCTCGTTTCGACTGCTTTCTGTTTCGATTTGGTTCGGCTCGATTCGGTTTTCGGGTACATTTATTTTTCGGAATATCGACCATTTTTCGTATTTTCGGGTCACTTTACTAGGTTTCTGTATCGACTTTTCGTTATTTCGGAAATTTTCGTTTTTCGGAATTGTACATGGTTTTCGGCATATCGCCAATTTTTTGTTTTTCGGAACTTTTCGTTTTTTCGGAACGTCTGTTCTCGTTTCAAAGCTGTCTAACTCTATTCGTTTTGATGAAAACTACTATGGTTTACTTTTTTAATACTACTTTATATATTTTTTATAATAAATTTTTGGTTTGTTTTTCGGATCCGATAATTCATTCTGTCGATACGATAATTCTGGCGATTCTATCGTGTTTTTTTAATTAACCCTTTCGCTGCTGAGGCTTTTCCCACCTCTGTGCTGAGCTCATTTTTACCGGTTTTGCTCATCATGTTTAAACGTGTTTTGAAGCCTTATTTTAGTATATGACCCAGACATATTATATATCGTTCTTTCCGTCAGACTCGGCAGATTCATAATATGTCATTATTATATGTATACGTCAGACCTGTCTGTATATTATAACAAAAAATGCAATAAAATATGATTTTTCAATAATTTACAACGTGTAAAGTGTTTTTTTTTCACATTTTAACATGCGAGCAATTGCGGTTATATTTTGTATGGGGCGCGCTTGTTAAAAAAATTAGAGATGGGGTCTCGTTACATTTTTTTTTGGGGGAAATTACACGATTTTTAACAAACGCAGCGCATACAAAAATCGTTAGTGCAGCATCATTGTTCACATTATAATTGAAATGGGAACAATATTGCTGCATTAACAAACCAAAAAAAAGAAAAAAAATGTTTATTTATTTTTTATAAAATTTTTTAAATATTTTTTTATTTTTAATTTTTTTACAAACTTTTTTCACATTCGTGTTTGGTATCGTTGGAACGGCCATGCTCTGGCCGATCCAACAATACCAAACTTTAACCCCTAGCTGCCACGGATCGGGAGATAGGGGGTTCCAATGAACCCCCTATCTCCACCATTGGTGGCAACTAGGGGTTAACTCCAGGACTGGCGTCATCGTGCTATGCACGATGACGCCAGTCCTCAGGGGGAGTTCCCGGAAGCTTGGCTGACATCCGACATCCTCATGGATATGCCCCAGCTCCTCATGGATATGCCCCAGCTCCTCGTGGACATGCCCCAGCTCCTCGTGGATATTGCCCCAGCACCTCATGGATATGCCCCAGCTCCTCGTGGACATGCCCCAGCACCTCGTGGACATGCCCCAGCTCCTCGTGGATATGCCCCAGCTCCTCGTGGATATGCCCCAGCACCTCGTGGACATGCCCCAGCTCCTCGTGGATATGATCCAGCTCCTCGTGGATATGCCCCAGCTCCTCGTGGATATGCCCCAGCTCCTCGTGGACATGCCCAGCTCCTCGTGGATATTGCCCCAGCACCTCATGGATATGCCCCAGCTCCTCGTGGACATGCCCCAGCTCCTCGTGGACATGCCCCAGCTCCTCGTGGACATGCCCCAGCACCTCGTGGACATGCCTCAGCTCCTCGTGGATATGCCCCAGCTCCTCGTGGATATGCCCCAGCTCCTCGTGGACATGCCCCAGCTCCTCGTGGACATGCCCCAGCTCCTCGTGGATATGCCCCAGCTCCTCGTGGACATGCCCCAGCTCCTCGTGGATATGCCCCAGCTCCTCGTGGATATGCCCCAGCTCCTCGTGGACATGCCCAGCTCCTCGTGGATATTGCCCCAGCACCTCGTGGATATGCCCCAGCTCCTCGTGGACATGCCCCAGCTCCTCGTGGACATGCCCCAGCTCCTCGTGGACATGCCCCAGCTCCTCGTGGATATGCCCCAGCACCTCGTGGACATGCCCCAGCTCCTCGTGGATATGCCCCAGCTTCTCGTGGATATGCCCCAGCTCCTCGTGGATATGTCCCAGCTCCTCGTGGACATGCCCAGCTCCTCGTGGATATTGCCCCAGCACCTCATGGATATGCCCCAGCTCCTCGTGGACATGCCCCAGCTCCTCGTGGACATGCCCCAGCTCCTCGTGGACATGCCCCAGCACCTCGTGGACATGCCCCAGCTCCTCGTGGATATGTCCCAGCTCCTCGTGGATATGCCCCAGCTCCTCGTGGACATGCCCCAGCTCCTCGTGGACATGCCCCAGCTCCTCGTGGATATGCCCCAGCTCCTCGTGGATATGCCCCAGCTCCTCCTGGACATGCCCCAGCTCCTCGTGGACATGCCCCAGCTCCTCGTGGATATTGCCCCACCACCTCAGGGACATGCCCCAGCTCCTCGTGGACATGCCCCAGCTCCTCGTGGATATGCCCCAGCTCCTCGTGGATATGCCCCAGCTCCTCGTGGACATGCCCCAGCTCCTCGTGGATATGCCCCAGCTCCTCGTGGACATGCCCCAGCTCCTCGTGGATATTGCCCCACCACCTCGTTAGTGCAGCATCATTGTTCACATTATAATTGAAATGGGAACAATATTGCTGCATTAACGAACCAAAAAACAGAAAAAAAAAAGTTTATTTAATTTTTATAATTTTTTTTTTTAAATATATTTTTATTTTAAATTTTTTTTAAAAAACTTTTTTCACTGTAGTGTTTGGTATCGTTGGAACGGCCATGCTCTGGCCGATCCAACCATACCAAACTTTAACCCCTAGCTGCCACGGATCGGGAGATAGGGAGTTCATTGGAACTCCCTATCTCCACCGTTGGTGGCAGTTAGGGGTTAACTCTAGGACTGGCATCATCGTGCTATGCACGATGACGCCAGTCCTCAGGGGGAGTTCCCGGAGGCTTGGCCGACATCCAAGATGTCGGCCAGCTCCGGGAAAGGATCACGAACCGGCGCTTTTCAGCGCCGATTCGCGATCCAGCTCCCCAGGGGTTAATGCCAGGCACCATTTGGAAGGGCAGGCTGTGCCCTTCCAAATGGTGCCTGGGTTAACCCCCGCAACGCCGCCGATCGGGAGGGAGAGAGGTCCGAAGGACCTCCCCCCCTCCCTTTCAGGCGCCTCCTCCGCACATGCGGGGGGGGACGCCTGAATTAGGTGTCATCGCGCTGTCGCGATGACACCTAATTTCACCGGCGGCGGTTCCGGATGCTGGGCTGACATCGAGGATGTCAGCCCGCACCGGGGCCAGCGATCGGCCGGAACCCGGCCGAACGCTGACCCCAAAGGGAGGATGCGCTCAGCTCGTCCTCCGCATACCAGCAGCCATGCGGAGGACGCGCTGAGCGCGTCCTCCGCATCGAAGTGGTTAACAGTGTGGAAACCAAGCAATACATAATTAACTTATTAACATAAAGCAACGCACACAAACAGGAAAATATAGAAAAAATAGAAAATTTATTTACAACATGGGGAAGGGAAGGGAAGGGAACATGCCAAGGATGGCAAACTGCCCAACAGGGGCACAAACAACACAAACAAACATACAATGGCGGCCATCTTCCAAGCCAGGCGTTCAGAGTATTGGTTCACTTTTAGAATTACTGGCATTTGAGGAGATGTTGGAGCTGGTCCACATCTTTGATTACAAAGATTATGACTGCAGTAAGGGCCCTTACGGCAGGAAGAATAATTTTAGGAAGGATCGTATCATTGACAAGCTACGCGCACCACCATCCTGGAGGTGTTTGGGAAAGACGGGACGAAGGACCAGATCAGAAAACGCTGGTCCGACCTCAAAGCAGGCGAGCAGGAGCAGCTGAGGCACATCCGTATTGAGTATTGTCTCTGTCTTACTGCCGCTCCAGGATGTCCGCGGTGTTGTTAAGGTGCTCCCGGAGTTCCTGCAGCAGTTCCTGGATGGCATTGAGTGTTCTGACAGCCAGCCTTAGTTCGCCAATCGCCTCTTGATTGCTCGGTCTGGCTTCTTCTATATATCCAATAAATGAAAGAAGGAAAATACAGTAAGTAAAGTAGGTTTCTATTTTTGACTGAAAGTCTTGAAAAAATATAACAGTAGTATATACCAGAGCTGGCGGTCTCCTGAGTCTCCGACTCCTCTGACTCCTCCTCCACCACCACCGTCTGCATATCCAGTGCTATATGTAAGAAATTAAAGAAATAAAAAATACAGTAAACAACAAAACTGATTTATTTTTGAACAAAAGTCGATGCAAAATACAACAGTAAAAAAAAAAAACCTGGGCTGGCGGCCTCCTGCTGCACCGGCTGCCTCTCTCCTTCGCCCTCCTCCTGGTCCTCCTCTTCCTCCTCCTGCTCCTCTTGTGCTATACATAAAAAAATTAAATTAAAATACAGTAAACAAAAAATGTTTCTGTTTTTGACCAAAAGTCGTTGCAAAATAAAACAGTATATACCAGCGCTGGTGGACGCCCGTGGCTCCCCCTCCTCCTCCGCTGGAGCACTGGTCCCTGCCCGGGCAGATTCGGCGGCCTTCTTCCTGTCTTCTGCCACATCCAAAAAATATAACACGTAAATAATGCAGACTGGAAAAAATGGTATATCTATACAATATATTGCCGAAAGTATTGCGACACCCCTCCACTACCCCACTACCAGCTTGACCCACCACTACTCCCATCTCATAGTTCTAAAGTCACAAAATATTTATTTATTTCCTCTGCACAGACATATATTACCGTTCATTTATATATTTTTTTCAGAAGTAAACATTACGTTTATTCAATAAAAACTATTATTTGTGTTGTGTGCGTACAAAGCGCATTGTGTGACTGCTTTTAGTTATTTTATAGAAGGCCTCAACCTCAGTTTCACTTTCAGTTTCTGTGAATAAAACTGGATATTGCAGAAACAACAACAGAAATCCACCATTTTGTTTTAAAATTTGCATCTAAAGCATTCAATGACACTGCTGCAGCAGCTGCTGAGGATGTATTGAAGGCAGCTCTGTTTGGATGCACTTTCAGAAGAACTACATGTCCCATCCTATCACTTAGCAGAGACGCAGAGATTGTTGATTTGTTGATGTGCAGGTGGGAACCAATTTTGGGCAAGCTGCGGGTCTTCTCGTATGCATCACTCAATCACAACAACCTCCCCCCCCCAACACACTACAGTATACACAGTGCCAAAAGAAATCCAGCATTGTAACTTCATCTACATACATCAAATATCACAATTTTCACGAATACGTAAAATCACAAAAAAGAAGAGCTATGGCAAAAATGCATGTATGACGAATTGTGAAAACGCAAAGCTATACACAATCACATTGCATGAAAAAAGGGACTAGATAAATAAACGTATTTCTTTGCACATTAGCACATGCAAGCACATTATTATTATTATACAGGATTTATATAGCACCAACAGTTTGCGCAGCGCTTTACAATATAACATGACACTTACGTTCCGCTATGACGCGGCGGATGCGTCTCAGCTGCTCCTGCTCGCGTACTTTTAAATCAGACCAGCGTTTCCTGAGCTGGTCCTTCGTCCGGTCCTTCCCAAACATCTCCAAAATGGTGGTGCGTAGCTTGTCAAGGATACGATCCTTCCTGGCGTTATTCTTCCTGCGGTAAGGTCCCTTCCGGCAATCATAATCTTTGCTATCAAAGATGCGGACCAGCTCCAACATCTCCTCAAACGCCATATTTTGGGCCCGTTTCTTCCTGGGTGCCGGTGGTTCATCATGAGATGATGACGAGGTGCTTGTACAGCACTCCTCTCTTACAGCGGCCATCATGAAGAATAATAAAAACAATATTTTGTTCAAAAAGTTGTCAATAAAACTGGCTCAATAAAGTTACGACATTCGTGCGCGCGCGCATTGCGCGACCCGCGGACGAATCGGATCTGACCAAAACACGAATATTCTGATCGGATCATTGGAAACAAAAAAAATTTTACAGATTCAGCGATATAACCGATACTAGTTAAATATACGATGTCCAGACTTACCGAAATGGAACCGAAATCCCGAATGGAACTGAAATCATGAATAGAGGGAAAATAAATTTCGATTTGACACATTTCAAGTCCATTCGAAAATTCCGAAGAATTTTCGATTTGGCAAATTTTTCGTTTTTTCGGAAAGTCTGTTCTCGTTTCAAAGCAATAGATTTCGATTTGACACATTTCAAGTCCATTCGAAAATTCCGAAAAATTTTCGATTTGGTAAATTTTTCGTTTTTTCGGAAAGTCTGTTCTCGTTTCAAAGCAATAGATTTCGATTTGACACATTTCAAGTCCATTCGAAATTCCGAAATTTTTTCGATTCGGCTCGGAAAACAGTTCGGATTCGACTTTTTCGGATCTAACAAATTTCGGATTTTCGGCCGCATCGAAAGACCCGAATCGGGAAATTTCGTGAAAATTCCGAAATTCCGAAACCCGAAACGCACATCCCTATTTTACGCACGATTTTTTTTTACGGAAGAAAAAATGCACAAGGATTGTAATACCAGCGTTAATTTTCACGCGATAACGCATTTTGCTGTGCGTGAAAAAAAATGCGCTGCGTGAACGAAATTGCGCAAAGAATGTAATAGGGCCCAAGAGAGGGAAAGAAAATAATAAAGAATCTCGGGGCTGCACCTCCCAAAAACATCCACCACAAGTCCAAAGTGACGCACATCACATATCTCTCTCCCCCTTCCAGATCGGCAGGTCAAGCTTGGATCCCAAATGGATCACTTGCTACTGACCAAACCTCGCACTCTGTCCCTTTGCTGCGCCATTGGTATAGTTCCAGGGTGCTGGCTCACAAGCACTGTCAGGGCCCGATGGATGCCACAGAGTACCCCTGGTTGCTGGTCCATGGTCCCGGGGCAGAAGGGAAGTCACCTCTCTTGTCCAGTGAGTCCAAAGACTCAACGCAGTAGGGTGTGCCAGGAACAGGCCGTTACAATCCACAGAAACAAAGTTAGGGGGCACACTGGGACTTCTCCCCACATTTCTCTTGCTCCCGGTCACCTCCGCAGGCCCAGTACCACCACCACCAACCCACTCCACGTTTAGAGTCCCTGGTCTCTCCTTCTGCTGCTGCCACCTCCCAAAAAGGGCCCAATCCCAGGCAATCCCCTCAATCCCTAAGGGGTGCAATTTTTCCTGGGCCCAGGACCTTGGTAGCTTCTCAGGGTGGTCACTCGCTGGTCCCGTCGGTCTCCGGTCTACTGGGCAGGTGGGAAGAGGTCCCCTATCTGATGGCACCTACTGGGGGTCTCCATCTTTCTCGGTGACCGGGCACACTCAGATGCCAGCACAGAAACCAGCTCCAGCAACACTGTGTGCACTCGCTCCTCTGTGCAAAATATAACAGGGCCAATGACTCAATGCCCTGTTGTGTTGCTTTCCTCTGAAGTGGGCTAGTGGGTGCTGACAGCTCGTAGCAGGGACAGCTCATTTTGGCGATGAAAAATAATGTTATCTTTTAATTTCCTGTATGAATATATATATATATATATATATATATATATACTGTGATTCAAACACATATCTTAGTCAATATTCCCCTTTTAGTTTTCATAGTATTTGCACATTTTCTGTCGAAACTTGTAAGAATGTTAATTGAAAACACACATCCTGTATAGACAGGGCCCCTTGTCTCACTGTTGCGGGACAGATATGATAAAAAACGTTTTTGTGCTATCAATATAAACCAGATGTGGTTAAGTTTACTCATCTCCGACGTGGCAAATGTATTTGCACCATTTTAGCTCTGACGTGAGCTGTTTCATAATTGGTTGTTATACCACACCCTTTTTTGTTCTGTATTAGAGACTGATTAACAGACTCTTGCTAAGAGCACTTATACTTCATATCTTGAGTGGTTGTTCTTTATTGCTCTCCAGTTGGTCAATGTAGCACTGCGATAGCGCTGCGTCTTTGTATATGGAACAGACCAGCAGCACCACCAGAGATTTAACTTGCTTGTTTGGTAAATATGAATAGGAATATTTGATATGATTTGATTGATTATTCAACAGTGGTGATCTGAAGTGGGATTTGCCAATCAAATGACAATTATTTGTTTGTTCATAATTACGAATCTGCCTCATTTGTGAAGTGTGCCCTTCTGGCATTTGATGTTTTCCTTGGGGCTCTGGGTGTGAGAGCCTGTGTGTGCTTTGTTGCAAGGATGTTTTATGGACGTTATTAATTTTTTTTAAGGAGCGGTAACTAACCCGATGTGCTGGAGTTCCCTGTGGTGATTTATTATAGTTGTTTGTTTCTTGTTTTTATTTGTTTATCTTAACTCGCCAGAGAGAGAGCTGAAGTCTCTAGTGCTGGAGTATGTGTTTGTTTTATCTTAACTTGCCAATGAATTGTAATGTTTTCAGTGCTGTAGTTCGGTGTTTATTTTGATTTGCCCATGCTGGATATTTGTTTATTTGGTTGCTTAAATCTCTGTTGGTCTGTTTGTTTTGTTTCTTATATAAACGCAAGCCTCGCTCTCTGCTCCCTCGTTGCAATCTCCCTATTGTGTCTGCTGTGCATTTAGTTCTGTTTCTTTAGCACACTGCTTTTTTTTAATGAGACTGAAAATCAATTTTTTTTACAGGATTCCTGGAGAATAAATCTTTATTTCTTTGTTCTTAACGAATTGATCATATTACGATTCTGCTTGTGTTTCTCTATATATAAGGATTCACTTTCTTTACGCTTTTTTGTCTAAGGTTCTTGTGTGTCTGCTTCCCCCCTTCTTTCTTTTACATGTTGGTCATCTGTTTTGTGTGTTTAGTTGATGTTAAAAAACAGGAGGAAAAAAAAGGTGATTGCTTTCAAAGGTGCTTGCATTAAATCCCCCTCTCCCAGTGCGCTTTTGGCATTATTTATTGCTGACCTCTCAACCCTGGCCAGCGTAGATTAGCGTTTCTTTTTTTTGTTAAGGCTGGTGTCAGACGAGCGCATTTTGTACGGACTGTGCGCCCATGCAGTACGGACGCACTTTCTGACGGAAGACGCAGTAGTGGCCACACAGTCCGTTTTTCAAACTGACGTTATTTTTGATGGATGTAGCAGGGACCATAAATTAAATATGAAAAACATTTTGTCTGTCAAAAATGCTGGCCGCACAAATGCAGTCCGTCTGACCTCGTTCATCACTCACACACAAAGCTATGCGGACATTGCGGACGCAGCGCACTCCACACGTCCGTTCTAGCGGTTTTACGTTCTTGCCTAACTTGCGTCCGTTTGCCGCGTGCGTTGTGCACCCGCAATTCGGTGTGGACCCACTTCGTGTGGGGGTCTCCATTGGCGATTATTCAATGCTGCGACGGACGTTATTATGTGTGCAAAAACGGACGTTCAAACTGCGCTCGTCTGACACCAGCCTTAACTGAAAGAAAAACAGTGTCATTTACTTAACATGTCTGTTTTGTGCTTCTCACTCATTTCATGTCACTAAATCTGTTATGTCTAACCTGGTTTCAATCGTATGTATGTGACCGATCGCAATATGTGTATATTTCTGGAAGCTCCTCACTTCACCTCCCAGTCATGTGCAGTGTACCCCAAGGCTCGATACTCGGTCCCTTGCTATTCACGATATTCATAAATGATCTGCCTGATGTCTGCAAAGCCATAACTGTACACATGTGCACAGACGACACCGTAATCTATACCAGCAAACCAAATCTCCCACAGCTACACTGAGGTAGAAAAGTGGATCGCAGCTAACAATTTTTTTTAATTACTGACAAAACTGTTACGATGCTCTTTGGAACAGTACCTAAACTACATAATCAAAACAGTTTGCAAGAGAAAATATAATATATACTGAATAATTAACGCAGAGGATGAAAGTACTGTAAGGCTAAGGTCAGACGAACGCATTTTTCACGTTGTCCGTGAAAAAGTGCGTTCGAACGAACGTACGTATTTTTTCCCGGAATACGCGATAGCGGTCATACGATGCGCCTTCTCGTCCGTGATTTTGGACGGATCATCAATAAAACACTTTTTGTGTCTGGACGTTATGTTAGCCGGACATTAGCAGCGTCTGACGTCTCCTAATCACACACACACGCCGCTATGCGGCCGCAGCGCACTCTGTACGTCAGTAGTAGCGGTTTGACGTTCTCGAAAAAATGCGTTCGTTGGCCACTTGTGTTGCACGGACGAACCTTTGTGCGACCGTTCGTCGTATGTTCCCCGGCATTGGACGTCATTTGCTGCTAGCACGGCCGTGATTTCGTGCGGCTAAACGCACGTGAAAAATGCGTTCGTCTGACCCTAGCCTAAGATTGGAATACTTGTATTTTTTTGGTTTCTTCTCTTATCCTTGGTTCTGGTGATGTAATCCAGGTCCCATTGGGAATGATGAATAAGTAAGCTCAGGAAAAAATGTGTGTCGGTGAAAAAGACCAGGCAGCAAGACATCTATACTATAAAAGGATAAGCTAAAAACTGTCCGTCGCCAAAACCCTACTGCGCATGCGCGACGGACATTTGAAAGCGGCCGTTAGAACACACAGGTAGCTGCGCGTGCCGGCCGCGTGAAAAAAAAAAAAAAAAAACGGCACGGGCCGCGCGCAGCTACCCGTGTGTTTACACGGCCAGATGCCCCGATCCTCCAGCGGTGACCGTCCTCCGGCTGCCGGCGGGCCTCCAGGCTCAGGCGAGCCCCCGGCTCGGTTTGGGCCTACAGGCCAGCCGAGCCGGGGACTCGCCTAAGCCTAGAGGCCCGCCGAGCAGCCAGCGGCAGCCGGAGAAGGTCACCGCTGGAGGATCGGGGCCGAAGTTCCCAAACAAATACACCCCAAAATCGGCCCTGAGCTCCAGCGGAGACCTCCTCCGGCTGCCGCTGGCTGCTCGGCGGCCCTCTAGGCTTAGGCGAGCCCCCGGCTCGGCTGGGCCTGTAGGCCCAAACCGAGCCGGGGACTCGCCTAAGCCTAGAGGCCCGCCGAGCAGCCAGCAGCAGCCGGAGAAGGTCACCGCTGGAGGATCGGGGCCGAAGTTCCCAAACAAACACCCCAAAATCGGCCCTGAGCTCCAGCGGAGACCTCCTCCGGCTGCCGCTGGCTGCTCGGCGGGCCTCTAGGCTTAGGCGAGCCCCCGGCTCGGTTTGGGCCTACAGGCCCAGCCGAGCCGGGGACTCGCCTAAGCCTAGAGGCCCACCGAGCAGCCAGCGGCAGCCGGAGAAGGTCACCGCTGGAGGATCAGGGCCGAAGTTCCAAAAAATACACCCCAAAATCGGCCCTGAGCTCCAGCGGAGACCTCCTCCAGCTGCCGCTGGCTGCTCGGCGGGCCTCTAGGCTTAGGCGAGCCCCCGGCTTGGCTTGGGCCTACAGGCCCAGCCGAGCCGGGGACTCGCCTAAGCCTAGAGGCCCGCCGAGCAGCCAGCGGCAGCCGAGAAGGTCACCGCTGGAGGATCGGGGCCGAAGTTCCAAACAAATACACCCCAAAATCGGCCCTGAGCTCCAGCGGAGACCTCCTCCGGCTGCCGCTGGCTGCTCAGCGGCCCTCTAGGCTTAGGCGAGCCCCTGGCTCGGTTTGGGCCTACAGGCCCAGCCGAGCCGGGGACTCGCCTAAGCCTAGAGGCCCGCCGAGCAGCCAGCGGCAGCCGAGAAGGTCACCGCTGGAGGATCGGGGCCGAAGTTCCCAAACAAATACACCCCAAAATCGGCCCTGAGCTCCAGCGGAGACCTCCTCCGGCTGCCGCTGGCTGCTCGGCGGCCCTCTAGGCTTAGGCGAGCCCCCGGCTCGGTTTGGGCCTACAGGCCCAGCCGAGCCGGGGACTCGCCTAAGCCTAGAGGCCCGCCGAGCAGCCAGCAGCAGCCGGAGAAGGTCACCGCTGGAGGATCGGGGCCGAAGTTCCCAAACAAACACACCCCAAAATCGGCCCTGAGCTCCAGCGGAGACCTCCTCCGGCTGCCGCTGGCTGCTCGGCGGGCCTCTAGGCTTAGGCGAGCCCCCGGCTCGGTTTGGGCCTACAGGCCCAGCCGAGCCGGGGACTCGCCTAAGCCTAGAGGCCCGCCGAGCAGCCAGCAGCAGCCGGAGAAGGTCACCGCTGGAGGATCAGGGCCGAAGTTCCCAAAAAATACACCCCAAAATCGGCCCTGAGCTCCAGCGGAGACCTCCTCCAGCTGCCGCTGGCTGCTCGGCGGGCCTCTAGGCTTAGGACGAGCCCCGGCTTGGCTTGGCCTACAGACCCAGCCGAGCCGGGGACTCGCCTAAGCGTAGAGGCCGGCCGAGCAGCCTGCTCGGCCGGAGGAGGTCACCGCTGGAGCTCAGGGCCGATGTTGCCTAACACATACTCACCGACATCGGCCCTTAGCTCCTCCAGCGATGGCGGTCCCGCTTGCAGCATCCTCTCTCCGTTGCTCGCCGGAATGACGTCACGAAAGCCTTTGACCCCGGGGGGTCAAAGGCTTTCGTGACGTCATCCTGGCGAGCAACGGAGAGAGAGAGGATGCTGCAAGCGGGACCGCCATCGCTGGAGGAGCTAAGGGCCGATGTCGGTGAGTATGTGTGGAACCGGTGGAGGACTCGAGGCCGATGTAGGTGAGTATGTGCTCTACACACACACACACACCCTGCTTGCTCGGCCGGTATCCAAGCTTAGGCGAGCCCCCAGGCGAGCATGGAGGCCGGTCGAGTTGCATGCTCGGGCGTCCTCCAGGCTCAGGCGAGTCCCCGGCTCGGCTGGGCCTCTAGGCCCACGCCAAGCCGGGGGCTCGCCTAAGCTTGGTCGGCATCCAGGCTCAGGCGAGCCCCCGGCTTGGCTTGGGCCTAGAGGCCCAGCCGAGCCAGGGACTCACCTGAGCCTGGAGGACGGCCGAGCATGCAACTCGACCGGCCTCCATGCTCAGGCGAGTCCCCGGCTCTGCTGGGCTCTAGGCCCAAGCCGGGGGCTCGCCTAAGCTTGGATACCGGCCGAGTAAGCAGGGTGGGTGTGGAGAGCACATACTCACCTACATTAGCCCTGAGCTCCAGCGGTGACTGTCCTCCGGCTGCTCGCCTAAGCCTGGAGGCCGGCCGAGCAGCCTACGACAGCCACCGCTGAGGCTCCGGGCCAATGTAGGGGGATGTTGCCTACACATACTCACCTACATCGGCCCTTAGCTCCTCCAGCGATGGCGGTCCCGCTTCCAGCGTCCTCTCTCGCTCCGTTGTTCGCCGGAATGACGTCACGAAAGCCTTTGACCCCGGGGGTCAAAGGCTTTCGTGACGTCATCCCGGCGACCAACGGAGCGAGAGAGGACGCTGGAAGCGGGACGCGGGACCGCCATCGCTGGAGGGCCGATGTAGGTGAGTATATCCACGAGTGGGGGGGCCATATCCACGAGCGGGGGGGGCCATATCCACGAGCGGGGGGGCCATATCCACGAGCGGGGGGCGATATCCACGTGCTGGGGCAGTATCCACGAGCTGGGGCAGTATCCACGTGCTTGGGCAGTATCCACGTGCTGGGGCAGTATCCACGTGCTTGGGCAGTATCCATCCACGTGCTGGGGCAGTATCCACGAGCTGGGGCAGTATCCATCCACATGCTGGGGCAGTATCCACGTGCTGGGGCAGTATCAATCCACGTGCTGGGGCAATATCCACGTGCTGGGGCAGTATCCACGTGCTGGGGCAGTATCCACGTGCTGGGGCAATATCCACGTGCTGGGCAATATCCACGTGCTGGGCAATATCCACGTGCTGGGGCAGTATCCACGTGCTGGGGCAATATCCAGGAGCTGGGGCAGTATCCACGAGCTGGGGCAATATCCACGTGCTGGGGCAGTATCCACGAGCTGGGGCAATATCCACGTGCTAGGGCAGTATCCACGAGCTGGGGCAGTATCCACGAGCTGGGGCAATATCCACGTGCTGGGGCAATATCCACGTGCTAGGGCAGTATCCACGAGCTGGGGCAGTAGTATCCACGTGCTGCGGCAATATCCACGTGCTGGGGCAATATCCACGTGCTGGGGCAGTATCCACGTGCTGGGGCAATATCCACGTGCTGGGGCAGTATCCACGTGCTGGGGCAGTATCCACGTTCTGGGGCAGTATCCACGTGCTGGGGCAGTATCCACGTGCTGGGGCAATATCCACGAGCTGGGGCAATATCCACGTGCTGGGGCAATATCCACGTGCTGGGGCAGTATCCACGTGCTGGGGCAATATCCACGAGCTGGGGCAGTATCCACGAGCTGGGGCAGTATCCACGTGCTGGGGCAGTATCCACGTGCTGGGGCAGTATCCATCCACGTGCTGGGGCAGTATCCACGTGCTGGGGCAGTATCCACGTGCTGGGGCAGTATCAATCCACGTGCTGGGGCAATATCCACGTCTGCTGGGCAGTATCCACGTGCTGGGGCAGTATCCACGCTGGGGCAATATCCACGTGCTGGGTCATATATCCACGTGCTGGGGCAGTATCCACGTGCTGGGGCAATATCCAGGAGCTGGGGCAGTATTCCACGAGCTGGGGCAATATCCACGTGCTGGCGTATCCATCCACGTGCTGGGGCAATATCCACGTGCTAGGGCAGTATCCACGAGCTGGGGCAGTAATCCACGAGCTGGGGCAATATCCACGTGCTGGGGCAATATCCACGTGCTAGGGCAGTATCCACGAGCTGGGGCAGTATCCACGTGCTGCGGCAATATCCACGTGCTGGGGCAATATCCACGTGCTGGGGCAATATCCACGTGCTGGGGCAGTATCCACGTGCTGGGGCAGTATCCACGTTCTGGGGCAGTATCCACGTGCTGGGGCAGTATCCACGTGCTGGGGCAATATCCACGAGCTGGGGCAATATCCACGTGCTGGGGCAATATCCACGTGCTGGGGCAGTATCCACGTGCTGGGGCAATATCCACGAGCTGGGGCAGTATCCACGAGCTGGGGCAGTATACATGAGCAGGGGCAGTATATCCACAATAGACTGCCCTCTGGGCAGGCTTTACAACTAGTATATAAATAAAATACAATTAAAGCTGTGTAGCACTCAATCTTACAGAGGACCAGAAAAAAAAAGGAAAAATCGCTGTTCAATCAGTTGTTGCTCTTCCACTGAGCAACCAATAATACATCAAATAAAAGAAATAAGAGTAGAGCGCAAACAATGTTCCAATAAAGTCTCAATGAAATACAAGGATGGTGTATACCAAGGGGACCGCTTCTTGGAATGTTCTCACTGATCCAGAAGTAGCCTTATCAGTCCTTGTTCATATATCTTCGGATTATCGCCTAAATCCATGATGAACTGTATTATGGATAAGGTCCTAGAGTGTTTCTCTTTTAGATTTTCTGGCTTCCCCAAATCCTCAGGACATATCCAAGAAAACAGCCCATATATTAGTGTTCTTCAGATTCCTAAATATGATAAGTGAGCATAGCATAATACTGTATTTCAGCATAGGAGTATACCCACTTTATGTATATACTCGCATGGTATAGGACCTCACTCAGGTCCTAAATTAAATCGCTCAGAGGTTGTTTCAAACGGGTACAACCTTCCTAGAAAATCTCCAATGATTCCAACACAGCATGGATAGGTTACAAACAGAATTATTCATAAAAAAAATACAAAGGATTAAAATTTATAATCCGCCAAAACACGTTTCACCATTAGGTCAATGTACCTGTGGCTTCTTCAGTTGGCTCATAAAACTCTCTAGTTTCTTCCATTTTTAAATCCTATCTCATTGCTGTTGGCCAATCCGTTTCCATCAAATGGCAGGAAAGACTCTATCAATTAAAATAATTGCGTTACATTTGTTAAAGGAAGGTTTTCAATGGGCAGCTCTCTGTCCATCTTATTTCCTTATAACGACCCTTACGTTGGGAACCACGTGTTCACATCAAAACACCAGGACTATTTCCCTAAATATAAAGGAAGCCCCAGGTATACAAGTGAAAGTGCACGTCACACTCTACTCTAGATTGTATGATGTCCCTCAACCCTGCATTCTCCACTCGATCCACCGTACTTCCACTCCTACTTCCTGCGATCCTGCGATTGCATTCACGCATCCATATCCAAAAACCCAAGCATATCGCCAGATCACAAAGGAAGGAGGGGGCTTTCAACCCAAAACAGCAGAAGTACGCGCATGCGCACAACATTCCGCCGGGGGATATGCCTCCTTAGACTTGCACAAAGCGAAAGTACGTGCATGTGCACAACTATCTATTCAGGGATATGCCTTCTCCAGCTCTGACTGTATGAGAGCATATAAATTCATTTGTTGTAAACTGTGTTATATTAGATCAAAGGTGATCCCTATATCCTACTTCATTTACTAATCTTATTTTGTAGGTATATATATATATCCGATACTCAATGTGTTACAGATAACTAACTAATAATGTGAACAATGATTTTTTTTCACACATATGTATATTACCCCTATGTTGACTCTATAAAAAATTTAACAGTTGAAGTTATAAACTCTAAATCTTATGTATCTAAAGAAAGGGGGGAGGGGAGGGAAGGGCAATATTAAATCCATTCCATATCGATTTTTTTAAAGGATATGTACTTCTAATGAATTTCCCAGTAGTATTAATGGGACATAAACATATCCCACTTCTCTACTGTAATATGGATGATTCCTTCATTAAGTTATTCCAGAACATGACATAATTCAAAATAAAAATTTAGGACTATAGGGGCCATAGTTTTCAAAGTATAAATCCATTTCATCTCTATACAGTTAATTTTGTTGGTGAAATCTCCTCCCCTCCAATCTTTATTTACCTTCTGGATGGCTCTAAAAGTCATGCCTTCTGCTGTGCTATTGTGAACGGGCCATATTACATACTTGGTGCTAACTTAACCAGAGCAGTTGTAAACTTAAAACCATATTAGATAGTTGGTGCTAACTTAACCAGAGCTGTTGTAAACTTCCCAGAGCCATTATAGCCTATGGAGGTTTTAAGTTTAAGCTCTGGTTAAGTTAGCACCAAGTATGTAATATGGCCCAACATTTTTAAAGTGAGCAGATACTGAATGTGACTCTAAACCTCGACCTATGTTGTATATGTGCTCATGTATCCTTACAGTAAGAGGTCTTGTTGTGTGTCCAATATAGTGTAAGTCACATGGGCATGTTAATTGATAGATTACTTCTTTAGTTCTACAGGTAATAACCCCCTTAATCTTATATGTTTTCTTATCACTTCCACAGAATTCTGAAATCGTGTTCCTCTTCACACTCAACCTTTTACCGCTGTCACCACAAAACAACTCATACAGGCCCTGGTAATCTCCCAACTCGACTATTGCAATAATCTCTTATCAGGCCTCCCTCTGTCTCGCCTCTCCCCCCTACAATCCATCCTGAACGCCTCCGCCAGGCTAATTCACCTCACCCGCCGCTCTGTCTCTGCCGCTCCCCTCTGTGAGTCCCTTCACTGGCTCCCCATGCACTGCAGAATTAAGTTCAAAATCCTTATCCTTACCTACAAAACCCTCACTAACTCAGCTCCCCACTACCTGTCCTCACTAATCACCAAATACACCCCAGCCCGCTCCCTAAGGTCAAACAGTGACCTGCGCCTAGCTTCTCCCCGCATCACCTCTTCCCATGATAGACTGCAGGATTTCTCACGCGCAGCCCCCACTCTCTGGAACGCTCTCCCTCGTACTGTCATACTTTCCCCTAACTTCTCTTCCTTCAAATGCTCCCTTAAAACGTTCCTATTTAGGGAAGCCTACCACCCAACTCATTGACGCAACCATCAATCACTCTCACCTTACAGTCCTCTCCTCCTGTTTCCAACCCCAACCCTCCCAGATTGTGAGTTCCTACGGGAATAGGGCCCTCATCTCCTCCTGTACTGTTTGTCAAATGTTGTTCAATGTATTGTAACCCTGTCTATACTGTGCCTATTGTACAGCGCTGCGGAATATGCTGGCGCTTTATAAATAAAGAATAATAATAATAATTTTACATGCTGGACAACTACCACACTGGTAGAACCCATCTGGAAGATTAAACATACTCTTCCTACTTTTTATAGTCCTGTGACTCTTCACTTGGGATGAGCCGAACACCCCCCCGAGTTCGGTTCGGGCCCGAACCCGAACTTCCCATTTGTTCGGGTTCGAACCCGAACCCGGCCCGAACCCCCATGCAAGTCAATGGGGCTGAAAATTCGTTTTTTTAGAGTGCCCTCCAAGAGGGCATATATGCAGGGCCGGATTAATGTAGGGGCGGATGGAGCGGCCGCTCCAGGCCCCTTCCATTAAATAGGCCCACAGCTGCCCCAAGAATAGAGGAGCCGCCGGCCGTCCGACAGGTCTTCCCACACACACCGTCATGAAGCCGATGCGCTCAAGCGGCCCCACCGTGTTGTAAAATGTGCAGGAGTATTTTGGGCCAAAGCAGCCACTAGATGTCGCTCATCAGCTGCTCTGTGAGACACGGCTGCTCCTCCCCATCCTCCAGCACCTCTTCCTGTTTCCAGCCATGTGGAAGGAAGGCGACTGGTAAGTAGAGCAGGAGCAGCTGAGCAACAGCCAGGGGGAAAGGTAAGCTTCCCCAGCTGATGATTCACCCGGGCAGCTTTTTTTTTTGTCATTTACCTTCACCCCTTACCCCCCCACCCCTGCAGCTCTCCCTCTGAACTCATTCGGAAGGAGGGGGGCAGCATGCAGGGGGGGACAGTAAAGACACAGACATGCAGAGGGATCACAGACACAGAGAGCGGGGAATGAAAGAGTTAGAGAGAGGGGGATGAAAGAGAAAGGGGGGATGAGAGAGAAAGGGGATGAGAGAGGGGGGATGAAAGAGAGAGGGGGATGAAAGAGAGAGGTGGAATGAAAGAGAGAGGGGGATGAAAGAGAGAGGTGGAATGAAAGAGAGAGGGGATGAAAGAGAGAGGGGGATGAAAGAGAGGGGGATTGAAAGAGAGGGGGGGAGAAAGGGAATAAAAGGGAAGTGAAAGAAGGGGGAATGAAAGAGGGGGTTGAAAGAGAGAAGGGGAATGAAAGAGAGAGGGGGATGAAAGAGGGGGAATGAGAGAGGGGGATGAAAGAGAGGGGGAGTGAAAGAGAGGGGGTTGAAAAAGAGAGGGGGTTGAAAGAGAGAGGGGGTATGAAAGAGAGGGGGTTGAAAGAGAGAGGGGGTTGAGAGAGAGAGGGGGGATGAAAGAGAGGGGGTTGAAAGAGAGAGGGGGAATGAAAGAGAGAGGGGAATGAAAGAGAGAGGGGGTTGAAAGAGAGAGGGGGAATGAAAGAGAGGGGGAATGAAAGAGAGAGGGGGATGAAAGAGGGGAATGAAAGAGGGGGGATGAAAGAGAGGGGGATGAAATAGAGAGGGGATGAAAGAGAAAGGGAATAAAAGAGAAAGGGAATAAAAGAGGGGGAGTGAAAGAGAGGGGGAATGAAAGAGAGGGGGAATGAAAGAGGGGGGATGAGAGAGAGGGGGAATGAAAGAGAGGAGTCACAGAGAGACCGGAGTCACAGAGGGATAAGAGGAGTACAGAGAGAGCGAAGGATGAGAGAGGAGTACAGAGAGAGCGAAGGATGAGAGAGGAGTACAGAGAGAGCGAGGGATGAGATGCGTACAGAGAGAGTGAGGGATTAGGGAGGAGTACAGAGAGCGAAGGATGAGAGGAGTACAGAGAGAGGGATAAATGAAGTACAAAGAGAGCGAGGGATGAGAGATGAGTACAGAGAGAGGGATGAGAGGCGTACAGAGAGAGGGATGAGAGAGGCGTACAAAAAGAGCGAGGGATGAGAGGAGTACAGAGCAAAGGATGAGAGAGGAGTACAGAGAGAGCGAGGGGTGAGAGAGGAGTACAGAGAGAGGGATGAGTGAGGCGTACAGAAAGAGCGAGGGATTAGGGAGGAGTACAGAGAGCGAAGGATGAGAGGAGTACAGAGAGGGATGAGAGCGGCGTACAGAGAGAGGGATGAGAGAGGCGTATGTATCAATATGTGTGGAACCAGGAAGGAGAGTGTTTGTAACCAGGGGGAAGGATATATGTGTTACACTGCAGCTCAGCAGGATATAGGGGAGGAGTCACATGGACACGGACTAGTTAGCAGAACTGTAGATTAGAACCTGTTATAAGATGATCTCTTAATAAATATATAAAACCCTGCAGCTGGAGTCAGAGACAATATTTACAGAATCAGTCTCATTTATACATGGTGGCAGCGGATCTAATTTGAAAACTACTCCAAAAGCAGATATGGAAGGTTTAAAAGCACCCAGTCTCCTGGATTTTCAGGCAAGAAATCTGTCTCAGGCATGGAAGAGATGGAAAGAAGAAATGCTTCTATACACAGACCTGGTCCTGGTTGATAAACCAGAAGAGATGAAGGTAAAGCTGTTCCTGTACTTGATTGGGGATAAAGGCAGAGAGGTTAAAGACACCCTTCTCCCAGGAGTGGCAGCTCCCTCACTGACTGTCCTAATGAAAGCATTTGATGATTATTGTGAGCCAAAACAAAATGAGACTGTGAAAGATATAATTTTTTTTCACGGAGTCAGAGGGAAGAAGAAGGCATAGACGCATATGTCACAGAGCTGCGTACACTGGCAGCCACCTGCAATTTTGGTAATATCAGAGACTCTTTAATAAGGGACAGAATTATATGTGGCACAAGAGATTCTAACCTCAGGGAACGTTTACTGAGAGAAGTGGACTTAACACTTGATAAATGTCTACAAATCGGCAGAGCTGCTGAACTGTCTACAGAGAGGGTGAAGCTCCTGGAGAGGTCCAGCACCGGTGCAGTGTCAGTCCATGGAATGGAAACAAGCTACACTCTTAGGAAGAGTCCGAGCAGAATGGCAGAGACTCCACATAAGATAATACAGTGCATATATTGTGGTAAGCGTCACGAGAAACTGAAAGAGAAATGCCCAGCATTTGGAAAGCAATGTAAGGGGTGCGGTAAGGCCAATCATTTCATTAACCAGTGCCGTGCCAGTCTGCACCAACAAAGGAAGCCGGCAGTACAAGCTGTATATAAGGAAACAGCGGATTCAGAGGAATACGAAGACATTCTGGGTCTGACTTTGGAACCAGCTTTTCAGATTTGTGCACTGAAGAAATCTACGAGCAAATTTTCATCAGCTTTGTTTGCTACCATGCTCATCGACCAGCAAGCTGTGAGATTCCAAATGGATTGTGGGGCGGACTGCAATGTCCTACCAGCAAGGATGGTGAAAGACCAATCTAAAATTCTACCCTGTGATAAGATACTAAGGATGTACAATAAGAGTACACTGACACCAGTAGGGATATGTAAGCTCAAAATAAGGAACCCATGCAATCAAAAGTTATATCAGGCTGAATTTGTTGTCATTGACTCAGAGCTGTGTCATCCTATACTAGGAAGTAGAGCTATCCAAGCCATGGATCTGATCTCGGTGCAGCACCAAAATATCCTAACTGTGGAACAAGACAGCAAACAGTCAGATAGCGCTATGTGGGGCTGGTCAACCATCAACAAGGAGTATGCTGATATTTTTCAAGGAGTGGGCTGTCTAGAGGGAAAATTGAAATTGGAAGTGGATGCTCTTGTACAGCCTGTTAGACTTCCAAAACGAAAAGTTCCTGTATCATTACTCAAACCCCTTCAAGAGGAGCTCGCCAGTTTAGAAAAACAGGGGATTATCACCCCTGTAGAGAGAAGCACAGACTGGATTAGTAGTATGGTGATAGTGAAGAAACCATCAGGGAAGTTAAGGATTTGCATTGACCCTAAGCCTCTAAATAAAGCTTTGAAAAGGAGCCACTATCCTTTGCCTACACTTGATGACATACTTCCTGATCTAGCAAGGGCAAGAATTTTTTCAGTGTGTGATGTAAAGAGTGGATTTTGGCATATCGAATTAGAGGAAGACTCCAGCTACTTAACCACTTTTTCTACTCCTTTTGGCCGATACCGGTGGGTTAGGATGCCTATGGGTATTAGTCCTGCCCCAGAGGTTTTTCAGAGAAAACTAAATCATGCACTGGAAGGGCTACCAGGTATCAGGGTTATTGCAGATGATATCCTGATTGTAGGAGAAGGAGAAACTGATGTGGAAGCCATTAAAGATCACGATCAGAAGCTGAGGAAGTTACTAGATCGTTGCAGAGAACGACAGCTCAAACTAAATCCAGAGAAATTCCAGTTAAGAAAAACTGAAGTACCTTATATTGGTCACTTATTGTCAGCCCAGGGACTTCAAGCAGACCCCAGCAAATAAAAGCCATTACTGAAATGCCCAGACCCACAGACGTTAAAGGAGTACAGAGATTTTTGGGGATGGTGAACTATCTTTCAAGGTTTTGTGAGAACATATCAGATGCAGGTGAACCTCTGCGCCAACTAACCCAGAAGGATGCAGTGTGGGAGTGGACTGAAGTGCAGGAAGGGGCATTTCAGCAGATCAAATCAAAAATCAGTTGTGCGCCAGTACTCAAGTATTATAACCCAGAAGAACCATTGGAACTACAATGCGATGCGTCAGAGAGAGGTCTGGGAGCAGCACTGATGCAGAGTAAGCAACCGTTAGCTTTTGCAAGCAGAGCATTGACGGAGACAGAGCAAGGTTATGCCCAGATTGAGAAGGAGTTGTTAGCAGTCCTCTTTGGCATGGAAAAATTTCATCAATTCACATTTGGACAAACAGTAGCTGTACAGTCCGACCATAAGCCCCTTGAAAGCATTATGAAGAAACCTTTACTTAAAGCACCCCGACGTCTTCATCTTCAGCGTATGATGTTACGTCTTCAAATGTACGATGCATGTATCAGATACTGCCCAGGAAAGTCTCTGGCAGTGGCAGACACATTGAGTAGGGCTTATCTGGACGAGGGTTCCGTGGAGGGCTCAGTGGAGCACCAGATTGAAACGGTAAACATGCTCCAATATCTACCCATCTCAAACAGGAGACTTGACGCTATACAAAAAAGCACCGATAAAGACAAGACTTTACAAGCAGTGAAGCACATTGTTTTGAGGGGATGGCCTCATGCAAAGGAACTGGTACCTCTAGAGGCTTCACCATTTTACCACATACGTGATGAACTGAGTGTACAGGATGGTGTACTATTCAAAGGCGAGCGAGTTGTTATACCATCTGAACTTCGATCTGATATTATGTCTCGGATCCATTCTTCACATTTCGGCGTGGAAGGATGTCTACGTAGAGCCAGGGAATCTGTTTACTGGCCAGGAATGAATGCGCAGTTGAAAGAGTACATTGACCAATGTGACATATGCCGGTCATTTGATACTAAACAACAAAAGGAGACCTTGATGCCTCATGAGATCCCAACTAGACCATGGAAAAGATCGGTACTGATTTGTTCACATTCCACGGACACGAGTATTTAATAACGGTGGACTATGACTCTAACTTCTGGGAGATAGACCAGATTCAGGATACAAGATCAACAACAGTGATAAGAAAATTGAAGGCTCATTTTGCCAGATATGGAATCCCAGACACTGTATGTTCAGATAATGGACCCCAGTTTATTTCGATGGAGTTTAAAGAATTCAGTATGAATTGGGACTTTGACCACATTACCTCATCACCAGGATACCCCCAAAGCAATGGGAAGGTAGAGTCGGCAGTAAAAACGGCCAAGAGACTCCTGCAAAAGGCTGTGTCCTCTGGTAATGATCCCTACCTAGCATTATTGGATCATCGCAACACACCAACGCAAGGTCTGGAGTGCAGTCCTGCTCAAAGACTGATGGGTCGAAGGACCAAATCGTTACTTCCCATGAGAGGAAGTCTGTTAATGAAGGATCACGGGATGAATGACAGGCACCAAATTCTATGCACAAAACAACGTGCATTGCAAGCCGCTCAATATAATAGGGGAGCCAAAGACCTGCGGCCTCTAAATGTTGGCGAACAGGTGTGGGTACAACCACCAAATAACCAGGAAAAGAGTGGCGGAAAGCTTGCCTAAGAGCCCCTGCTGGAATCAGGTCCTATGAAGTTGTAACAGAGTCAGGACAAGTTCTGAGACGAAATAGGAGGCACCTGAGAGGCACTGGACGATACAGGCCTCAAATAAGGACCCAAAGTAGCAATCAAGAGGAATATGACACGGACGAGACAAACCAGCCATCAATAGCAAATACCCCAGAAGAAGATCAGGAAGAACCACACTGTGAAATATCAGACACAGAAAGACTGGGGGATGACACTAATGTTCTACGAGAACAACCACAAGGATACAGAAACACCCAGACTAGAAGCGGGAGATCCATCCTAAAACCAGCATATCTAAATGATTATGTGGACTAACATGTGACCCACTACAAGAATCCGTTTCACGATCCATCTACCTCCTAGACTTGAGCTAAAGGAAACAACTTCCATTTTTCCAAAAAGGGAAAGATGTATCAATATGTGTGGAACCAGGAAGGAGAGTGTTTGTAACCAGGGGGAAGGATATATGTGTTACACTGCAGCTCAGCAGGATATAGGGGAGGAGTCACATGGACACGGACTAGTTAGCAGAACTGTAGATTAGAACCTGTTATAAGATGATCTCTTAATAAATATATAAAACCCTGCAGCTGGAGTCAGAGACAATATTTACAGAATCAGTCTCATTTATACAGTGTACAGAGAGAGGGATGAGAGAGGCGTACAGAGAGAGGGATGAGAGAGGAGTCACAGAGGGATGAGAGGAGTATACAGAGCGAGGGATGAGAGAGGAGTACAGAGAGAGTGAGGGATGAGAGAGGAGTACAGAGAGCGAAGGATGAGAGGTGTACAGAGAGGGATGAGAGAGGCGTACAGAGAGAGGGATGAGAGAGGCGTACAGAGAGAGGGATGAGAGAGGCGTACAGAGAGAGGGATGAGAGAGGAGTCACAGAGGGATGAGAGGAGTATACAGAGTGAGGGATGAGAGAGGAGTACAGAGAGAGTGAGGGATGAGAGAGGAGTTCAGAGAGAGTGAGGGATGAGAGAGGAGTTCAGAGAGAGTGAGGGATGAGAGAGGAGTACAGAGAGAGGGATGAGAGAGGAGTAGAGGGATGAGAGAGGAGGGATGAGAGAGGAGGCACAGAGTGAATAACCCCTTCTGTTAACACACTCCTACGTCAGTCACCCACCCACAAATCCACTCCTAGTTCACGCCGCCACACACATTCATCAATCTCTATGACGCATAGCCCCCATTCACATCACATTCAGTCACTTTCACTCCTATAAATGAATTATTTTTTTTGCAGCAGATATTTTTATTATTTATGGGATCTTTTTTTTATCATTTAAATACATTTTAATGCATTTTTATTGGTTTAAATACAAGAATAGTGTAGTTCCATTTATTGTTTTTTGTCTGCAGTCCAGCGGGCTTCAGTGGCGTTCGGCTGTCAGTCCGGCAGCATTTGGCTGGGACCCTGGGTTGTCCATAGTCACATAGACAACCCAGGAAGTCTGCCATCGTACGACCTAGGTTGTCCGTAGTCTGACGACCACATTGGACGTCAGAATATGGACCCAGTGGACGGTCAGCCTAAGTAAATTTTTAAAAAAGATGTAAATATCCTTTCAGATAAGCAAAGCAACGCGGATGGTTGCCTCAGTATCTAAAAATAGGCCCACCGAAATCCTCAGCACCAGGCCCATGATACCCTTAATCCGGCCCTTCATATATGCTACATATTTGCCATAAAAGGTGTATGGGGGTCCGGGTAGTGCCCTGGGGGACAGGAAACAAGGACAAAAAGTAAAAAAAAAAAACACGTTTTTAAAGGGACAGTGAGTTTTCCATGAAATAAGGGTTAAAAATAAAAACCAAAAATTCCTTCAAATATCGTGCCTAGGAGGTCCCCATAACCTGCCTGTGAAGTTTCTAGGATGTATAGAAATATGTAAAAACCAAAAAATGACATTTCAAATGACGGTAAATGCTTTTCCTTTAATCTATCCATAAACCACTGCTTGGGGCGGCAGTCTGTAAGAAAAGAGGAGACATTTTCAGACACGCAGAAAAAGTTTACTGATTTTTTGGCGGTGAAAAGCAGGAGAATGACTGGAGAATGGAAAAATCTAGACCAAATAGCCGATTTGGAAAGTGAGATAAATGGGAGAATTTTTCTGGTTTGGCTATTTTGACCTAGAATTTTCCATTCTCCAGTCATTCTCCTGAGTTTCACCTTTCTCTGAATAACCCTGTCAGGGTTATTCAGAGAGCGGTGAAGAGCAGGAGAATGACTGGAGAATGGAAAATTCTAGGTCAAAATAGCCAAACCAGAAAAATTCTCCCATTTAGGCTAGGGTCAGACTAGCGAATTTTTAACGTGCGTTTAGGCGCACTTAATCACGGCCGCACTAGCAGCAAATGATGGGCAATGACGGCCAATATACGAAGTACGGTCGCACGAAAGTCCGGCTCCGCAACGCAAGTGTAAAATGAACGCATTTTTTCGAGAAAGCAGAACCGCTAGTACGGACGTACAGAGTGCGCTGCGTCCACTAGCGGCGTGTGTGCGAAAAATTTGGAGACGTCAGACCCTGCTCATGTCCGGCCAACATAACGTCCAGACACCCAAAGTTTCCTGGTTTGGATCCGTAAAACATCACGCACAAAAATGCGCATCGTATGACCGTTTTCGCGCAATCCGTGAAAAAGTACGGCAATGCGTTGGACGCACTTTTTGACGGTCGCTGCGAAAAATGCGTTAGTCTGACCCTAGCCTTATCTCACTTTCCAAATCGGCTATTTGGTCCAGATTGTTCTATTTTCCTGCCATTCTCCTGGTTTTCACCTTTCTCTGAACAACCCCCAAGAGAGAGGTGAAAGCCAGGAGAACTGGCAGGAGAAGAGAACAATCTAGACCAAATAGCCAATTTGGAAAGTGAGTTAAATGGGAGAATTTTTCTGGTTTGGCTATCTTGACCTAGAATTTTCACTTCTCCAGTTATTCTCCTGCTTTTCACCTCTCTCTGAATAACCCTGTGAATGTTTAATCCCGAGGTGAAAAATAACATTGCTTTAGATGTTAAAAGCGGGCAATGAGGAAATTTTGTATTTTTTCACACTGCAGTTAAATGCAGCATATTAGGAAGTTTTAGGAGGGAAATTAACACTCACTCAGAACATGTCACGGTCCACCCCGTGTACCTGTCTAGCAAACCTGGATCTAAGAACTTTGCCCTGGATTTCTTTATTTCTGGATTCCAGTCCAGGTTTTGCCCAGGCTAAGCACCATGTCCAGGCTCCTGGAGATCCAGCCTGGGTTTTCCTGTCTAGCCCTGGACTTCCAGCTGAGGCCTATCCATGTTTAAGCCTCCTTAAAAGGCAGAGAGACCCAGCCAACAGTGGTTCTGCATTTATTGTGCTCCCTGACTGAGGTCATCTGGACGTGTGCAAACCTGCTCCTGCTAAATCCATCTGTCTACCTTGTTGTTTCTGGATTCATCTGCCAGTGCAAGGGACTCTCAGTGATCTCTACCTGTGGATTACAGTTAATCTCTGTCTCTGACCAAGGTACCACTGTCCGCTGTCCAGACTTCTCCTTGGTGGGCCCTGTCTGCAGTCTGGGACTGCATTACCCACAAACCTCAGACTCTCCAGTCAAGAACTCTCCCTGGACTTTATATATTTCCTTTGTTCTTTCATGTTTCATTAAAGAATCTTCATTGTGTGATTCCTGTCTGGCCTCCCCTCTGTGTCGCCGCCTGCTGGGCTCTCACCTGACCCGTACACGCCACATGACAGAATGTAGAACCCATCTTATTACGAGTCTGCGGTGATACAGGCATCCATGAAAATGGCTGTGGAGAACTTCCTGCAGCAACTGGACTCTATGTTGCTTAAAGTGCTGCAAGGATTAAGGGGCACCTCACCTAAGGTGCGCTCTTCTACTTCGATGTCTGGCTGCAGGAGACCCTTGTCTGAGGAGGAACGCTCCAGGAGGAGGTCTTTGGGACTGTGTTTCTATTGTAGTGCGGGCTCACATTTCATATCTGCGTGCCCTGTGCGCCCACCCAAGCCATCCCCTGCACAGACCAGAGTCTTACCCTGTTACTCCTGCTTCTCAACTGGTTGCTCCTCCTGTGTCTGTGCATGCTAAAAACAAAGAGACATTACCTGCTGAGTCCTTACCAACAAAGTCTAAGCGAACTCCATGTGCCAAAGCTCGACAGCACCCTGTCTCTGCCAGCCCTCGCCAAGCTACTATCCAGCCTTGCCAGGTCACAGCCAAGTCATGCCCAGTCTCAAATCTTGCCAAGTCTCGCCAAGCTGCTGTCAAGCTTCGCCAGCCCACAGCCAAGCCTCGCCCAGTCTCTACTCCTGCAAGGCCTCGCCAGGCAACCACAGTTGGCAAGTCTCGCCACACTCCAGTACCCAGATGTAAGAGACCGAAATTTAGGGAAACATTCTCTGAAGTGGAGAGTACAGAGGCGGACTCCCTCTCTGATTACTTGGAGACCCCGCCATCTGAGCCTGCTGATGTTGAACCCATGGACATGGAACCTACCTTGCCCACAGATTTGGAGCCTTATATGCCCATAGAGGTTGCTTTGACACTGACTACGGAGGTCGCTGCCCTGCAACCCGCAGGATCTCTAGAGGTCGCTGCCCTGCAACCCGCAGGATCTCTAGAGGTCGCTGCCCTGCAACCCGCAGGATCTCTAGAGGTTGCTGCCCTGCAACCCGCAGGATCTCTAGAGGTCGCTGCCCTGCAACCCGCAGGATCTCTAGAGGTCGCTGCCCTGCAACCTGCAGGATCTCTAGAGGTCGCTGCCCTGCAACCCGCAGGATCTCTAGAGGTCGCTGCCCTGCAACCCGCAGGATCTCTAGAGGTCGCTGCCCTGCATCCCGCAGGATCTCTAGAGGTCGCTGCCCTGCATCCCGCAGGATCTCCAGTTGTCGCTGCCCTGCATCCCGCAGGATCTCCAGTTGTCGCTGCCCTGCATCCCGCAGGATCTCCAGTTGTCGCTGCCCTGCATCCCGCAGGATCTCCAGTTGTCGCTGCCCTGCATCCCGCAGGATCTCCAGTTGTCGCTGCCCTGCATCCCGCAGGATCTCCAGTTGTCGCTGCCCTGCATCCCGCAGGATCTCCAGTTGTCGCTGCCCTGCATCCCGCAGGATCTCCAGAGGTGTCGCCGGCACGGGGCCGCCACGCCGGAAAGCCAAGCCGCTCACTGCCCAGCAGCAGGATGGTACCCAGGTCGCCGCAGAGCCATGCCGTACCCAGGTCGCTGCTGCACTGAGCTGTGCCAAGGGCGCTGCCCCACTGGTCATTGCCGAGGGTGCCACCTTACTGAGTCGTGCCAGGGGCGCTGCCCCACCGGTCATCGCCAAGGGCGCGGCCCCACCGAGCCGTGCCAAGGGTGCTGCTGCACCGAGCCCAGCAGCTGAAGTGTCACCGCCGAGCTGTGCCCATGACACCTTTCCTGACACCGAGTCTGACAGGGCTGTGCTCCTTGCTGCCTTTTGAGGACTACCAGAATCCAGGTAGTTGGACTGGCAAGAGGTGCCCAAGAGGACCTGCCCCTATGGGCTACACCATGATGCCCTCTGGCGTGTTAGTCCGGGAGGAGCACTTGGCAGTGCTCAGGCGCTGCTCCGAGCTCTGGAGATACTTTGACATCTCTTCTGAGGACTCTAGTTAGAGGAGGGTGCTCCGTCCCCTGCTCCAGCCTCGGTGCCCGGAGGGCACCCGTCGGGGGGGGGTTCTGTCATGGTCCACCCTGTGTACCTGTCCTCAGCAAACCTGGATCTAAGAACTTTGCCCTGGATTTCTTCATTTCTGGATTCCAGTCCAGGTTTTTCCCAGGCTAAGCACCATGTCCAGGCTCCTGGAGATCCAGCCTGGGTTTTCCTGTCTAGCCCTGGACTTCCAGCTGAGGCCTATCCATGTTTAAGCCTCCTTTAAAAGGCAGAGAGACCCAGCCAACAGTGGTTCTGCATTTATTGTGCTCCCTGACTGAGGTCATCTGGACGTGTGCAAACCTGCTCCTGCTAAATCCATCTGTCTACCTTGTTGTTTCTGGATTCATCTGCCAGTGCAAGGGACTCTCAGTGATCTCTACCTGTGGATTACAGTTAATCTCTGTCTCTGACCATGGTACCACTGTCCGCTGTCCAGACTTCTCCTTGGTGGGCCCTGTCTGCAGTCTGGGACTGCATTACCCACAAACCTCAGACTCTCCAGTCAAGAACTCTCCCTGGACTTTATATATTTCCTTTGTTCTTTCATGTTTCATTAAAGAATCTTCATTGTGTGATTCCTGTCTGGCCTCCCCTCTGTGTCGCCGCCTGCTGGGCTCTCACCTGACCCGCACACGCCACGTGACAGAACAGAAGCAGACACCCCATACCTTCATTCTACATAAAATGTATCAAATTGATTAGACCAGACTAAAACATCTGTTATGTCGTTTGAAGAAAAAAAAGGTCATTTAGAGGTGAGAAGAATCTTTGCACGAACACATTAGTTTTTAATTCAATATCTAATAAACCGTTGCTTATAATATTCTGCAGTAAAGAGTCTCTTTATTTCTAGATTTTTTTTAAGCATTGTTCATACTTTTTTAAAAGTAGGTGGCAGGTGGTCATATTTCGCCTCAAGCGCGTGGTACCTAAGTGTCTGATGTCTTTCCCACTCTTGATCCTCTTCCGACATAGCTTACAAATAGCAATGCTGCAGTCTGCTGCACGTAATGAAGAACTCCCAGTCAGCAGAGATCCTGGACGTGTGCTGTGAGACAACAGTGCTCTGCACCTGAGCAGCACTGACATCTGATGCCTTGGACTGGCTACGGTTGCTCATAGAGGACGTTCTGCCTCGTTTTTGTTGTGCCTCCTCCTCCTCCTCCCCCTTGACTCCTCTGTTCGATCAAGCACCTAGGTGGAGTCAGTGACCTCATCATCATTGTCATCATCACCCCCTATCTCCTCGTCACTGGAGCCAACCTCACAATATGCTGCAGCTGCTGGGGGAACATGAGTGCCAGTTATTTGTGTGTCACTGGGACTCCCCTCTAGGCTGATTATACTCCCTTCCTCAACCTCAGAGTTTGAATCAGAGCACTGGAGTTGCTGTGCAACCTCAAGCAGCATGTCACTGTCATTGTAGTCAAACAATTCAGCTGACTCCTCCGTGTATGATGGTGAGGCTACGGCAGGAGTAGCTGTGGAAATGGAGGCTGAATTAGATGTTTTGGCAGCTGAGGTGGACTTTAAAGCACTACAAACCTGGCTGGCAAAGGACTCAGAGGATGAGGATGGCCTGGTTAGCAAATCATCTGTATGTTGCTGCTGCTTAAGACGGCCAGCACCAGTTAGAAAGGTCAAGCGTGCCCCTGCAGAGGATGCACCATGTCCACGATGACCATGGCTACAGCCTTCCGACACAGAGGCTGCTTGCCCTCTTATCTGTGTCTGGGAGCGTCTGTCATTTTTGGTACTTCTGACATGTTGAGTGATCTATACAGTCAGGTCCAGAAATATTGGGACATCGACACAATTCTAAAATCTTTGGCTCTATACACCACCACAATGGAGTTGGAATGACACAAACACAATGTGCTTTAACTGCAGACTGTTAGCTTTAATTTGAGGGTATGTACATCCAACTCAGGTGAACGGTGTAGTACTTACAGCAGTTTGCAGATGTGCCTCCCACTTGTTAAGGGACCAAAAGTAATGGGACAATTGGCTTCTCAGCTGTTCCATGGCCAGTTGTGTGATATTCCCTCATTACCCCAATTACGATGTGCAGATAAAAGGCCCAGAGTTTATTTCAAGTGTGCTATTTGCATCTGGAATCTGTTGCTGTCAACTCTCAAGAGGAGATCCAAAGAGCTGTCCCTATCCGTGTAGCAAGCCATCATTAGGCTGAAGAAACAAAACAAACCCATCAGAGCGATAGCAAGAACATTAGGCGTGGCCAAAACAACTGTTTGGAACAGTCTCAAAAAGAAGGAACGCACCGGTGAGCTCAGCAACACCAAAAGACCCGGGAGACCACGGAAAACAACTGTGGTGGATGACCGAAGAATTCTTTCCCTGGTGAAGAAAACACCCTTCACAACAGTTGGCCAGATCAAGAACACTCTCCAGGAGGTAGGTGTATCAAAGTCAACAATCAAGAGAAGACTTCATCAGAGTGAATACAGAGGGTTCACCACAAGATGTAAACCATTGGTGAGCTTTAAAAACAGGAAGGCCAAACAAAGTCTTCACAGTTCTGGAACAAGATCCTATGGACAGATGAGACCAAGATCAACTTGTACCAGAGTGATGGGAAGAGAAGAGTATGGAGAAGGAAAGGAAGTGCTCATGATCCTAAGCATACCACCTCATCAGTGAAACATGGTGGTGGTAGTGTCATGGCGTGGGCATGTATGGCTGCCAATGGAACTGGTTCTCTAGTATTTATTGATGATGTGACTGCTGACAATAGCAGCAGGATGAATTCTTTTGTTTCGGGCAATATTATCTGCTCACATTCAGCCAAATGCTGCAGAACTCATTGGACAGCGCTTCACAGTGCAAATGGACAATGACCCAAAGCGTACTGCAAAAGCAACCAAAGAGTTTTTGAAAGGACAGAAGTGGAATGTTATGCAATGGCCAAGTCAATCACCTGACCTGAATCCCATTGAGCATGCATTTCACTTGCTGAAGGGAAAATGCCCCAAGATCAAGCAGGAACTGAAAACAGTTGCAGTAGAGGCCTGGCAGAGCATCACCAGGGATGAAACCCAGCACCTGGTGATGTCTATGCGTTCCAGACTTCAGGCTGTGATTGACTGCAAAGGATTTGCAAATAAGTATTAAGAAGGGAAAGTTTGATTTATGATTATTATTCTGTCCCATTACTTTTGGTTCCTTAACAAGTGGGAGGCACATCTGCAAACTGCTTTAAGTCCTATACCGTTCACCTGCGTTGGATGTACATACCCTCAAATTAAAGCTGACAGTCTGCAGTTAAACCACATTGTGTTTGTTTCATTCCATCTCCATTGTGGTGGTGTATAGAGCCAAAGATGTTAGAATTGTGTCGATGTCCCAATATTTCTGGACCTGACTGTAGATTAAAGATATTCAGAACTCTGATATAAGTCTGCGATTTTACTGATATTTTCCTTTCAAGGCTGCCAATGTCCTCTACCCTCTCTCTTTGATTCACTTCCTCTCCTTCAGACTGCAACACATTGATAGCTGTCAACAGCCAGATTCAATTCTCAATAGATTAACACAATTTAATTAGAGTTCATCTGTTTATGTATGGTATCTAGAATTAGATCAACGATATACAGATTTTCCAGAACAATGCTATAAATCAGTGATACACACCGTCCCTGATAGCCTGGCTGTGCCAAGACAGATTCAAATTTGCTGAACTGTGGTAGAATGCACTGATACACACGGTCCCTAAAAGCCTGGCAGTGCCAGCACAGATTCTAATTCCCAGAAATCTCCTACAATGTCACTGATACACCCTTACAGAACAATCTCCTCTCCTCCCTGATTCACTCCTGCAAATACACACGCTGGGGCTGCAGGCAGGGAAGCCTTATATAGTGTGCTGCGGGACTTAGCCCTGTGAGCCCATGATTGGGCAAAATTTGACCAATCAGGACTCTGAGCCCTGATTGGCATAGTCTTGCACCTGTAAAGGCTGTAGTCAATTACAAGCTTCAGGCCAATGGAAAAGTGCATTGTGGTGCATTGTGGGCAAACACGCGGAAATGTTTGGGGGGTGATGACAATTATGATGAGGTCAATGACTCCACCTGGGTGCCTGATCGATCAGAGGAGTCAAGTGATGGGGAGGAGGAGGCACAACAAAAACGAGGCCCAACATCCACTATGACCAACCGTAGCCAGTCCAAGGCATCAGAAGTCAGAGCTGCTCAGGTGCAGAGCGCTGTTGTCTCAAAACACACGTGCAGGAACTCTGCTGTCTGGGAGTTCTTCACAAAATGTGCAGACAGCAGAGTTCCTGCACTCAGACTGCAGCATTGCTATTTGTAAGCTATGTCTGAAAAGGATCAAGCGTGGGAAAAACATCACACACTTGGGTACCACGTGCTTGATAAGACATATGACCACCTGCCACGCATCCCGTTGGCACAACACTTTGCATAGGTCCTCCTCCTCCTCATCTGTTTCTACCCCCACTGTCTGTCCTGCCATGTCATTGCCTACAACCTCCACTGACAGGGATGATGCTACAGTAATGGGTGTACCAGATCCTTCCTCAGAATGTGACCGCATCCCATCAGCTGCAGATTTACGTAGTCAGATTTCGTTTCCCGAGCTGCTGCAGCGTAATAAAAAATATAGTCCCCACCATCCCCTTGCACAGCGTCTAAATGCCAACTTGGCAAAATTACTCGCATTACAGCTGCTGCTTTTCCAGCTAGTGGACTCTGCCTCCTTCCGTGAATTTGCTGAATGTGCTGTGGCAGGTTCCAAACCACAGTGGCAGGTTCCAAAATGCCATTTCTTTCCACGGAAGGCCATTCCAGCACTATACCAGCACGTGGAAGACAATGTTATGGAGTCATTGGGAACAGCAGTCAGCAGCAAGGTGCACATTACTTTAGACACCTGGTCCAGCAAGCATGGACAGGGCCATTACATTTCCTTCACGGCATGCTGGGTAACTCTGATTGCAGCTGGGAGGGATCCAGGACAGGGTTCTGTGCTGGAGCTTGTTCATCCACCACGCCTCCAGAAAGCTGCTTATATGAGGTCTGTCTGCTCTACCACCTCTTCCTCCTCCGTCTCTGGTGAAGTGGCAGTTAAATCGATGTGTGGCAGGCAAGCAAAAAGATGCCATACTGTGCTTGAGCTGGTTTGTTTAGGGGACAGGAGCCACACCGGGCCACAAATTCTGTCAGCTCTGTGGGGGCAGGCGCAAAGATGGTTAACACCACGCCAGCTTCAGCTGGGAATGGTTGTCTGTGATAATGGCAGCAACTTTCTCTCCGCCCTACGCCTGGGTAAGTTGACTCATGCACCATGCCTAGCACACATCCTAAATCTGGTGGTACAGCGTTTACTAACCAGGTACCCAGGGCTGGCAGAGCTTCTCAGCCAGACCAGAAAAGTCTGCAGCCACTTCAGACGGTCATTCCCAGCAAGTGTTCACCTGGCAGAAATTCAAAGAGAATTCCACCTTCCCACAAACCGTCTTATCTGTGACATGCCCACCAGGTGGAAC
The DNA here is from genome assembly GCA_009667805.1 of Leptobrachium leishanense. Taxonomy (NCBI): domain Eukaryota; kingdom Metazoa; phylum Chordata; class Amphibia; order Anura; family Megophryidae; genus Leptobrachium; species Leptobrachium leishanense. The sequence goes on along the minus strand of CM019063.1, from coordinate 355,701,022 downwards.
TCGACATTGGCAATGCTGCAGCATCTGCACAAGCAGCAGTGGGCCATCAATGAGTACCTGTGTGAGTATGGCACAAGGACAGGTTCAGGTCAACTTGTTTCCCCCCCGCAGTGGCTGATGATCAAGGATGCATGCACTTTACTGTCACCATTTGAGGAGGCAATGAGGATGGTGAGCAGGGGCAGTTTATGCATCAGTGACACAATTCCTTTAGTGTTCCTGCTGGAGCACACTCTGCAGGGAATTATAGATGTGGCACTATAGGCAGAGCAGCGGGAGGAAGAGGAGGACTTTGCTAGCTCTCAAGGCCCCAGTCTTTATGCAGACCACATTCCTGTAGGTCTTTAGATCAGACAGGAGGAGGATGAGAAGGAGGAGGAATATTTAAATTGTGCGTGCATTGTAGGTGGGGATTCCTCAAGGGAGGGTTTTGTGTCCCCAGAAACCCAAGGACTTGTACGTGGATACCTTTACAGCAGATTTACACTGGCTTACTGGGTGTTGATATTGGATCACTGGCCAGAATTTAGCCAATATGCTATGCCGCTACTAGGTTGCCCTTCATCCAGTGTGCTTTCTGAAAGGACGTTCAGTGCCGCTGGAGGTTTTGTCACAGACAAAAGAGTGCGTCTGTCCACCGACTCTGTAGACCGGCTGACATTTATAAAAATGAATCAGTCCTGGATCAGCAGCTATCACTCCCTTGATGCTGATTTAACTGAATAGATTGGGGATCTTTTCTGCATTCCCAAAACCTCCACCACTGAACTCTTCCACAATACCTCAGAGGGGTTACGTTGTGAAGGCACTTGCTGGCACCAAAGGTCCAATTTTAATGCACCTAAGTTTCACCATAATTTAGCCAAAAAAATCTGTAAACTTGTTCTGCGTGTCCTAAAATGTCTCCTTTTTTCATACAGGCTGCCGCCCCAAGCAGTTGTTTATGAATAGATTAAAGGAAAACCATTTACCGTCATTTGAAATGTCATTTTTTGTTTTAAAATGTTTCTATACATCCTACAAATCCGTCACTTCACGGGCAGGTTATGGGGACCTCCTAGGCACGCTATTTGAAGGAATTTTTTATTTTTATTCTTAACCTTTATTTCATTGAAAAATCACTGTTCCATTAAAAACTTTTTGACCTTGTTTCCTGTCCCAGAGGGCACTACCCGGACCCCCATACACCTTTTATGGCAAATATCTTGCATATATGCCCTCTTGGAGGGCACTCTAAAAATCGAACGTTCGAGTCCTATTGACTTGCATTGAGTTCTAATCGTGTTCGAGTTCGAATCTGAACTTTTTGAAATATTCGTGTTCGAATGAGAACCGAACACGGGAGTGTTCGGCCCATCAGCCAGTTAGCACCAGCTTTTCAAAGACTTTAAAATTATGCGTGCAAACGTCGTTCGTAAAAATATGCGCATCGATTGTAATACCATCCGAATACCAGCGCACGAACGCATTTGCGCTCACAATGTTAAGAATAAGACGCGCACAGTTCATCACGCTCGCGCAAGTCCATTTGCGTTAAATGATAACACGCATCGTTTGCGCGAACATTGTAATACGACGATCAGTGCAAAGGGTTTTGCCCCTTGCACAAATGCGCATTTGCGCACGCAAAACACACTGCGCGAAGAATGTAAAAGGGGCCTTAGTGCATTATTTTGAACTCCACAATCATTCTAAAAGGACTTTCTCTTAAGTGAAAGTGTGGAATGAAGGGAAAACAAAACAGAGCTTCCTTAGATGCCAAATAATATGGAATAGCAATAGGAAACCAATTTCAGAGATTTGCTATAGTGTGTGTTGTACAGCAGGACCAAGCCCTGTGTGATGAAAAATACCACTTGTTAATGACTGTGTTCGGATTGTAATCTGGAAGAGGTCGTCCATTAACTGCAATCATCAAAAGGTCATCCAAAGTCTCCATTGCCAGTGATGTACGATACACACCGGGTTATTCAAAGAGATCTGAATGGCTCCCGAAAGGGAACCGAACGCTGAAAACCATTTGGCTATCCAGAGAGCAGGAAATTTGCCAAATCGTGGCGAATTGCCTGCACATACGGTGCCTGTTCAAGGGCAGTGAAATCCCCATAGAGAAGCAATGCTTCGGCTATTCAGAGAACAAAAACGAGCAGTGAAAGGTTCCTGAAATGCCCTGTCATTCGGTGGTTTAATTTGGCAGGTTTATTCAGGCAAATCCCATAGGCTTCAATGTTAAAAATATTTCTGTTTTAATTCAATATCTAATAAACCGTTAATTATAACATTCTGTAGTAAAGAGTCTATTTATAGATTTTTTTTAACTTTACTCATTTTTTCTGTAACAGCCTTTTTTATTATTCATTGGACCTCATATGTAAATTTCAGACATTTTCGCTCAGTAGTTTCTTTGCAAACAGCGTTTCACTCTTCAAACATTCAAGCAAACAGTTTTTTTAATTAATTCACTGTATTCGTCTGCGGTGTCGGCTTTTTCCAGCGTCTGCGCTGCGTGTGATCGGCTCCTGCTCCTGCTCGCTGAACGCGAGTGGAAATTTTGAGGGCTGGGCGTAGTGATACGCAGTGGGAGACTGAGGAACCTATTCCCCCAGTGTCTCCCTGCTCCCGCCGGACGGAGGAGGCGGTTGGAGCTGTGGTCCTCGCCGTGGGATAGGAGGTGAGTATACGCTTGTTTTTATTTTTTTGGCTGGTGTTAACCTCCCTGGTGGTATTCCCGAGTTTGACTCGGGGTTAAATTTTGCTACCGCGAACGGTAACCCCGAGCCACACCTGGGCTGGATATTTACTCACCTCCTCCTGGCTCCCTCGCTGTCCCCCGCAGTGTGATCGCGGCGGGCTGCTTCCTGGAAGGCTCCCTGCGAGGCCCACGGTGCAGGGGGGCGGGGCTAGCATAAAATAAATCTTTTTTACAGTTTACATTTTGGATTATACAGTGTAATGTTTATGAACGGCCACTAGATGGCAGTACAGGATAAGAAATAGACCATACATCGTCTCACCCTTGCTTGCAGACAGATTTCAGTGTTTTTTGTTGTATTTTATTGAATATCATTTATTTGCATTAATTTGGATAATTATTTTTGGATAATAAATTATTATGTCGTGTTTCAAACTTTATCGGACTCACTTTTTATTTTTTTATTTATTAATTTATAAAGGATTTTACCAGTAAGGACTCGATTACTCAGATTTCAGTGCGTGTTTCCTAATTATTACAGGCTAACTATGTACAAAAACAGGTTTCCTTTAAAAAAAAATTGAGACGCTTTTAGACATGAAATTTTGAAAAAATTAGACCGCCAGGGAGGTTAATGGATTCTGCAGAATCGGAATCCGTTAACACCAAGTCCTGGCTGTGGTTAACTTTTTGCTAACCACAGCCGGATGTTAATCGGCGCTAGTAGATTGCACTCCCTATACTTAACATGGGGAGCCAAAGTACAGTAACCTCGTGCTGAAAAGCGCAAGGTACCAAACGCAAACAGGTTACTTAAGCCATTAGTGCTTGGATTGTAATATGCGTTAACCACCGCAGCTAACGTTAATGCTCACGCAGGTGAGCGTTACCGTTAGCACTAAGATTGTAATGTGGCCCATAGACTTGTATTTAAATTAAAAAAGCCATATGGCAGGGATAAATCTAAAAAATATTATTTTTTTGTATAAAATAATACAAAAGCTTTAAAAGGATAACAGAACGCGTTTTCGCCTTTTAGGCTTCCTCAGTGAGTGTCCTTTGCGGCAGAGCAATCTCTTAAATCAATCTGAAAAAAGAGGGTGGTGTGTGTCTCAGACGCACTCTTTTGTCTGTGACAAAACCTCCAGCGGCACTGAACGTCCTTTCGGATAGCACGCTAGATGAAGGGCAACCTAGTAGCTGCATAGCATATTGGCTACGTTCTGGCCAGTGATCCAATCTCAACACCCAGTAAGCCAGTGGATCATCTGCTGGAAACGTATCCAGGTCTGCCCTTGCTCCTAGGTAGTCCGGCACCATATGGTGAAGACACTGGCAATGGGTGCCTACATTTGACGTCCCTGAGCGTCGAGGACTAAAAAAATTTAAAAAAAGCATCAGTCAAGCGGCCCTGGCCTTCACCACTATTCCTCTGATCACCCGTAGCCTCAGAAGCACGTGCGTCAGCACTTGGTAATCTACCAGTGCCTGGAAAGGTGTTACACAAGTGTCGCTTTAGAGCGTCCTCAAGCCTCAAGTTTTTTCATCCTGTGCTCCCTCTGTGCGGGCAGGATGAGCTCTGCAACTTTACCCTTGTATCGTGGATCAAGAAGGGTTGCCAACCAGTAATGATCCCTCTCCTTGATAGCACGAATCCTGGGGTCCTTTAGCAGGCTTTGCATCATTAGGGAGCCCATGCAGCGTAGGTTGGAGGTGGCATTAGCTTCCGAGTCTTCCTGGTCAATGAGGATGACCGTATCGTGCACTTCCTCCTCCCAGCCGCTCACTAGCCCTTCTGTTTCTGGGCACACAAAACCCTCCCTTGAGGAATCCCCACCTTCAATGCCCCCACTACTTAAATATTCCTCCTCCTCCTCATCCTCCTCCTGTGTGATCTGAGGACCCGCTGGAATGCTGTCTGCGGAAAGACTGGGGCCTTGAGAGCTAAGGAAGGCCTCCTCTTCCTCTAGAGCCACATCTATAATTCCCTACAGAGTGTGCTCCAGTAGGAACACTAAAGGAATTGTGTCACTGATGCATGCACTGTCCCTGCTCACCATCCTCGTTGCCTCCTCAAATGGTGACAGTACAGTGCATGCATCCTTGATCATCAGCCACTGCGGGGGGAAAACTAAGTTGACCTGAACCTGTCCTTGTGCCATACTCACACAGGTACTCGTTGATGGCCCTCTGCTGCTTGTGCAGATGCTGCAGCATTGCCAATGTCGAGTTCCACCTGGTGGGCATGTCACAGATCAGACGGTTTGTGGGAAGGTGGAATTCTCTTTTAATTTCTGCCAGGCGAACGCTTGCTGGGAATGATCGTCTGATGTGGCTGCAGACTTTTCTGGCCTGGCTGAGTAGCTCTGCCAGCCCTAGGTACCTGGTTAGGAAAAGCTGTACCACCAGATTTAGGACGTGTGCTAGGCATGGTACATGCGACAACTTACTGTAACGTTTGGGGCTTCCAGCCTCTCCAGTGTGCTTGAAGGCAGCATGTCTGATGCTGCTCGCTGACCAACACCCAGTTTAAATAGAAACAGGCAGGGAGGTGGCTGCATGAGACGCAGCTTGAGAGGGGGGCGCGGTCTGGTGAAGGTCTTTAAAAACCCACAGTTTCTTCTAAGCAGTGCCAGATCGTGGTTATCCATACCTGAACTGCTTGTACCTGAATTCTCTTGTGATTTAACCTGTTATTGACCTCTGCTTGTTTACTGACTATTCTGCCTTCCGTTGCCCTAGACTATTTTCTTGTACTACGCTTCTGCACTGATATCGACCCGGCTATTCCATTTGACTATTCTATACTCTGTATTCCTGATTCTGGCTCGTCTGACTACCCCTGTGTTGCTAACCTGGTTTCGTATTACGACATTGTCTTTGATTAACCCTTTCTGTCTAGCTAGTATACCTTGCCAAGTCTAAGGATCAGACAGTTAGGGATTCTTCTATGGCTACCCTGTTGGTAGCTTTTGGACTCTGAAGTGTTGGGCTTTAAGGACTGCGCGGTGGGATCCGGGAGCCGTGACACTTACCTTGGTGTAGGTGAGAGAAGGTTGCTGCCATTATCACAGACGACCATTCCCAGCTGAAGCTGGCGTTGTGTTAACCATCTCTGCACCTGCCCCTGCAGAGCTGACAGAGTTTCTGGCCCGGTGTGGCTCCTGTCCCCATAACAAACTAGCTCAAGCACAGTATGCCATCTTTTTGCTTGAGCCATTGCGTAGTCCCTGTCTAGCGTCGGTTTAACTGCCACTTCGTCAGAGACACAGAAGGAGAAGGAGGAGGAGGAAGAGGGAGAGGTGGTGGTGGAGCAGATAGACCTCATACAAGCAGCTTTCTGGAGGCGTGGTGGATGAACAAGCTCCAGCACAGAGCCCAATCATGGATCCCTCCCAGCTGCTATCAGAGTTACCCAGTGTACCGTTAAGGAAATGTAACGACTCTGTCCATCCTTGCTGGACCACGTGTCTAAAGTCACATGCACATTGCTGCTGACTGCCCTTTCCCAATGACTCGATAACATTGTCTTCCACGTGCTGGTATAGTGCTGGAATGGCCTTCCGTGAAACGTAATGGCGTTTTGGAACATGCCACTGTGGTACAGCACATTCAGCAAATTCACGGAAGGGAGCAGAGTCCACCAGCTGGAAAGACAGCAGCTGCAATGCGAGTAATTTTGCTAAGCTGGCATTTAGACGCTGTGCTTGGGGATGGTTGGGACTATATTTTTTCTTATGCTGCAGCAGCTGGGGCAACGTAATCTGACTGCGTAAATCTTCAGCTGATGGGATGCTGTCACATTGTGAGGAAGGACCTGGTACATCCATTACTGTAGCATCATACGACGTTCATCGCAAAGGGTTTTGCCCCTCGCGTTAATGCGTTTTTGCTCACGTGCAAAATTGAGCATTAGGGCATTACATTCTTCGCGCACAATTTTTAATGTGTGCAAAAACGCATTAACACAAGCAGCAAAACCCTTTGTGATGAACGTCGTATTACAACGTTCGCGCAAAAGATGAGCGTTAACATTTAATGCGGTTGGACCTGCGCAAGCGTGATGAACTGTGCACATCCTATACTGAACATTTTGAGTGCAAATGCATTCGTGCGCTGGTACGCGGATGGTATTACACTCTATGCGCAACATTTAACGGACAACGTTTGCGCGCATATTTTTAACTTTTTTGAAAAGCTGGTGGTAACTGCAAATCGGAATGTTCTGGCCGAAACAAAATAAACCAGCACAAAAAAAAAAATACAGCACAGTATAGTTACATTCTACGCATACCCAAACAATAATGGAGCTGCTGTGTGCTCATTTATTATTGCTGCAGCACATATACTCCTATTGACTTTGACAGGCACCAAAACCTAACCTGAGATGATTGGCTGAATCGCGTGACAAAACAGTCCGCACTCTCTCAAAACATTAACTCCAGCCGAGATTCCTAAGGATGACTGCTTGACTACTAGGTGGAAAATATCCTATTTAAAGTCTTACAAAAACTGTGCAGAATTTGAGAAATAAAAGGCTGAAATTTAGCTTAAGCATTTCTCAGTGGCAAACCTGTCATTTCTCATTTAAAAGTAGCAGCAGATAAGAATCACCGGGGATACACTGTAAGAATGAAAGCAAATGTCACACCCACCAACTGTTTTGTGTTTCAAGGGATAGTCCCTAGTTTTGGCTGTGTGTCTTGTTATTTTCCCTTGGTTTGATATCCTGCGCTTCTATAAATAACAGTGTACACCGGGGCAAGTCAATCCGTGGTCTTACAGCTGCTCTATGACTACAGCTCTCATAATTTGTGTTTCACGTAAAGAACCTTTACGCCAAGTTAGCCGTTTTAGCTTTCTAGGAACCGATCCTATGCCGGGCTGCATGACCAGATATCTAGAATATGAGCTTCACTCATATTGTTAACGCTAACGGCTTCCTCGATAATAATATTCCAACCCTACCACTGGGAAACATTGTTACTTCTTAGGATATGCACATGGGACAACGGATCCATTTCCTTGGAGCACCCAGTTACTAGCATGACCCGGGTAAGCCCACTCCATGGTAGCCACGCTTTTTCGCTTTGTACCTAATATTCCAACCTTGTTGCAACTCAGCTGTTTGTCATGGCAGCCCAAGGAGATACCCCTCCAAGGTCCAGGAAACTCCAAGGTCTTCCCCATGCCACCACCATGGGCCAAGATTATCCGCCATCTCTGTGTCCTTACGGTCACACATATGTGCAGATGGTCCATCTGCGAGCACCACCGGATGACGCACAGCGTTATGTCTCAGAATGTTGTCTCCGAATTGATGGCAATGATGAAAATAAAAAAAACAGTCCACACACGGTTTCTGCGCACAACGTTACTGCGTGCGTATTTTTCTGCATTTTGCGCGTCGGTTTTACGAACGATATTTTTTGATGGATGTCAAAATGCGCGAGGATTGTAATAACACTGTTAATTTTCGTCCGATAACGCATTTTGCTGTGCGCAAGAAAAATTGCGCTGCGTGAACGAAACTGCCTCGAAGAATGTAATAGGGCCCTTTATTTCCTACATATTTATTTTCTGTGTTAATCTGTATATTTGTGTTTTGTTTTTATATCCTGCATATTATTACTTTGTATTTCTGTAACAACTGTAAAAATTCAATGTTCTTGAACCCAGGACATACTTGAAAATGAGAGAAATCTCAATGTATCCTTCCCGTTACAATACTTTGCAACTAAATTAATAAATGTCTTGACGATCAATACTTATTCTGTTCTTTTCTGTGTACATAGAGTACTAGACATGATAATTTGATTAGGTTTGTATTTTTTTTAAAGAATAATATGCAGCTGACCGTATATATTGTTTGTTTGAAGCAGATGTGGTTTTAACTGGAACACTGCTGGGGTTAATCTCTCTGGCAGTTTCAAACATACACCAAGATGTCTTGAATTGAGTGACTTAGGCTAGGGTCAGACTGGGGCAGTGCGAACGCGCGTGCAGGTGCACTAAATCACGGCCGTAGTAGCAGCACATGACGGCCAATATACGCAGTACGGGCGTACAAAAGTGCGTCCACGCCACGCAACCGGCCAACTGAACGCATTTTTCGTACAACGTGTACCGCTAGTACAGACGTACAGAGTGCGCTGTGGCCGCATAGCAGCGTGTGTGCGTGATTAGGAGACGTCAGACGCTGCTATTGTGCGGCCTACATAACGTCCAAACAGCCAAAGTTTCCAGGTTTTGTTGGAGTGTACCTGCGACTGTCAAAAATGTCTGCTGGACCAGAGATCGACGTGGAGAGGCTGATCAGCGCTGTGGGGGAGCATCCTGAGATATGGGACACGGCCTGCGACAGGTACAAAGACAAGGGGAAGAAGGCCAACGCATGGGTCGTGGTGTCCCGTGTCGTGTACCCTGATTATGATACGTGGTCCGAGAAAGAGCAGCATATCCAGAGTGAGTATTTGATTATTTTAATCATAATCCCATACATGTAAATCTCAATAATAATAATAAAAACAAATATGTAATCATTGGGGTGAAATCTCAAATGCTCCCCAGCTGCCAGGGCACCTGACCTGCATCACTCGTAAAATAATTAGACAGAGCATCGCGAAACCTGTTGCTGTATCTATTCACAGCTATGATGTCATCGTTCACATCATCTTCAAGACCGACAACTGTGAGGGTATCATCAAAATTAAAACCATCCCTGGCACGCACATAATTATGTAGGATGCAACAGCATTTGACTATATCCACACAGAAATCAACCTGTACATCCAGCGGTCTATGTAAAATCCTCCACTTGTTGGTCAGTATGCCAAAGGTACACTCCACATACCGTCTCGCCCGCGACAGCCTATAATTAAAAACCCGCTTCTTCACATTCAGGTGTGTCCCTGAGTAGGGCCTTAGGAGGTGTGTGGATAGTCCTAATGCTTCATCACCCACGAAGGCATAGGGGACTGCCACGTCACTGCCAGGCAATGGTGCGGGTCTGGGGATGTTCAGGGACCCACTCTCAATTGCATTCCACAGTGTGGAGTTCCTGAACAGTGTGGAGTCAGAGTCCTTGCCGTATGAACCGACATCCACATACACAAAACTATAGTTGGCATCTGCCACCGCCAGTAGGCCAATGGAAAAGAAATGTTTATAATTCTGATACAGTGAGCCACTGTGAGGTGGCTTCACTATGCGGACATGTTTGCCATCCACGGCTCCCAGGCAGTTTGGAAAGTTGGCTCTCTCCCAGAATCCTGCTGCAATTTCTAGACATGCCTTGTGTGTCGGTTTTGGCAAACATTGGTCCTTCATGGTTTCCCATATGGTTTGAATATGATCACATACCATGAACACAAGCTAATGTCACACTCATCATGTTTTGCAGCACAAGAGGCGATGAACAAATGGCGCACAGTACGCGACAATTATACGCGGGTGCAGAAGAAGCAAGCCATGGCTGCGCGCTCTGGAGCTGGCTCCAAGAAGGTCCGTGGATACATCTACACGGAGCAACTGTCATTCCTCCGAAGGACCCAGGAGCCGCGCAGTAGCGTCAGCAGCATCGACCAGCCATCGACCTCCGGCTCACAGGTCCAACACACGGTGCCAGGAGGTTCTGCCAGCTGCCAGGAGGAGGTGAACCGGGGTGGTGCAGAGTCGCAACTGGAGGAGGATGTGGAGACAGGACAGGTGGCAGGTACCGCAACAACGGTCAGCACCAGACCTGCACAGAAGAGAAGGGCACCAGCTACAGACCTGGAGCAGGCCATGGTTACCTTCATGGAGGCTCAAACCAACCATCCACACCAACGCTGCATGCTTGCGGACTCCATGGACATGTCATTCTTCAATTCCTGTATGATCCTCCTCAACAAGATGAGCGAGGCTGAGAAGGTGGAGTACCGGCGCAGATCTCTGGCTATATTGGACGACATCCTTTCCCGTCCCCATCACGCAGCCGGTTACAATGCTGTGCCACAATCCACCAATGCCAGTGGCTCATCCCTCCCCAGTGAGGTGCTGTCCACCCACCCAGCCATGCCCCCTGGAGCCAGGCCACACACAGAGTCGGAGTCCTTCTCTAGCCACACCACCAGCCCTCATGACCCAGATGCTCGGCGGTATCATGATCTGTGATACATGTCATGAATATGTTTTAATTTTGTTTGTCATGTGTTATTTGGTTTCATGTTTAATATATCATGACCTTCAGTTAACAAGTTATAATATATGTCGAGAATATATTACTGTTATTTTATTTCATGTTTCATATTATATTATTATTTTGGTTTACATTGTTGTCGGAGTTATTTATGATTATGTACGTGTGATGTGATGCCTGTGTGTGTGTGTGTATGCATGTGACAGTGGGCATGTGACTACAGACATGATGCACTCGTGTCAGGTGACTGGCAGCGATGTCATGTATGCAGGTGTTTGACAGTACGTACCGCAAAGTGATGACCAGCATCTCCTCCGGTGGTATGGCGGCCCTCAAGTTGGTGTCCCTCTTGGTCAGTGGCTCGCGTACCCGCAACAACAGTTCATCAAAGGAGGGGATGCACATCCGCATGTAGTTGAAAAACTTCACGGGGTCCCTCTCTCGCAGTGGCCTGTACAGCGTCACAAAGTGTCCATGCGTGGGTCTGGCAGCGTTAATTTGATGAACCCAGGTTCGCCGCTTTCTCTTCCTCTTAAGGTACAGGTACCCCATTGCAGCAAAACAAAGACTTGTACTGGATCCATCTTTGAAAAACGCCACCATACCCAAAATGGCTTTTTATAACCCTACCCCTTATGTTTTTCATTCATCAATTAATTAGATTCATCGGATTCTTCTATTTTTTTACAGCTCCGTCATGAAATACGTCCAGAATTGCGCATTGTCTGACCGCTTTCGCGTATTCCGTGAAAAAATGCGTTCTCACGCACCAACGTACGTTTTGACGCTGGACGTCAGAAATGCGTTCGTCTGACCCTGGCCTTAGTTGTTGTTTTCAGGGATATGGTACGTAGCAAACAAACATATCTAATGCGTTCAAATAAATAATTAAAAGCAATTACATCCCAGCGATTAAATATATATGCTCTGTTTCCTTGTAATCTGCTACAATATTTTGAATACTACTAGTGTAATTGTATTGAAATAACTGAGCTAATTCCCAGATTTGTTTATTAAAGCTTTGCAATTAAGGACAAAGAAATGAATCGTGACCACACCTTAATATGAGCTATGTTTTGCACAAAAGAGGGAATGGTCACCAGTGCAGTTTCTTTGTTATAACTTCATTCATGTAACACTTAGTAAATAAATGGAAATATGTATTCAGAAAAGCACCCACAAGTTCTGTAGCGCTGTACAATGGGAGGCAGAACAACAAATATACATATAGGTTCAACACTGTTATGGTTGGGGATGGTACCAGGGTGGCACCGGGGATGAGGGGAATATGAGCCCATCATGCATTGGTCTGCACAGATAAACAGGGGGATATGGGTAGAGGAGGTTGGATGGAGATGTGACTAACCAGGTTGATTGCAGAAGGATGATGGGAATGATGGTTGTAGTTACAGGAACCAGAAATGGGGAATCAGGAACAGGTTTCAGAGCAGCAACACAAAGCAGTAGTGGTCTCATTGGAAGCATGAGCTGTAATGAACCAGCAATGTGTGAGTGTGGGGCAGAGCCCTTTATTTTGTGATTCACAGGTGTATTGGTGCTTAACTCTTACATTGCTGGATGCTGGTCGCTGGATTCAGGTTACAGGGCAGAAGCAGAACCTGAAGTGTACCACCAGGGGGTGTTTTCAGGATGGTGACAGCCATGGGGCATGACAGTACCTCCCCCTTCACGGTCACACTCCGGGTGACAAAAAGGCCATAGAACTGTCCATGGAGTCACTCCAGCGGGTGACAGGACCAGAAGTCATCTCACCACTGGAGGGTGGAATGGAGATCAGGGGTGGTGGTGCTGGCTTGGGCACGGGCCTTTCCCCAATGTCTTCGTGCCCTGGTCTTAGTTTTCTTCTGGGCAGCAGACAGGTCAGGAACGAGAGTGCCCATGCACCCAGATGGCACCAAGGCAGGTCTGGCAAAGCATCCCTGCACTGTATAGGGAGCTGAATCCTCAGGTAAGGGGTCTGGACGAACAGGGGTGTCCTTGAAACGTCTGGCTTTGGCGACAGAGGGAGATAGATAGGAGGCAGAGTCACCATTGAACCTTGTGCCTACATAGGAATATGTCATTGGTAGGTGTCTCCTCTACTCCCATTCGTCACTGAAGGAGGAAAAGAGGTTGAGACGGGATTCACTGTCCTCTTCATCCTCCTCACCAGAATCCCACTCCAGATCAAGCTCATCACTGGAAGAGGAGCAAACAATTCGCCACACCCTGTCCTGAGGGTCTTCACGATGACCTGGAGGTCCCTTCGAGTCTTGGACTGTCTCCTCAGGTAGGTCCCCCTTGGAGACAACCTTGTCCTCTGGGTCACAATCAGACATGGGCGAAGAGCAGGAAAACAGTGGTGGATCATCCTGGCTGGGAGTGATGGGAGTTGTAAGTGCCACCATGGAATTCTTGATCTCCTGAGCTTTCTTCAGCCTAGCCTTCATAAATTATTTGAGAGGGCTCTGTGCCATAGGTGCAACTGGCATGGACATGATCTCTATAGGGATTGGTATTTCTGACTCCACAGGTACAGTGGGTTCTACATCCATAGGAAGGAAAAGTTCTGGTTCTGTGGGTACAGTGGTTTCAGTGTCCATAGGACTTTCCGACTCGTTATCCGAGATGGACTCCAGGGACACCCTGCTCTTGGGTACAGTGGGCACAGATCTTCTGGGGACAGGTCTGGGTGCAGGAGGTTTTCAGGGTGCAGGTCAGGGTGCAGGGGGTTTTCTGGGTTCAGGCTTAGGTGCAGTTGCTCGTACAGCAGATCTTCCTGCAGCAGGTTTAGAATTAGTGGCTGCCTAGGATTGCCTTAGAGGTCTACGCACCTGAGGGTGCTTGGGAGTTGCAGCAGACTGAGGTCCAGGTGATTGTTTTTCAACTGCAGGTCTGGAAGATTTTAATGGGCAATTGGATATCCAGTGAGATCCTTCACCCCGCAGTACATGCACAGATTGTTAGTCTGTCTCCGGGTACGTTCTTCACGGGACAGGGGTTCTCTGTTCTTGTTAGCTGCAGGAATGCTCTCCTTTGTCGAGGAGCCCCAAATATCTTGCTGCAATTTCACCAGGGAATCAGACAGGTTTTTAAACAGATCCTGGACGGTCCTTTTCAGTAACTCCACCATAAAGTGCAGCACTGTGGGCTCATTTGTATTAGGCTGTTCATTCTGTCATGGTTGGGGATGGTACCAGGGTGGCACCGGGGGTGAGGGGAATATGAGCTCATCGTGCAGTGGTCTGCACAGATAAACAGGGGGATATGGGTAGAGGAGGGTGGATGGAGATGGTGACTAACCAGGTTGATTGCAGAAGGATGATGGGAATGATGGTTGAAGTTGCAGGAACCAGAAATGGGGAATCAGGAACAGGTTTCAGAGCAGCAACACAAATCAGTAGTGGTCTCTTTGGAGGCATGAGCTGTAATGAACCAGCAATGAGTGAGTGTGGGGCAGAGCCCTTTATTTTGTGATTCACAGGTGTATTGGTGCTTAACTCTTACATTGCTGGATGCTGGTCGCTGGATTCAGGTTACAGGGCAGGAGCAGAACCTGAAGTGTACCACCAGGGGGTGTTTTCAGGATGGTGACAGCCATGGAGCATGACAAACACACAGTGCAGTAGGCAAGAGGACCCTGATTAAGAGCTTACAATGTAAAAGGATAGGGGTGACACAGTAGGTGAGGGTTAATAGAAAATATGAAGCAATGGAGTTCATGTGGGCTGTGTGGGAAGCGCCTACAAGTTCTGTAGCACTGTATAAAGGGCAAGACACAAACCACGTTACAATTGTGTCTTTTTGTGTGTTATATGGCATTATCAGGGTAATTCAAAGAGATTCGAAAAGTCACTGCACGTTCAGTGACTTTTCGTTCTCTTCAATTCGGTTCCTTTTGCAGATCCCATTTTAGTGACCCTGCGGTGTATTCAGCAAGCACCACTAGGCTTGTGCACCGATTTTTTTTTCGTTTCGATTTGTTCGGATGTTTAAACTTTTCGATTCGGCTCGTTTCGACCGATTTCTGTTTCGATTCGGTTCGGCTCGACTCGTTTTTCGTGTACATTTTTTTTTCGAAATATCGACCATTTTTCGTATTTTCGTGTCACTTTGCTAGTTTTTTGTATCGACTTTTTGTGATTTCGGAAATTTTTGTTTTTTTCGGAACGTCTGTTCTCCTCGTTTCAAAGCTGTCTAACTCTATTCGTTTTGATGTAAACTACTATGGTTTACTTTTTTATACTTTATATATTTTTTTATAATAAATTTTTGGTTTGTTTTTCGGATCCGATGATTCATTCTGTCGATACGATAATTCTGGCGATTCTATCGTGGTTTTTTTAAATTAAATAAAGATCCTTTTTTTCTTATGAATATACATTTCACAACTTTATTTAATCACATTAAAAAAATGGTATGAAAGCCAAGAAACAAAAAAAAAATTAACAAAACGATTTAAAAAACGCTAAACTGACCCGAATGGTCTGACTTTAAAAATAAAAACCAGAACAAAAAGGTTTTAAAACGGAAAAATAGTTGATCAAAATGATCTGAAATGAAAAAAAATAAAAAAAATAAATGATTTAAAACAGACAAAAAAATAAATTAACCCTTTCGCTGCTGAGGCATTTCACGGCTTCCCTTCACACTTGTGTGCGGCACTGCGGTCTGCTGCTGAGCTAATTTTTAACAGTTTCGTTCCTCTTGTTTAAACGCATTTTTTTGAAGCCTTGTTTAATTATATGACCCAGACATGTTATATATCGTTCTTTCCGGCAGACTCGGCAGATGATTCATAATATATCATTATCATATGTATGCGTCATGCAATAAAATTAGAATTTTCAATGTTTGTTTTACAAGGTGTAAAGTGTTTTTTTCACATTTTAACATGCGAGTGTTTGCGGTTATATTTTATGAGTTGCGTTTGTTAAAAAAAATTGAAAAGGGGTC
The DNA here is from genome assembly GCA_009667805.1 of Leptobrachium leishanense. Lineage (NCBI taxonomy): Eukaryota > Metazoa > Chordata > Amphibia > Anura > Megophryidae > Leptobrachium > Leptobrachium leishanense. The sequence continues at coordinate 355,685,195 of CM019063.1, read as the reverse complement.
TTGTTATATTTTTTTGGGTGAAAATTACACTATTTTTAACAAACGCACCCCATACAAAAATCTTTAGTGCAGAATCATTGTTCACATTATAATTGAAATGGGAACAATATTGCTGCATTAACAATACAAAACAAAAAACCTGTTTAGTTTTTTTTATATTTTAATTTTTTATAATTTTTAACATTGTCATGTTTGGTATTGTTGGAAAGGCCATGCTCTGGTCGATCCAAAGATACCAAACATTAACCAACCGATAGCTGCCGCGGATCGGGAGATAGGGGGTTCCAATGAACCCCCTATCTCCACCATTGGTCGCAGTTAGGGGTTAACTCCAGAACTGACGTCATTGTGACGATGTCTTGGGACTGTCGGCAGCTGCTGTTCCCCCACGCTGTTGTCTTCCTGCAAAGACGTGACCATGTTGGCGGGCAGCGTCTTAGCGGGCAGCGGTGGGAGAGAGAGAGCTCATAGCTGGGAGCCGAGGAGGTGTTGCGTGAAGCTGCAAACAGGGACAAATAAACTAGACCTGAGCCGCACTAAGGATCTTTGGGTTGTGTCGGAGAAGACTTCACGCAGTGCTGCCATCAATATTTTTTGATAAATTCTTGGTTATACAATGAATGTGACTGTGGACAAAAATCCGTGTTGTTGTGACATCGCCTAAGCTTAACAAAACCAGGCCACGTCGGTAATCAAATCTCAAGGCAGTACAACAAGGTTGTGTTAGTGTGTGACATTTTTTGGCCAGGCAGGAAGTGTAGAATGTGCACAGTCACATTCATGGCCACAAATATGTTGACAAATTTATGACAAAGGGTCCATAGAAATGTCAATAAATTTATGTACATATAATTTTAACACTGTGGAAACCAAGCAATACATATTAACTTATTAAGTAAGAAAAAGCAACGCACACAAACAGGAAAATATAGAAAAAATAGAAAATTTATTTACAACATGGGGAAGGGAAGGGAACATGCCAAGGATGGCAAACTGCCCAACAGGGGCACAAACAACACAAACAAACATAGTGTAGTTATTTGCAAGTGAACCAATATTCTGAACAAGATGGCCGCTTGGCTCATAATAGCGACCATCTTCCAGCCTGATTCCACTTCATAGATGGCTGCCATTGTAAGCCAGGCGAACATCTTGTTCAGAATATTTGTTCACTTGAGATAATTACTGGTATTTGAGGAGATGTTGGAGCTGGTCCGCATCTTTGATTACAAAGATTATGACTGCCGTAAGGGCCCTTACGGCAGGAAGAATAACACCCGCAAGGATCGTATCCTTGACAAGCTACGCACCACCATCCTGGAGCTGTTCGGGAAGGACCGGACGAAGGACCAGCTCTGAAAACGCTGGTCCGACCTCAAAGCACGCGAGCAGGAGCAGCTGAGGCACATCCGTCGCGTCATAGCCAAACGTAAGTGTCATGTTATATTGTAAAGCGCTGCGCAAACTGTTGGCGCTTTATAAATCCTGTATAATAATAATAATGTGCTTGCATGTGCTAATGTGCACAGAAATACGTTGTCCCTACATGTCCCATCCTACCACTTAGCAGAGACGCAGAGATTTTTGTTGATGCGCAGGTGGGAGCCAATATTGGGCAAGCTGCGGGTCATCTCGTATGCATCACTCAATCACAACAACCTCCCCCCCAACACACTGCAGACTACACACAGTGCCAAAAGAAATCCAGCATTGTAACTTCATCTACATACATCAAATGTCACAATTTTCACGAATACGTAAAATCACAAAAAGGCAGAGCTATGGCAAAAATGCATGTATGACGAGTTGTGAAAACGCAAAGCTATACACAATCACATTGCATGAAAAAGGGACTAGATAAATCAACGTATTTCTGTGCACATTAGCACATGCAAGCACATTATTATTATTATACAGGATTTATATAGCGCCAACAGTTTGCACAGCGCTTTACAATATAACATGACACTTACGTTTGGCTATGACACGCCAGATGCGCCTCAGCTGCTCCTGCTCGCGCGTCTTGAGGTCGGACCAGCGTTTTCGGAGCTGGTCCTTCGTCCGGTCTTTCCCAAATAATTCCGCGATGGTGGTGCGTAGCTTATCTAGGATACAGTTCTTGCTCGCGTTCTTCTTTCTACCGTAAGGGCCCTTACGGCAGTCATAATCTTTAAGATCAAAGATGCGGACCAGCTCCAGCATCTTGTCAAACGCCATGTTGCTGACCCGCTTCTTCCTGGGTGTCTCTGGGGTGGAAACAGATGAGGAGGTGTCCGAATGGGACTCTCTGTCTCTTCCTTCAGCCATGATAAATAATTTCTATATTTTTTGGCAATTGTCAAAACTCTCTACAAAAATGGCTCAATAAAGTTACGACATCCGCGCGCGCGCATGCGCGACCCGCGGACGAATCGGATCCGACCCGATTACGAATTATCGTATCGACAGAATTATCGGATCATTGGAAACAAAAAAACAAGTGATACGCATTTACAAATACAAAATTTACAGAATCAGCGATATAACCGATAATAGTTAAATATACGATGTCCGGAATTACCGAAATGGAACCGAAATCACGAATGGAACCGAAATCATGAATAGAGCGAAAATAAATTTCGATTTGACACATTTCAAGTCCATTCGAAAATTCCGAAAATATTTCGTTTCGGCTCGGAAAACTTTTCGGATCTGCCATTTTTGGATCTAAAAATTTTCGGAAAATCGGCCGCATCCGAAAACATGAATCGGGAAATTTCGTGAAAATTCCGAAATTCCGAAACCCGAAACGCACATCCCTAAGCACCACAGGGTCCCCGAATTGCAGGGAAAGGCTGCCGCAAACCCAATGAAAACGAACCAAATGCACACCGAAAACCCGCAAAAACATCTGTAGTAACCTGCCGAAAACCACAGAAAAACCCGAGCAGGAGCCGATCACACGCAGCGAAGCCTCCGGAGAAAGCCGACACTGCAGAAGCGGGAGGTGAATAAATTAGCAATACAGTTTGCATGAATGATTGAAAAGTGAAACGCTGTTTGCAAAGAAACTACTGAGCGAAAATGTCTGAAATTTACATATGAGGTCCAGGGAATGATCATAAAGAGGGCTGTTACAGAAAAAATAAGTAAACTTAAAAAAACAAATCGGACTTTTAAAAAACAAAATTAAGAAAAATGCTTAAAATATCCTATAAAATCTATAAATAAAGAGACTCTTTACTGTAGAATTTTTCAATGAACGGTTTATTAGATACTGAATTAAAACCAGAATATTTTTAACATTGAAGCCTCTGGGATTCTCTTGAATAAACTTGACGAATTAAACCACCAAATGGCAGGGCATTTCGGGAACCTTTCACTGCTGGTTTGTGTTCTCTGAATAGCCAAAGCAGTGCTTTTTCATGGGGTTTTCACTGCCCTCGAACAGGCACCGAACATGCACCGTATGTGCAGGCAATTCGCCAGGATTTGGCGAATTGCCTGCTCTCTGGATAGCCGAATGGCCAAGAAAGGTAACCGAACGCTGATTTTCAGCGTTCGGTTACCTTTCTCAAGCAATTCGGATCTCTTTGAATTACCCTGTATGTGTTTGAGTGTGCAGCATGTGAGTGAAACAACAAATAATAAAAATAAAACCTAAAAGACACGAAACTGTAGGGAAAGCTGAGGTTTAAATATGATTTTTAATTGCCTTAATGATTCTGATATATAGATTGCAAGCATACGCACAATGATTTCAGAGAGATATCAGTATAGATCGGTAATGCTTTATCCTGCGCGATCCATAGCACTGATATACAGTATCACACAATGAACAATTTCTCTGGATTAAAAGTGAAACTACCAATTGTTCATCATGATATGTATGTTTTTTGAATGTGTAAAGAGGACTGCTTCTGTGCAGCGTGACAATACTTAGTTATACCAGATAATTGTAAGAGCGTTGCAAGTGATTGGTCTGAAAGGAATAGACATGTGCTTTGTATGCGTTCACTAGAATCTGTAGCATTTCCCCAGACCCCTTCCCCCTCCTTCCCTCTCTGTTCTTACAAATAAAGGCAGAGAAACAAAAGAAATGGGATACTTCTTTTTTATTACGTTTGAGCATAGCTCAATGGGTCTTCATGTTTCTTTAAAGTATTTATTATGTTATAATGGAATAATTAATTTTCCTTTTATATAGGATATTAATTAACTTTAAGTATATTTCAGATTTATAGCATGCCATCAATTAAAGAGGGAAGAACGAGTATGCCATTAAGTTTACAGTGCAAGAGCTTAATCATCATGCTCCATATTTTGTATCACTATTTAAAGAAGATCACCAAAGACACCATGCAATTAAATGAGATCATTAATATGGAATTAAGAAAATAAACATATTATCTTTGTGAAATAAAGTTATCAAATATTGGTGTTACATTTTGACAAGGCAGTTGTATTTAATATGGGAACCGATCCGACAGAAGATAAAGAAAACAAGGAGAAAAGAAGAAACAAACATTGGAACGAGTCGGGTAGTATATAGTAATATTTTTTGATAATACAATGGGTAGAATATGCACTTCGGCCATTTCCTTTTTGAGCCAAAGCTGCGTATATATATATATTTTTTCTAATGAAATGAGTGAGACGTAGTAGGATTCTTCATTTTTGCTGCGTGAGGCTCATAGACTTTGCAGGGAAATTTTTTAACTTATTATCTGTGTTTCTTGTGATATTAACCTGTTTTGTTTGTTTTCGTGCAGCTGTAATTGATGTATGAAAAATTAATGAATTTGTATAGGAGTTTGGACAGGTTTAGAGAAACACCATCTTTTTTTATTCTTTTATTTTTGCTAAGCCGTGTCCTCATCATCTTAATCATCACTAGAGAACCTGACAGTCACCAAGTTCACAGTGACTGAGTCTGGAATGAATCATGGGCATTTTGTGTCAAGGTTAAGGGTCACAGGTAATACACAACCAGTGCATAGAGACTGCTTGTTCAGGAGTAGTTCCTATATCGGGAACTTCGGTTACATTAGAGGAACTCCATGATTATGCATCTTAAGCTGGGATGTTGCCAAAGGACAAATGTTGACCTTGGACTCTGGAAAATCCCCTAGATAATTGTAAGAAAGGGTTGGATTTGGGACAAAGAGAATGTATTTCTTGAGAGTGTGTGTGTGAATGCATGTGTGTATGCCTTTTGTGAAGCTGAACAAAAGAAAACACACTTTGAAAACACAAATCTGACTCATGCTGATTATTAGATAGATGAACGTTTAAATTCAAGTTATTATATGTTTCTTGTTCGGTGAAGTTCATTTAGGAAATGGGAATTAATAGTTATTTAATGTCTAAATTAGGAATTTGGCCCAGGTCCCTAGTGTGGTTCACTGGAAAAGTGAATCTAGATTTTATTATAGAGGAGTGTATTTTATGCTCATAAAGGGCTTCCTTGGTGAATCCCTTTAGAACACCATAAAGGTATCGATCCTGCCCCTATCTGCCCTGCATTTCCACCCCACCTTCCTTTATTTCTTTTCTCCATTCCCCTCCCATGAGTAGTTACTAGACTCTTTTTCTTCTCCTCTGGGCATCTAGAATGACCTATGGGTATAAAACGATGACACTGTGGCCCCCGGTATAATTGGTTCTATTGCCTTGTTTTGTTTTATCCTTTTGAGTGATCACAATTGTGTATGTGATCAAAGAGAGAACTGAAAAATAATATCTTTTAATTTCCTGTATGAATATATATATTCTGTGATTCAAATACATATCTTAGTCAATATTCCCCCTTTTGATATTTGAAAACACACATCCTGTATAGACAGGATCCCTTGTCTCACTGTTGCGGGGCAGATATAGCAAAAAAAACATCTTTGTGCAATCAATATTAGGGATGAGCTGTTTGGGTTCGGACAGTTTGGGGTTTGACCCGAACGTAGCCTGTTCGAGTAGATCGCGAACACCGAACATTTCTGGGTGTTCGCCGCATGTTCGACCACAATGGACCACAATGCATTTTCCCACTGTCCTGAAGCTCCTAATTGGCTACAGCCTTGCACCTGACCACAGGTCTGGTGCAAGACTGGTTCAACACTATGCCAATCACCGCTCAGACTCCTGATTGGTCAAATTTTTGGGAATCCTGGGCTCACAGAACTAAGTCCCGCAGCACACTATATAATGTTTCCACGCGCCGATTCTGCACGCATTTCAGAGGAGATTTCAAAGGAGATAGTTGTGTATTGTTACTGCCGGTCTGCCACACTACTGGGGGGGTCTGGGGGTCTCATTTCTACCAAATATCAGGGAATTTAGGTGATGTGTGTCTTGTCACTGTGCCAACAAGTTTTTTTGGGGTTTACAACTTTCTTTATAACATTTGTGAATTGAGGTGATCTTCTGGCTCTTCTCACTGTGCCAGCAAGTCTTTTTGGGTCTCATTTCTACCAAATATCAGGGAATTTATGTGATGTGTGTCTTGTCACTGTGCCAGCAAGTTTTTTGGGGGTTTACAACTTTCTTTAAAACATTTGTGAATTAAGGTGATCATCTGGGTCTTGTCACTGTGCCAGCAAATCTTTTTGGGGCTCACTAATTTCTTTAAAACATTTGTGAATTGAGGTGATCTGTGTCTTGTCACACAACCAGTACCACGCATTATTTTAGGGCTCACTAATTTCTTTAAAACATTTGTGAATTAAGGTGATCTGTGTCTTGTCACACAAACAGTACCACACATTATTTTGGGGCTCACTAATTTCTTTAAAACATTTGTGAATTAAGGTGATCTGTGTCTCATCACACAGCCAGCAAGTTTTTTTGGGGCTCACTAATTTCTTTAAAACAATTGTTAATTAAGGTGATCTGTGTCTCGTCACACAACCAGTACCACGCATTATTTTGAGCTCACTATTTTCTTTAAAACACTTGTGAATTGAGGTGATCTGTCTCTTGTCACTGGCTGCCAGCTATCAGTGTGTCTCACTGAGTTATACCAGAGTTATTTAAATCTTTATACCAGAGTTGAATCAGAGTTCTGTATATATTAATCTATATATCACTCACCATGTCTGAAAGAACAAAAAGGACAGGCAGACGCTTCCAGACACAGATAAGAGGGCAAGCAGCCCCTGTGTCGGGAGGCTGTGCCTCTGGTCATGGTGGACGTGGTGCATCCTCTGCAGGGGCCCGCTTGTCTTTTCTAACTGGTGCTGGCTGTCTTAAGCAGCAGCAACATACAGAGGACTTGGTGGATTGGCTAACCAGGCCATCCTCATCCTCCGAGTCCTCTGCCAGCCAGGCTTCTAGTGCTTTACAGTCCACCTCAGCTGCCAAAGCATCTAATGCAGCCTCCATGTCCACAGCTACTCCTGCCGTAGCCTCGCTATCACACACGGAGGAGTCAGCTGAATTGTTTGACTACAATGAGAGTGACATGCTGCTTGAGGATGCGCAGCAAGTAAAGTGCTCTGATTCAATCTCTGAGGTTGCGCAAGGGAGTATAATCAACCTAGAGGAAGGGGGTGCCAGTGATGACACACAAATAACTGGCACTCATGTTGCCCCAGCAGCTGCAGCATACTGCCAAGTTGGCTCCAGTGACAAGGAGATAGGGGGTGAAGATGACATTGATGATGAGGTCACTGACTCCACCTGGGTGCCAGATCGAACTGAGGAATCAAGTGAGGAGGAGGGGCAGGAGGAGGAGGAGGCACAGCAAATACGAGGCACAACATCCTCTGTGACCAACCGTAGCACTAGCCAGTCCAAGCCCTCACATGTCAGAGCTGCTCCGGTGCAGAGCGCTGTTGTCTCAAAGAACACATGCAGGAACTCTGCTGTCTGGGAGTTCTTTAAGAAATGTGCAGCAGACCCCACCGTTGCTATTTGTAATCTATGTCAGATGAGGCTGAAGCGTGGGATAAACACCGGACACTTGGGTACCACGTGCTTGAGGCGGCATATGAACAAGTGCCACACATCCCGTTGGCGCAAAACTTTGCGTAGGTCCTCCTCCTCATCTCTCTCTACCCACACTGTATGTCCTGCCATGTCATTGCCTACAACCTCCACCAACAGGGATGATGCTACAGTAATGGATGTACCAGCAGGTCCTTCCTCACAATGTGAAATCATCCCAGCAGCTGAAGATTTACGCAGTCAGATTACGTTGCCGCAGCTGCTGCAGCAAAAGAAAAAATATAGTCCCAACCATCCCCAAGCACAGCGTTTAAATGCCAGCTTAGCAAAATTACTCGCATTGCAGCTGCTGACTTTCCAGCTGGTGGACTCTGCTCCCTTCCGTGAATTTGCTGAATGTGCTGTACCACAGTGGCAGGTTCCAAAACGCCATTACTTTTCACACAAGGCTATTCCAGCACTATACCAGCACGTGGAAGACAATGTTATCCAGTCATTGGGAAAGGCAGTAGGGATGTGCGTTTCGGGTTTCGGAAATTCGTAATTTTCACGAAATTTCCCGATTCGTGTTTTCGGATGCGTCCGAATTTCCGAAAATTTTTAGATCCGAAAATGGCAGATCCGAAAAGTTTTCTGAGCCGAAACGAAATATATTTGGAATTTTCGAATGGACTTGAAATGTGTCAAATCGAAATTTATTGCTTTGAAACGAGGAGAACAGACGTTCCAAAAAAACGAAAATTTCCGAAGTTACGAAAAGTCGATACAAAAAACGAGCAAAGTGACACGAAAATACGAAAAACGGTCGATATTCCGAAAACATGTAAAATTCCGAAAAACGAAAATTTCCGAAATTACGAAAAGTCGATACAAAAACGAGCAAAGTGACGCGAAAATACGAAAAATGGTCGATATTCCGAAAAAATATGTACACGAAAAACGAGTCGAGCCGAACCGAATCAAAACAGAAATCGGTCGAAACGAGCCGAATCGAAAAGTTTAAAAATCCGAAAAATCGAACCGAAAAAAAAATCGGTGCACAAGCCTAAAAGGCAGTCAGCAGCAAGGTGCATGCCACTTTAGACAAGTGGTCCAGCAAGCATGGACAGGGTCGTTACATTTCCTTCACGGTACACTGGGTAACTCTGCTTGCAGCTGGGAGGGATCCAAGACGGGGCTCTGTGCTGTAGCTTGTTCATCCACCACGCCTCCAGAAAGCTGCTTGTATGAGGTCTGTCTGCTCCACCACCACCACCTCTTCCTCGTCCTCCTCCTTCTCTGTCTCTGGCGAAGTTTCAGTTAAACCGATGCCTGACAGGGTCTACGCAATGGCTCAAGCAAAAAGATGCCATACTGTGCTTGAGCTGGTTTGTTTTTTTAGGCACACCGGGTCAGAAATTTTGTCAGCTCTGCAGGGGCAGGTGCAGAGATGGTTAACACCACGCCAGCTTGAGCTGGGAATGATCGTCTGCGATAATTTCAGCAACCTTCTCTCCGCCCTACGCAAGGGTAAATTGACGCATGTACCATGCCTATTGTCATGGAGCTGATGTAACGCTCCATGCTTCAAACCCCAAGAGACTTTATGTTCATTTGTTTCGTGTGTTTTTAAATATATTTTACATCGTTTGGTTTTAGTTTAATTTAGTTTAGTGTAAAATGGCATAGCTTTGGTTTTAAAAATACTTATATTCCTGTAGGTAAATGTGTTTTTGTGTATACAGTAAACAAGCTTTACTGCTGTGTAATTTATGCACCAGGGCTTTTCCCATTATCTAGCTGCATGTTTAATTCAAAGGATCTCTGATAGTGTGTGTTTAATCTGATGTGTTAGAACAATGGATATACAAATGTTGTGTGAGCTGAAAGGCTAAAGAATGTAAAGAATGTTTATTGTAAATAACTGACTTAATGTAATTAGTATGGGTATGTAAATTATGACTAGTAATTAGTATGGGTATGCAAATTATGACTGTTGGACTTCAGCATAAATGGTGGTTGTTCATTAAAAAGTCAGAGAACTCTCAGAGCTCAGAGAGAGAGGATCCTGATTTAAAGCATACAGCCGCGCCTGGTGTCTTTATTTCAGCGACGCTACACTATACACTATCACCCTCAGAAGGCAGAGAGCGGCCTTCTGGAGATTCCTAAGGGCTCCAGGGCAGAGGAACAGAAGCAGGCAGGTCAAGCTGCTCGAGGCGCTGAGGACAGCGCTCCCAGTAGCTGGGCTGACCGCAACGAGGGATGTCTGGAGAGCCAGGACAGACGGAAGGGAACGGTTCCTTCACACTGGTGGCAAGCGGTGAGGATAAGCTCTCCAACCCCAGAAGAAACGCAGAATGGCCAGCTATGCCAACTACAAGAGGGAGACGCTGAGATACATATTAGAGTGCTGTGGAGGAACCGCCGGCTCAAAGAACAAAAAGGCCTTGGTCAAAGAACTGAGAGAAATGGACTAGCGAAGGGAGGACACGGGACCCCCGTCCATAAGAGACCGGTTCCAGCGAAGAGTAAGGAGGGCAATGGCCCAGGCCCAGGCGGATGAACCTGGTACCTGGCAGGACAAGTACTGGTGGAAAGATTTTGTCCGCCAGGAGATGTGGAAAGAGTCCATCTCCAACTGGAGGAGGACTGCCCTGAAGAAGCCCTTCCCACTTATACGGAGAGGTACGAGCACCAGTGGTACTTACGGGTGCCCTTTTTGGGAGAACAGCCCCGAGAGGAATGGCTGACGGAGCTAGGCGAACTGGTCCAGAGCGAAATTATACTGGACACCAGCTACAGAGCCCTCCAGTGGTTTACGTCCCAACTAATGCCTGGCAGTCTTGCACCAAAGGCACAATATCTGGGTGCACTGACGCCCATTACCAGATCAAAAACTTTTCAATATAGGACCACATGGTCCACCCCTGCATTCTTCCACAATACTACAGAGGGGTTACTGTATGATGATACTTGCTGCCCTGGCAGTCTTGCACCAAAGGCAGAATGTCTGGGTGCACTGACTCCCATTCCCAGATTCATATCTTTTTAATATAGGACCGCATGGTCCACCCCTGCATTCTTCCACAATACCACAGAGGGGTTACTGTAAGATAGTACTTGCATGCCTGGCACTAAAGGCACAATATCTGGGTGCACTGCCACTGACGCTTGTATCAGATTCATATCCTCAGAGGGGTTACGGTGTGACGGCACTGTTGCCGACGCTAAAAGACCAATTTTAAAGCACCTATTGTTACTTTCATCCAAAGCCTGCATAAGTTTCACAATAATTTAGCCAAAAAAATCACTAAACTTTTTCTGTGCGTCCTAAAATTTCTTTTCATACAGGCTGCCGCCCCAAGCAGTTGATTATGGATAGATTAAAGGAAAAGCATTTACCGTCATATGAAACGTCATTTTTTTTGTTTTTAAGTGTTTCTATACATCCTAGAAATCCGCCACTTCACGAGCAGGTTATGGGGACCTCCTAGGCCTGATATTTGAAGGAATTTTTGGTTTTTATTTTTAACCCTTATTTCATGGAAGACTCACTGTCCCTTTAAAAACGTTTTTTTTTTTAACTTTTTGTCCTTGTTTCCTGTCCCCCAGGGCACTACCCGGACCCCCATACACCTTTCATGGCAAATATCTAGCATATATGCCCTCTTGGAGGGCACTCTAAAAAACCGAATTTTCAGCCCCATTGACTTGCATGGGGTTCGAGTTCGGGTTCGGTCCCGAACAAATGGGAAGTTCGGGTTCAGGCTCGAACCGAACTCGGGGAGTGTTCGGCTCATCCCTAATCAATATGAACAAGATGTGGTTAAGTTTACTCATCTCCGACGTGGCAAGTGTATTCTCACCATTTTAGCTCTGACTTGATCTGTTTCATGATTGGCTGTTATACCACACCCTTTTTGTTCTATATTAGAGACTGATAAACAGACTCTTGCTGAGAGCACTTCTACTTTATATCTTGAGTAGTTGTCCTTTATTGCTCTCCCATTGGCCAATCTAGCACTGCGATAGCACTGTGTCTTTGTATATGGAACGGACCAGCTGCACCAACAGAGATTTAACTTGCTTGTTTGGTAAATATGAATAGAATTGCACAACACAATACTATTCAGTGTCCCCACTCTTTTTCATAAACCCCCATATATGTTGCACTCACTCTCTATTGAGCTCCCTTTTGAATATAGGGATAGCTCTGTAAATCACGCAGTGCCCTCTTTTCCTTCAGGACGGGGTCCTACTTCTATCATGATTCTGCTTCACTTCTCCAGGACCATGTATGGAAAGATAAACCACATAGTGCACAGAATCCTTACCAATGACATTCCTCAACATTCCAAAAAAAAAAACTATACACTCACTTGGTTCTGGGCCCAGATGTAACAGTGGGTCTCGTGTCTGGGCTTTGGTAGTTCCCTTCCACTTTCCTCGATCCGATCTCCAGCTGGTGAACTCCAGCAAGAAAATTCCAACAGCAGTATATCTATAAAAGGACTTGATTAAAATATATAAAAAATATGTCTAAAAAATTAATCCATAAACGCAATACACCAAGACACATTCCCCCCTCCAGAGCTCAGCTTGAGATCGAGACCCTTCTTCTAGGTGACCGTGCTCTACTGGTGGCCATTTTGAGGCCTACTGCCTGGCTCTCTGCGGCCTACCCCTCGCCGCCCATGCCTCCCACTGTGGTGCTCCAGGACCCAGGCAATCGGTTGCCAAGGGATCAGAGGATGGTGGGCCCCCATCTTCTGGCCATGGTGACTGTACCTACAGCAGAGTTGCTAGGGGAGGGTGTGGAACTGCGGCGGCTGCCATACCCTCCTCCTGTTACAGGCCTGGAGGCCATATTTGACGACCTGGAGGAGTGCAGACGGCTGCTACCTGAGGACGACGGGAGCCTGCTGATGAGAGGCTCCTGGCACAAGTTGATGGAGGTGTTACGTGGAGTCCGGAGAAAGGTAGAGGAAGCCCTGACTGAATGCTCGGTGGGAGATGCCTTGCCTGCTGGTCATGAGATGGTCTCCCCGTTAAGGAAGTAGACTGCTCCGATGAGGATGATCCGGTACCTGCAGAGGAGACAATGGGAGTCATGGTCCCTGAGGCACTTCCTGCGTACCTACTGCTGCAGGCTGGAGCGGAGGAGTTGCAGGGCGATGGAGATTGTTCCTTTGGTGAGCAGCGGAGTGTGACTTTGTCACGCGGCATGATCTCGGCCGAGATTGCTCCACCATGGAGACTACCCATATGGCGTACCCTTCAGAGAGGAACCGCTCTGGCTGGAGCTACCCAACACATCATTTGGCTGGATACAGTTTGAGATGCTGGGGCCCTCTGTTTTTTTTTATTTCCGCTCTTATTTTTGTTTTTACTTTTCATTTTAATTCCACGAGTACATTTTGCGTCCATCTACCCAGCAATGTTTTTGAAGACCCCAGAGCCTGCTTTTGTTTTTTTTTGTGAATTTCTATGGCCCCAGAGGCACGTTAATATATATACACAGTATCTCTCAGAAGTGAGTACACTTATTTTGTAGTAATATAATAATATTTAGTAATAATAGTAGTAATATTTTTGTAAATATGTAGTATCTTTTCATGTGACAACACTGAAGAAATGGCACTTTGCTACAGTACTTTACACTGTACACTGTACTACTTTACAGTGAGTGTACAGCTTGTATAACAGTGTAAATTTGCTGTCCCCTCAAAATAACTCAACACACAGCCATTAATGTCTAGACTGCTGGCAACAAAAGTGAATACATCCCTAAGTGCAGCGCTGCGGAATATGCTGGCGCTTTATAAATAAAGAATAATAATAATAATAATAAGTGAAATGTCCAAATTGGGCCAAATTAGCTATTTTCCCTCCCCGGAGTCATGTGACTCTTTACTGTTACAAGGACTCAGGTGTGAATGGTGAGCAGGTGTGTTAAATTTGGTGTTATCGCTCTCACTCTCTCATACTGGTCACTGGAAGTTCAACATGGCACCTCATGGCAAAGAACTGAGGATCTAAAAAAAAGAATTGTTGCTCTACATAAAAAAGGCCTAAACTATTAGAAGATTGCCAAGACCCTGAAACTGAGCTGCAGCACAGTGGCCAAGACCATACAGCGGTTTAATAGGACAGGTTCCACTCAGAACAGGCCTCGCCATGGTCGACCAAGGAAGTTGAGTGCACGTGCTCAGCGTCATATCCAGAGGTTGTCTTTGGGAAATAGACGTATGAGTGTTGCCAGCATTGCTGCAGAGGTTGAAGAGGTGGGGGGGTCAGCTAGGGATGGGCTGCCGGTTCGATGCTAACATGAGTTCGCATCGAACATTGGCCAGTCGACCTTTCGCCGAACGGTGAACATTTCCGCATGTTCGCCGCGTGTTCACCCACAATGGACCACAATGCACTGTGCCCTGGCCTGAAGCTTGTAATTATTTTTTTTTGAGAAAGGATTTTACCAGGAAGGATACATTGAGATTTCTCTTGATCGGCTCGGAGTCCTGATTGGGCAAATTTTGCCCAATCATGGGCTCACAGAGCTAAGTCCCACAGCACACTATATAAGGCTTCCCTGCAACCCTAGCGAGTGTGTTTCAGGAGTGAATCAGAGAGGAGAGGAGATTGTTGGATTTGCAGGGACAGACTGGCAGTGGCAAATAGCAGGGAACTGGCAGCCTGGCTGTGAAATATCATACCACAGTTGAATCAGAATTCATCTGTATCTTTAATCTGTATCTTTATCTATTCAGAGTTGAATCTGGGTCTTGCCAGCTATCAGGGTGTATCACTGAGGTATAGCAGAGTTCTGGAAAATCTGTATATCATTAATCTAAATCTAGATACCATAGAATACCACAGTTGAATCAGAGTTCATTTGTATCTTTAATCTGTATCTTTATCTATTCAGAGTTGAATCTGGGTCTTGCCAGCCTGCAGGAGAGGAAGTGAATCAGAGAAAAAGTAGAGGACATTGGCAGCCTTGCAGGGAAAATATCAGTGAAATCGATGATTTATAGCAGAGTTCGGAATATCTTTAATCTAGATAACACAGTTGAATCAGAGTTCTGTATATCTCCAATCTATATACCAAAGTTGAATCAGAGTTCTACATATCTCCAATCTTTATAACAGAGTTGAATCAGAGTTCTGTATATCTCCAATTTAAATACCAGAGTTGAATCAGAGTTCTGCATATCTCCATCCAATCTATATACCAGAGTTGAATCAGAGTTCT
Source organism: Leptobrachium leishanense (assembly GCA_009667805.1). NCBI lineage: Eukaryota > Metazoa > Chordata > Amphibia > Anura > Megophryidae > Leptobrachium > Leptobrachium leishanense. Next base: position 355,670,041 of record CM019063.1, on the reverse strand, counting down.
GTATTAGGGATGAGCTGTTCGGTTCGATTGGTTCAGAGTTCGATTCGAACATCGCCTCTTCGCATGTTCGCGAACTACGAACATTTCCGCTTGTTCGCTGCATGTTCGCCCACAATGCACCACAATGGACCACAATGCACTTTTCCACTGGCCTGAAGCTTGTAATTGGCTACAGCCTTGCACCTGACCACAGGTCCCGTAGCACACTATATAAGGCTTCACACAACGCTTCAGCACGTGTTTGAGAGGAGAGTGTTGTTGTTAGTGTGTGTTCTCACTGCCAGTCTGCCACCAGCTACTGGGGGGGGGGGGTCTCATTTCTACCAAATACTGGGAACTGTTCTAATCTTTGTGTTCTCACTCCCAGCAACTATTTTGGAGGGTCAGTAATTTTTCCAAAATATCTGGGAATTGTTGTAATCTGTGTGTTCTCACTGCCACCCAGAACTTTGGGGGTCAGTAATTTATACAAAATATTTGGGAATTGAGGTAATCTGTGTCTTGTCACTGCCACCCATCTGGGGGTCTCACTGATTTATAGGAGGTTTCTGAGATTTGTAATCTGTGTCTTCTCACTGCCAGCTATCAGGGGGTCCCACATACTTCTAGCAGATTTATGCGAATTCTAATCTGTGTCTTGTCACTGTTGCCAGCTATCAGGGGGTCCTATCAGGGGGTCTCACTGACTTGTAGCAGATTTCTGCGAATTGTAATTTGTGTCTTGTCACTGGGTCAGGGGGTCTTGTCAGGGGGTCTCACTGACTTATAGGAGGTTTATGGGAATTGTAATCTGTGTCTTGTCACTGGCTGCCAGCTATCTGGTATAACTCAGTGAGACACCCTGAGTTCTGGAAATCTTTAATCTTTATACCAGAGTTGAATCAGAGTTCTGTATATATTTAATCTATATTTCACTCACCATGTCAGAAAGACCAAAAAGGACAGGCAGACGCTCCCAGACACAGATAAGCGGGCAAGCAGCCTCTGTGTCGGGAGGCTGTGCCTCTGGTCGTGGTGGACGTGGTGCATCCTCTGCAGGGACACGCTTGTCCTTTCTAACTGGTGCTGGCTGTCTTAAGCAGCAGCAACATACAGAGGATTTGGTGGATTGGTTAACCAGGCCATCCTCATCCTCCGAGTCCTCTGCCAGCCAGGTTGTAGTGCTTTACAGTCCAACTCAGCTGCCAAAGCATCTAATGCAGCCTCCATGTCCACAGCTATTCCTGCCGTAGCCTCACTATCACACACAGAGGAGTCAGCTGAATTGTTTGACTACAATGACAGTGACAAGCTGCTTGAGGATGCGCAGCAAGTACAGTGCTCTGATATATCTCTGAGGTTGAGGAAGGGAGTATAATCAACCAAGAGGAAGGGGGTGCCAGTGATGACACACAAATAACTGGCACTCATGTTGTCCCAGCAGCTGCAGCATACTGCCAAGTTGGCTCCAGTGACGAGGAGATTTATTTAATTATAAAGGATTTTACCAGGAAGGATACATTGAGATTTCTCTCGTTTTCAAGTATGTCCTGGGTTCAAGAACATTGAAGTGTTACAGTTACAGAAATACAAAGTAATACAATGCAAGATATTAAACAACAGAAATATACAGATTAACAGAAAATAAATATGTAGGAAATATAGTCACTAGGTTACATGTTTACAGGTGCATTCTGTATTGAGGTATGTTAGTAAGGAGCTCTTGAGTGACTTAAGACTGGGGGAAGATTTGATGGTGTCTGGGAGGTTATTCCATAATTGTGGTGCTCTGTAGGAAAATAAGGACCGAGCCACTGTCTTTTGTATTGTGGTATTGCAAGTAAGGTGCTGTTCCTGGATTGGAGGTTATAGGATGAGGGAGCTGCTGGGGGAAGCAGTCTATTCAGGTAGGGTGGCAGCTTCCCAGAAATGCTTTTAAACACCAGGCTGGAAAGGTGAAGGGTGCGTCTAGATTCCAGCGATGGCCAGTTTAGCTCTTTTAACATGTCACAATGGTGGGTCATGTAGTTCCATTGTAATAGAAAGCGGCAGAAGGAGTTATACAATGTAGTAAGTTTCTGAAGGTGTGTTTGCAGGGCCGCTGCATACACTACATCTCTGTAATCAATAGCCGGCATAAGCATTTATTGTACAATCTGCTTTCTTACCACAGGGCTCAGGCAGGATTTGTTTCTGTACAGGGCACCTAGTTTGGGGTAAAGTTTAGATGAGAGTTTTTCGATGTGGGGGCCAATAGATAGATTAGGGTCCAACCACATACCTAGATATTTGAGAGAAGTGACTGTGGTCAGCGTGCCATTTGATTTTGTCCCAACACATAGATGGGGATTTTGCAATTTGTGTAGTTTAGGTGCTGTTCCAAAGAGCATCGTTACAGTTTTGTCAGCATTTAGAAAAAGTTTGTTGTGTTTGATCCACTTTTCTACCTCTGTGAATTGTTCTTGCAGCACGGCCTCCAGCTGCGGGAGATTTGGTTTGCTGGTATAGATTACAGTGTCGTCTGCGTACATATGTACAGTTGAGGCTTTGCAGACGTTGGGCAGATCATTTATGAATATTGTGAATAGCAGGGGACCTAGTATTGAGCCTTGGGGTACACCGCAAGTGACTGGGAGCGGGAGGGAGGAGCTGCCAGAAATTGACACATATTGTGATCGGTCGGATACATATGATTGAAACCAGGTTAGCGTGCGATCACCAATGCCAGAGTTTTTAAGTTTTTCTAACAAGATGCCATGGTCTACCGTGTCAAAGGCCTTGGCAAAATCAAGGAAGATGGCTCCAGTTAGGTTTCCTTGTTCCATCCCAGCTTGGATATCATTGCAGACTTTTAAAAGGGTGGTTGTAGTTGAGTGATTTGGACGAAAGCCTGATTGATCCGGGGTTAAGTAGTTCCAATATTGATAATAATCACGTAATTGTGTGTAGATGCATTTTTCCAAGATTTTTGACACTACAGGGAGCAACGATATCGGACGGTAGTTGGATACCAAAGTACTGTCACCACTTTTATGGATAGGTACCACTCTCGCAGTATTCCAGAATTTGGGTATGTATCCAGTCGCCAGTGATTCATTTATAAGGGTTGTGACAGAATTTGCAATTGCTGGCGCACTGATTTTCAGCAGCATTGCTGGTATTTGATCAGGTCCAGACTGGTATTTAGTTTTTTGCTTACGGAGAAGTTTAGTAACGACACTGACAGGCACTGGTCTAAAACGGAATTCCTGTCTGATACATGGACTTTGCACAGTTGGAGGGGCCTGTCCTGCATGAGGCCTCTCTGATTGCCTGTCATTTCCTAGCTTGGCAATCAAAGTGGTGGCGCATCCAACAAAATAATCATTAAAAACATTTGCTACATCTAGGGGGTGTTGCAGGGTTTGGTTGTTTACTTTTTAACAGCAGCCGGCTGGGAGTGGACTGGGGGTGCTTGTATGTTACTTATGGTTCTCCAAAAGTTTCTAGGGTTTGATATGTTATTGTTTAGATTTTCATTGAAGTAATCGGCTTTGGCCATTTTTGTTTGTTTTGTGCATTCATTCCGGCATTTTAGGTATTCGTAGTGATCGTTCATGGAACCAGTACAATTGAAGTATGACCATAGTGAATCTCTAAGCTGGTACATTTGTGTAAGATCAGCTGTAACCCAGGGGAGATGGGTTCCTTTTACTCGCACTTTATGCAGCGTGCATGGGAATTACAGACTTGCAGGAGCTCAGACTGAAAGTATTCAACTGCACAGTCTAGGTCTGGGATTAGGTTTAGCCTGTACCAGGGAAGCTGTTTGAGATCACTTAGGAAGGATTCAAGAATAAATTTCTTGAAAGACCTGGTGGTTATTACCTTTGGGGGAGATAGGGGGTGATGACAATGATGATGAGGTCACTGACTCCACCTGGGTGCCTGATCGAATGGAGGAGTCAAGTGAGGAGGAGGCACAACAAACACGAGGCACAACATCCTCTATGACCAACCGTAGCACTAGCCAGTCCAAGGCATCAGATGTCAGAGCTGTTCAGGTGCAGAGCGCTGTTGTCTCAAAGCACACATCCAGGAACTCTGCTGTCTCGGAGTTCTTTAAGAAATGTGCAGCAGACCCCACCGTTGCTATTTGTAATCTATGTCAGATGAGGCTCAAGCGTGGGAAAGACACCGGATGCTTGGGTACCACCTGCTTGAGGCGACATATGACCACCTGCCACGCATCCCGTTGGCGCAAAACTTTGCGTAGGTCCTCCTCATCATCTGTCTGTACCCCCACTGTATGTCCTGCCATGTCATTGCCTACAACCTCCACTGACAGGGATGATGCTACAGTAATGGATATACCAGGTCCTTCCTCACAATGTGACAGCATCCCATCAGCTGAAGATTTACGCAGTCAGATTACGTTGCCCCAGCTGCTGCAGCGTAAGAAAAAATATAGTACCAACCATTCCCAAGCACAGCGTCTAAATGCCAGCTTAGCGAAATTACTCACATTGCAGCTGCTGCCTTTCCAGCTGGTGGACTCGGCTCCCTTCCGTGAATTTGCTGAATGTGCTGTACCACAGTGGCATGTTCCAAAACGCCATTACTTTTCAAGGAAGGCCATTCCAGCACTATACCAGCAAGTGGAAGTAAATGTTAGTGAGTCATTGGGAAAGGCAGTCAGCAGCTAGGTGCATGTGACTTTATACACGTGGTCCAGCAAGCATGGACAGGGTCATTACATTTCCTTCACGACACACTGGGTAACTCTGATTGCAGCTGGGAGGGATCCAAGATGGGGCTCTGTGCTGGAGCTTGTTTGTCCACCACGCCTCCAGAAAACTGCTTGTATGAGGTCTGTCTGCTCCACCACCACCTCTCCCTCTTCCTCCTCCTCCTCCTTCTGTGTCTCTGGCGAAGTGGCAGTTAAACCAACGCCTGACAGGGGCTACGCAATGGCTCAAGCAAAAAGATGCCATACTGTGCTTGAGCTGGTTTGTTTAGGGGACAGGAGCTAGGGATGAGCTGTTCGGTTCGGACGGTTCGGAGTTCGATCCGAACTTAGCCTGTTCGGTTAGATCGGGAACTCGGAACATTTCTGGGTGTTCGGCGCATGTTCGACCACAATGCATCTCAATGGACCACAATGCATTTTCCCACTGGCCTGAAGCTCGTAATTGGCTACAGCCTTGCACCTGACCACAGGTCTGGTGCAAGACAGGTTCAACAGGTTCAACAGTATGCCAATCACCCCTCAGAGTCCTGATTGGGCAAATTTTGCCCTATCATGGGCTCACAGAGCTAAGTCCTGCAGCACACTATATAACGTTTCCACGCACCGATTCACCACGCATTTGAGAGGAGATTTCATAGGAGATTGTTGTGTGTTTTTACTGCCGATCTGCCACGCTACTGAGGGGGGTCTGGGGGGTCTCATTTCTACCAAATATCAGGGAATTTAGGTCATGTGTGTCTTGTCACTGTGCCAGCAAGTCTTTTTGGGGGTTACAAATTTCTTAAAAATATTTGTGAATTGAGGTGATCTTTTGTGTCTTGTCACTGTGCCAGCAAGTCTTTTTGGGGTTACAAATTTCTTTAAAACATTTGTGAATTGAGGTGATCTGTCTCTTGTCACACAGCCAGTACCACGTAGTATTTTGGGGGTCAATAATTTCTACAAAACATTTGGGAATTGAGGTGATCTTCTGTGTCTTGTCACTGCCAGCAAGTATTTTGGGTCTCACTAATTTCTACAAAATATTTGGGAATTGTTATAATCCGTGTGTTCTCACTGGCTGCCACCCATCAAGGGGTCTCACTGATTTATAAGAGGTTTCTGAGATTTGTAATCTGTGGCTTCTCACTGCCACCCATCAAGGGGTCTCACTGATTTATAAGAGGTTTCACTGCCACCCATCAGGGGGTCACACTAATTTATAGGAGGTTTCTGAGATTTGTAATCTGTGGCTTCTCACTGCCACCCATCAGGGGTTCTCACTGATTTATAGGAGGTGTCTGAGATTTGTAATCTGTGGCTTCTCACTGCCACCCATCAGGGGTTCTCACTGATTTATAGGAGGTGTCTGAGACTTCTAATCTGTGTCTTGTCACTGGCTGCCAGCTATCAGGGTGTCTCACTGAGTTATACCAGAGTTCTTTAAATATTTAATATTTATACCAGAGTTGAATCAGAGTTCTGTATATATTAATCTATATATCACTCACCATGTCTGAAAGAACAAAAAGGACAGGAAGACGCTCCCAGACACAGATAAGAGGGCAAGCAGCCCCTGTGTCGGGAGGCTGTGCCTCTGGTCGTGGTGGACGTGGTGCATCCTCTGCAGGGGCACGCTTGTCCTTTCTAACTGGTGCTGGCCGTCTTAAGCAGCAGCAACATACAGAGGATTTGGTGGATTGGCTAACCAGGCCATCCTCATCCTCCGAGTCCTCTGCCAGCCAGGCTTCTAGTGGTTTACAGTCCACCTCAGCTGTCAAAGCATCTAATGCAGCCTCCATGTCCACAGCTACTCCTGCCATAGCCTCGCTATCACACACGGAGGAGTCAGCTGAATTTTTTGACTACAATGACAGTGACATGCTGCTTGAGGATGCGCAGCAAGTACAGTGCTCTGATTCAATCTCTGAGGTTGAGGAAGGGAGTATAATCAACCTAGAGGAAGGGGGTGCCAGTGATGACACACAAATAACTGGCACTCATGTTGCTCCAGCAGCTGCAGCATACTGACAAGTTGGCTCCAGTGACGAGGAGATAGGGGGTGATGACGATGATGAGGTCACTGACTGCACCTGGGTGCCTCATCGAACAGAGGAGTCAAGTGAGGAGGAGGAGGCACAACAAAAACGAGGGAGAACGTCCTCTATGAGCAACCGTAGCCAGTCCAAGGCATCAGAAGTCAGAGCTGCTCAGGTGCAGAGCGCTGTTGTCTCAAAGCACACCTCCAGGAACTCTGCTGTCTGGGAGTTCTTCACATGTGCCGAAGACTGCAGAGTTGCTATTTGTAAGCTACGTATGTCTGAAGAGGATCAAGTGTGGGAAAAACATCAGATGCTTGGGTACCACGTGCTTGATGCGACATTTGACCACCTGTCACTCATCCCGTTGGCACAACACTTTGCATAGGTACTCCTCCTCATCTGTCTCTACCCCCACTATATGTCCTGCCATGTCATTGTCTACAACCTCCACTGACAGGGATGATGCTACAGTAATGGGTGTACCAGGTCCTTCCTCACAATGTGACAGCATCCCATCAGCTGCAGATTTACGCAGTCAGATTTCATTGCCCCAGCTGCTGCAGCGTAAGAAAAAATATAGTCCCAACCATCCCCTTGCACAGCGTCTAAATGCCAGCTTGGCAAAATTACTCGCATTACAGCTGCTGCCTTTCCAGCTGTTGGACTCTGCCTCCTTCCGTGAATTTGCCAAATGTGCTATACCACAGTGCAGGTTCCAAAACGCCAGTTCTTTTCACGGAAGGCCATTCCAGCACTATACCAGCACGTGGAAGACAATGTTATGAAGTCATTGGGAAAGGGAGTCAGCAGCAAGGTGCACATTACTTTAGACATGTGGTCCAGAAAGCATGGACAGGGCCGCTACATTTCCTTCACAGCACACTGGGTAACTCTGCTTGCAGCTGGGAGGGATCCAGGATGGGGCTCTGTGCTGGAGCTTGCTCATCCACCACGCCTCTAGAAAGCTGCTTATATGAGGTCTCTCTGCTCCACCTCCTCCTGCTCCTTCTCTGTCTCTGGTGAAGTGGCAGTTAAACCGATGCGTGGCAGGGGCTACGCAATGGCTCAAGCAGAAGGATCCCATACTGTGCTTGAGCTGGTTTGTTTAGGGGACAGGAGCCACACCGGGCCAGAAATTCTGTCAGCTCTGCAGGGGCCGGTGCAGAGATGGTTAACACCACGCCAGCTTCAGCTGGGAATGGTCGACTGTGATAATGGAAACAACCTTCTCTCCGCCCTATGCCTGGGTAAGTTGATGCATGTACCATGCCTAGCACATGTCCTAAATCTGGTGGTACAGCATTTCCTAACCAGGTACCCAATGGCTGGCATAGCTTCTCAGCCTTGCCAGAAAAGTCTGCAGCCACTTCAGACGGTCATTCCCATCAAGTGTTCGCCTGGCAGAAATTCAAAGAGAATTTCACCTTCCCACAAACCGTCTGATCTGTGACATGCCCACCAGGTGCAACTCGACATTGGCAATGTTGCAGCGTCTGCACAAGCAGCAGAGGGCCATCAATGAGTACCTGTGTGAGTATGGCACAAGGACAGGTTCAGATCAACTTGTTTTTTTCCCCCCCGCATTCACTGTGCTGTCACCATTTGAGGAGGCAATGAGGATGGTGAGCAGGGACAGTGCATGCATCAGTGACACAATTCCTTTAGTGTTCCTGCTGGAGAGCATTCTGCAGGGAATTATAGATGTGGCACTAGAGGCAGAGCAGCGGGAGGAAGAGGAGGACTTCCCTAGCTCTGAATGCCCCAGTCTTTACGCAGACAGCATTCCTGCGAGTCCTCAGATCAGACAGGAGGAGGATGAGGAGGAGGAGCATTTAAGTCGTGGGGGCATTGAAGGTGGGGATTCCTCAAGGGAAATTTTGTGACCCCCAGATTCCCAAGGACTAGTTCGTGGCTGGGAGGAGGTAGTGCACGATAGGGTCATCCTCAGTGACCAGGAAGACTTGGAAGCTAATGCCACCTCTAACCTACGCTGCATGGGCTCCCTTATCCTGCAAAGCCTTCTAAAGGACCCCAGGATTCGTGCTATCGAGGAGAGGGATCATTACTGGTTGGCAACCCTTCTTGATCCATGATACAAGGGTAAGGTTGCAGAGCTCATCCTGCCCTCACAGAGGGAGGACAGGATGAAACAACTTGAGGACGCTCTAAAGCGACACTTGTGTAACACCTTTCCAGGCACTGGTAGGTTACCAAGCTTCTGAGGCTGTGTTTGATCAGGGGAAGAGCGGTGAAGGGGGCCGCTTGACTAATGCCTTTTGCAAATTTTAGTCAACGACACCCAGGGACGTCAAATGTAGGCACCTTTTGCCAGTGTCTTCACCATATGGTGCAGTACTACCTAGGGGCAAGGGCAGACCTGGATACCTTTGCAGCAGATGATCCACTGGCTTACTGGCTGTTGAGATTGGATCACTGTCCAGAACTTAGCCAATATGCTATGGAGCTACTAGGTTGCCCTCCATCCAGTGTGCTTTCTGAAAGGACGTTCAGTGCCACTGGAGGTTTTGTCACAGACAAAAGAGTGTGTCTGTCCACCGACTCTGTAGACTGGCTGACATTTATAAAAATGAATCAGTCCTGGATCAGCAGTTATCACTCCCCTGATGCTGATGTAACTGAATAGATCGGGGAACTCTTCTGCATTCCCAAAACCTCCACCACTGCACTCTTCCACAATACCTCAGAGGGGTTATGGACGGTGTGAAGGCACTGTTGCCAACACTAAAGGTCCAATTTTTAAGCACCTATTGTTACTTTCATCCAAAGCCTACATAAGAGGCACCATAATTTAGCCAAAAAAATCACTGAACTTGTTCTGCGTATCCTAAAATGTCTCCTCTTTTCATACAGGCTGCCGCCCCAAGCAGTTGTTTATGAATAGATTAAAGGAAAACCATATACCGTCATTTGAAATGGTATTTTTTTCTTTTTAAATGTTTCTATACATCCTACAAATCCGTCACTTCACGGGCAGGTTATGGGGCCCTTCTAGGCCCGATATTTTAAGGAAGCTTTCGTTTTCATTCTTAACCTTTATGTCATGGAAAAATCACTGTTCCTTTAACTTCCCTGGCGGTCTAATTTTTTCAAAATTTCGTGTCTAAAAGCGTCTCAATTTTTTTTTTTAAAGGAAACGTGTTTTTGTACATAGTTAGCCTGTAATAATTAGGAATCACACACTAAAATCCGTGCAATCAAGAGTCCTAACTGGTAAAATCCTTTATAAATAAATAAATAAAAAAATAGTAAATACACTGAGTCCGATAAAGTTTGAAACATGACATAATAATTTATTATCCGAAAAATAATTATCCAAAATAATGCAAATAAATGATTTTCAATAAAATAAAACAAAAAACACTGAAATTTGTCTGAAAACAAGTGTGAGACGATGTATGGTGTGTTTCTTATCCTGTAGTGCCACCAATGTTCATAAACATTGCACATTGGATTATACAGTGTATTACAATTTTTTTCTAAGTTTGCTGCTGGTCCCACCCCCCTGCATCATGTGACTCGCAGGGAGCCTTACCAGGAAGCCACTCGCCGCGATCACACTGCGGGGGACAGCGAGGGAGCCAGGAGGAGGTGAATATGCATCCTGCCCGGTTCGGGGTTACTGTTCGCGGTAGTGAAATTTAACCCCCGAGTCACACTCGGGAATACCACCAAGGAGGTTAAAAATTATTATTTTTTAACTTTTTCCTTGTTTCCTGTCCCCCAGGTCACTACCCGGACCCCCATACACCTTTTATGGCCAATATCTTGCATATATGCCCTCTTGGAGGGAACTCCAAAATTCGAATGTTCGAGTCCCAGTGACTTGCATTGAATTTGAATCGTGTTTGAATTCAAACTTTTTAAATTGTTACAGCTTGAATGCGAACCGAACATGGGGGTGTTCGGCCCATCCCTAGGGTCAGTCTGTCAGTGCTCAGACCATACGCCGCACACTGAATCAAATTGGTCGGCATTGCTGTTGTCCCAGAAGAAAGCCACTTCTAAAGATGATGCACAAGAAAACCTGCAAACTGTTTGCCGAAGACTAGCAGACTATGGATATGGATTACTGAAACCATGTTCTGTGAACTGATGAGACCAAGACAAACTCATTTGGTTCAGATGGTGTCAAGGGTGTGTTGCGGAAACCAGGTAAGGAGTACTAAGACAAGTGTGTCTTACCTACAGTCAAGCATGGTGGTGGGAGTGTCATGGTCTGGGGCTGCATGAGCAGAAGTGTACTTAGGGTATTTGGCATAAGGGGCAGAAGCTCCCTTTTGCACCCCCCCAAGCAAAAAAGGCAAAAATGCAGTTCAATGATTCACCTCAACGAGGTTAAAGAACTTTAATTTTATACAAAACACAAATCGGTCTGGACCAAGACATTGTGCTGTCTGGGTCCAAGAATGAAATGCTGCACCCCCCCAAAAAAATATCACATCCACTATTCTGACTCCAATAGTTGTAATAGCGATTTATCTCTTACTGAGACCTCTGTCTGGCCTGAAGGAAGCCACTACTAAAGTTGATGCACAAGAAAGCCCGCAAACAGTTTGCCGAAGACAAGCAGACTAAGGACATGAATTACTGGAACCATGTTCTGTTGACTGATGAGACCAAGACAAACTCATTTGGTTCAGATGGTGTCAAGTGTGTGTTGCGGAAACCAGGTAAGGAGTACAAAGACAAGTGCGTCTTGCCTACAGTCAAGCATGGCAGTGGTAGTGTCATGGTCTTGGGGCTGCATGAGTGCTGCTGTCACTGGGGAGCTACAGTTCATTGAGGGAACCATGAATGCCAACATAGTACAGGAGAGGTGGGGTCGTGCCTATTCCCCGATGATGCGGCTGCAACCACCAGATGTATCCAGCCCAGCAATATGTATAAAACATCAGAAAAAATATGCGCTTATTCCCATTATACAGTGTGAAACAAAACACAATTAGAGGCTTTGGTTTCTATTAATGGCCATTAAGAGTGTAAGCTCACCCGCCAAACGTCAAGGCACCTCTAGTGAGTCCTATCCAAAAATGAAGCCACAGGCTGCTGTGTAGCGAACCATCACTGGTCACGCTGCTTTTCAGTCATGAGGTAAACTGGTGGGCTCCTATTTATGCCCTCCCAGAAACAAATCCACCTTGAGATCAAAAAACAAAGACACGAAGCGGAACATGCTGCAATGATGACCTGGCTGGAGGTACTATAAAACATACAGTGGCAAGAAAAAGTATGTGAACCCTTTGGGATTACGTGTAGTTTTGCATGAATTGGTCATAAAATGTGCTCTGATCTTCATCTAAGTCACAACAATTTGAAAAACACAGTCTGCTTAAAATAATACAACACAAACATTATATGTTTTCATGTTTTTATTGAACATAACATGTAAACATTCACAGTGCAGGGTAGAAAAAGTATGTGAACCCCTAGCCTAATGACTTCTCCAAGAGCTAATTGGAGCCAGGAGTGAGCCAACCTTGAATCCAATCAGTGTGATATTATTGGATGTGTTGCTGAAAGCTGTCCTGCCCTTTAAAGAACACACACCAGTTTTGAGTTTACTGGTTTCAGGAAGCACTGCCTGATGTGAACCATGCCTCACAGAAAAGAGCTCTCAGAAGACCTACGATCAAGAATTGTTGACTTGCATGAAGCTGGAAAGGGTTACAAAAGTATCTCCAAAAGCCTTGATGTTCATGTGTCCACGGTAAGACAGACTGTCTACAAATGGAGAAAGTTCAGCACTGTTGCTACTCTCCCTAGGCGTGGTCGTCATGTAAAGATGACTGCAAGAGCACAGCACAGAATGCTTAATGAGGTAAAGAAGAATCCTAGAGTGTCAGCTAAAGACTTACAGAAATCTCTGGCACATGCTAACATTTTTGTTGGCACATCTACAATAAGGAAAATATTTAACAAGAATGGAGCACATGGGAGGACACCACGGAGGAAGCCATTGCTGTCCAAAAAGAATATTGCAGCACATTTGAAGTTTGCAAAAGAGCACCTGGATGTTCCACAGCACTACTGGCAAAATATTCTGTGGACAGATGAAACCAAAATTGAGTTGTTTGGAAAAAACACACAACGCTATGTGTGGGGAAAAAAAGGCACAGCACACCAACATCAAAACCTCATCCCCACTGTAAAACATGGTGGAGGGAGCATTATGGTTTTGGGCTGCTTTGCTGCCTCAGGGCCTGGACGGATTGTTGTCATTGATGGAAAAATGAATTCTGGAGTTTATCAAGACATTTTGCAGGAAAACGTAAGACCATCTGTCCACCAACTGAAGCTCCGCAGACGATGGGTGATGCAACAGGACAATAACCCAAGGCATACAAGTAATTCAACAAAAGAATGGCTTCAACAAAACAAAATATGCCTTCTGGAGTGGCCCAGTCAGAGTCCTGACCTCAACCCGATTGAAATGCTTTGGCATGACCTTAAGAGAGCGATTCACACCAGACATCCCAAGAATATTGCTACACTGAAACAGTTTTGTGAAGAGGAGTGGTCCAAAATTACTCCAGATCATTGTGTAGGTCTGATCTGCAACTACAGGAAACATTTGGTTGAGGTTATTGATGCCAAAGGAGGGTCAACCAGTTATTAAGTCCAAAGGTTCACATACTTTTTCCACCCTGCACTGTGAATGTTTACAGGTTCTGTTCAATAAAAACATGAAAACATATAATGTTTGTGTTGTATTATTTTAAGCAGACTATGTTTTTCAAATTGTTGTGACTTAGATGAAGATCAGAGCACATTTTATGACCAATTCATGCAAAACTCCACGTAATCCCAAAGGGTTCACATACTTTTTCTTGCCACTGTACATAGTACAGGAGAGGTGGGGTCACGCCTATTCCCCGATGGGGTGGCTGCAACCACCAGATGTATCCAGCCCAGCAACATGTATAAAACAAGAAAAAAATATGCCATCTGCGCTTATTCCCATTATACTGTGTGAAAAAACACAACTAGAAGCTTTGGTTTCTATTAATGGCCATTAAGAGAGTAAGCTCATCTGCCAAATGTCAAGGCACCTCTACTGAGGATGAGTTCTATCCAAAAATGAAGCCACAGGCTGCTGTGTAGCGAACCATCACTGCTCACGCTGCTTTTCAGTCATGAGATAAACTGGTGGGCTCCTATTTATGCCCTCCCAGAAACAAATCTGTTACTGGAATCCACTCAGTTCAGTCGGGAGAAAGGTCGGCACGGTGTGGTCAATGACAGGCCGGACACGAGTCAATGGCAGGAAAAGCGTTCTTTATTGACGTCAGACTCAAACAGGATTGAATCGCAAAGTTTGAGTGAGCTCCCCAATTCGGAGCACATTTCTTATACATCGATTTAGCAATAAAGGTACATCCCAATAACCCTCCCGTGGGCGATTTGCCCTCCCCAGGGCAAATGTGCCATCCCCTCATCTTGGACACAGACATTCCACAATAGGCAGTTCTCATATACAATTATGACAATTGGATAATTTAGCATTCAGCCAGATCCTGTCACTATCATCCCCTGAGAGGCCTGTTTTCCTCAAAGACTGATAAGGGTGTAGCTGGTGATGAGGGCCTTTGTTTTCAGCTTTGGCTCCTCTGGCCTTGGTGTTTATAAATCGGCTTTTTGGCTTCTATGTTTACTTCTGGCCGGATTCTCTATTTAATTGCTCTGTCGAAAAGTCTCTGGAATGTCTAGAATCTATGCAAACTCTTCTAAGTCAGTTAGTATTTGCCATTTACAATTTCATGAATCCTAGTTCTGCTCAAGATGGCTGCTAGGGAACAGGATGGTGGCTAGTTTCTGGCCTGCTCCGGTCACAAATCTACCTTGGGATCAAAAAACAAAGACACGGACCGGAACATGCTGCAATGATGACCTGTTTGGAGGTAGAATAAAACATACATATTACAGGAGAGGTGGGGTCGCGCCTTTTCTCCGATGGGGCGGCTGAAACATCCAGATGTATCCAGTCCAGCAACATGTATAAAACATAAGAAAAAATATGTCATCTGCGCTTATTTCCATTATACCGTGTGAAACAAAACACAGTTGGAGGCTTTGGTTTCTATTAATGGCCATTAAGAAAGTAAAAACAATAAAAAATTCACCCGCCAACTGTAACGATCTCCTGACACCTATCTGCGACACCTCTCCTTCTATGCATCAGACGCCACTCGATCGATCGATCGGAGAAAGAATGACACGAACAGCAAGTATCTCGTGTGCAATCATTCTATTGATTTATTCTTGAGATAGATCTTTTAAAGGTTTCAGGTGGGAGGGTACAGGAAAAGAGAAGGGGAGGAATGGGGATGACACAGCGAGGCACGATATCGGGTTAGACGCAGCTCACCAATCATAAACATACATTGCATGGATTAACTACATTAACGTATATCAAAAAATGGAGCTAAGATTAATTAGTAGTGAAAGCCATCACCGCACGCAGCAAGTTACCAATTAACATTGGTCATGACATCCCGAACTCGTCTTTGGGAACAAATCAATACTTCTGTTGAATCTGCCTGGTCAATTGAAGTTATGTAAATAATGCGATGAGCAGAAATGATCAAGGTACAGAAAAACAGAATTAGCTGAAACAGCAGAATAAGATAACCAACATTAAAAGCAGAATTAGGAATATAAGCAAGAGGCCTTCTTACAGAGAAGAGACCAGACTAGATTAATGGTCAATGCTAACAGACATATAGAGGGATAATTAGCAGCGTAAGTCATTAGTAGAATTAATACCTAACAACTGCAACTGCAACTGCGACAATACGTCATATAAAACGTATTAATTCTCTCTTACCATTCTGTTGCTGGGCACATCGGTTGAAGAGACAACCAATCAACTTATAAATCAGGTATATGGCAAAAATCAATACTAGGACCACTAGTAGACCTGCAAGAATACTCTTACCCATGGATCCTAGCCAGGAACCTATACCTAGGTACCAATCCTATCCATCGAACAGATCACGTGCCTTCTCCCGGATATGGGACTGGACTTCGTCTAGGTTATCTAACTCGTGGTGTATCGCCCCTGAATTATCAGGGATCCATGAACAGCAGGAGGAGCCAATTCTGGCACAAACTCCTCCCTCTGCGGCTAACCGGTAATCAAGGGCCATTCTATTCTGCAGTGTTACCAATCTTATCTGTTCCAGTTCAGCCGAAATCAACTGTAGGGCTCCTCAGGTTGCATTGAATGCAGCATCTACTTCTGTAGCAAGCAAATTCAGTTTAGTATATAAGCGAGCAACACCAAAAGCAGGCATCATAGAAAGAAAGATCATTTCAGAAGCAGTGGATTTCACAGTTAGAGCCCTCTTGCGTGTGCGTTTAGGGATGCGTATATGTGTCTTGGGTAATGTCTTAAAGACAGTGAAAGCGAGCATGATCTGTCCTTTAAAACAGGGTTTCCTTAGGTGTACTGGAATGGTTCTATAGGCCCACTTATCACAGAGATAATATACCCCTTCAGGTAGGGTAAGAACCAGACCTGGATTGGCCTTTTGATGTTGCAGATACAATGAGGTGATGTTTGGGGCTAGGAGGTATTTGGAAGCATCCTTAGCCCAGCGAATGATAGTAACATTCACATTCTCTTCCGGGTCTATGTGTTTGGGTATAACCTCACTAGCGAGATATGTAGTACGTATATATTGTGTTAGAATGAGCTGTACAGACTCTATGGGTGTGCATCTTTGAAAGAGAGTGGTTACCAGAAACCAACAAAAGATACCCATGCAATTCTCCAATTGTTCTCTTTCCTTGTCTGTGTGTGGACACACTGGATCATTCCCCATTCGCGGAAGCCAGACATGGACATTGTAATCAAATACCAGAGTAGCATTCACAATAGGTATGTTAGTACGATTATAATTGTTTAACAAAAGCAAAAGCTCCAGTGGTTATAGCATAAGCAAGATGTACTTTAGTGCGTTCCATTTCAGCTCTGGCCTCAGGTGCACTATGAAAATCAGTAATCATGGTCTTATTATTCTTTATCATGTCAGCTAACATCTGTGCAGTCCATGTTATCCCTATAAAGGGATAGCCATATTGTTGTGAATGTGGGGCATATCCAACAGGACTCATTCCTCATGTAAGATTCACTGTGTATGGCTTGCAGGGTTTGTATAAACACATTATCTACTGTATCTCATATGCGGAATGTCTGCGGTTTCTATGTTTTGTAGCAGCAGAGGTATTGCGACATGAAGAAGGATTAAGAGCAATACAAGCACAGTCATTCTAACATTTGACTAGCATATGTATTGCTATGATCAATGGGAATCCAATAGCACAGATCTTTGTGATCATTCCAATGGAGAGGACTCCTCCAGTGAAAGCGAAAGCCATGGTTGGATCTTTGGTGGTGCGGCCTTTACTCGCAATGCGTGTATCCAGGCGGGTGAATCACTCATCAGTACAGCAGTACGGGTAACAACCACTACCGTCGTTGGAAGACCGTAAGGTGGATCCAGCGACTTGTGCCGATGTAGTTCCTTCACCAGGACTTGATCTCCCGTGCGGAAAGGATGCGTTGGCGCACTAGAAGGAAAAACAGAAGACAAGGACACATCACCATAAACACTATTCAGTTTTTCTATCAACCGGGCCACGTAATGCTCCTGGATCTGTTCCAGATCACCAGATAACATTACCGGTGGCCCTCCTTTGGTCCACAGTGTTGGGAACGGTCGTCCCATCAGAATCTCGAATGGCGACAGCTTAGTCTTAGACGTTGGAGTCATTCTTATCTCTGCCAATATGGCAGGCAGGTAATCAGGCCAATTGGTGAATGTTCAAACACGGAAAGGTATCTGTAAAATAAATTACACAACCATGGTGCAGATGGAAGATACAAATAATAACAATGAAAAAGCCCCTCTAGAATCACACTCACAAAATATGAATACAAAGTAAGCACATAGCAAGTACTTTGTTACCCCTCCTGGTGGGAATGGAAGCTGGTACATCTCTTGAGGTTTATCGAAGAGAAAAATCTCCTTGACCTCCTTCCATAGTAGTCTCCACCAGGGAATTCCAGGGCTGAAATAGCTATTCTTTTAAAAATTATGCAGGAATTTCATTGAATTTTAAAATTTATTAATCATAAAATAAAATTGGAGTACATTCCAACGCGTTTCGTCTCTATACAAGCAGAGACTTCATCAGGGAAAAAATATATAAGTCTCCATAATAGCGTGTCACACTATATATAGGTTACAATAAAATGTGGCCGGCCTACATCTAACAGGGGATGATTAACAGCTGAGAGTGATTTAGGATGAGCGAGGCGAGTGCGCCTCATCCTGGAGCGCATATCCCATCGGTCTTTTAGGCAGTTGGCTTCCGTTCCGGCCGGAAATGACATATTGCGATGTTGGATAAGCGTGACGCATATCCTATCGATCCTTTTCCAGGTGATTTAACTTCCGGTCCAGCCGGAAGTGACATGTCGCGAAGTTGGTCCAATCAGTACTTCATGGTCGCCATCTTGTGAAGGTCAAAGACTCTTTCGCCACCCACAAGTCAAAAGAAGTCCTCACACATCGATCACCGACCTGAACATGTAAAATTCAGCCAGCAAAGTACAACCCTCTCCATAGACCCCAGAGAAACTCCTCCGAAAATGGGCTAGAAAAAGCAGAAATCAGTGGATAAACTCTGTTGACGAAAATGTTATAAAAACCAACACCACATTTAATAAAACCTCTTTGGAACCTCTAAAAACTTTTAAGACCAACACCAATACTATATTGAGAGAGATAAAACATAGAAGAATATTGAAAAATATATATATATATATATATATATATAAAAAAGAGAGTAAACATATATAGAAAATGTGAAATGGCAACAAGGCATCAGAGACATTGGTGGATGTCCAAATCTGTATTCAGCCCACCCTTCTTCCAAGTGGCCATTCTAAAGATCCACTCCGTCTCTCTCCTAATCAAATCCTTGAGGCGTCACCACCTCTCCAGTTATGAGTAACTAGATCAATGCCATGGCATATAAACTTGTCTAGACAAAAAACAGGCAATTATTACAATGGATGGGTACACCATGATTAATAGATCGTCTTTTAATATTACCCAAATGTTCTAAAATTCTAACACGGAGTGGTCGTGAAGTTTGACCTATATACTGAGCCCCACAGGGGCATTGGAGTAAATAAATGACCCCCTTACTGGAACAATTGATAAAATGATTGATCTTAAAGGACTTCCCTGTAATGCTACTGGTAAATTCCAAAACCTTTCTTTCCTGATTCACACAGGCTTTACATCTCCCGCATTTATTGTAACCCAAGAGGTTTTTTATGAAATTATGATCATTAACAGTGGGGATCTTATAAGATGGTAACAAACTAGGGGCTAGTGAATTCTTAAGTTTTGAAGCTTTCTTAAAAATCACTTGTGGCTTTATGGGAATACGATGTTTCAACAGATCATCTGTTTGAAGTATGTGCCAATGTTTGTTGAGTATATTTCTGACTTGATAAGACTGTGGATTAAACTGAGTACAGAACGCAAAATTAAAACCATTGTCTGATTTATCTTTTCCTTCTTTTAATAATAATTCCCTATCTAGACATCTAACTTCTTCTAAATCCTTCAACACTTTATTTCTATCATACCCCTTGTTGACATATCTGTCCAGAATGATGTTAGCTTGAGAATTAAACACAGCGAGATCAGAGCAATTACGTCTCAGCCTTTTGAATTGGCCTTTCAGAATGTTCTTAAGCCAAAAATCAGCATGGGCACTTTCCGTATCTATTGCCGAATTACAATCAGTGGTTTTGAAAGGTTTTTGTCTCTAATTTGCCTTTATTAATAAAAATAGTCAAATCAAAGAAATCGGTTTCACTAGGATGAATTTTGTAAGTAAATTTCAAATTGTAATTATTAATATTAAAAGACTCTATAAAAACCTGAAGTAAATCCCTTGGGCCATCCCAGATGAAAAAAATGTCATCTATGAAACGGTGCCAAAGGACAAGGCCACCCCCAGCCATTGGCCAAACATGCTCCTTCTCCCAACTTTCCATGTACAAGTTGGCATAGCTGGGGGCAAACCTTGTCCCCATCTTAATGCCACAGGTTTGAAGATAAAACACTTTCTCGAACGAAAAATAATTGTGTTTTAAAATAAAAAGCATTAACTCTCCCAAAAAATCAATCTGCGTCTCGGATATATCAGGACTCATTTTCAAAATGTTGGTAACTTCTTCTACTCCTTTCATATGAGGAATGGACGTGTATAATGAAACTACATTTATGGTAGCCATGCAGAAATTATCCTTCCATACTATGTTCTTCAGTAATCTTAAAATATGACCTGTGTCTTTGAGATATGATTTCATCTGTCTAACGAAAGGTTGCAAAAAATGTCCACATATTGTGAGATGTTACTGGTAAGGGAATTGATACCACTTATGATTGGTCTACCTGGGGGTTGATTAATGTTTTTATGGATTTTTGGCAAAAAATACAAAAGGGCCGTTTCACATTGAGCATTAAATAAAAATTTATATTTTTATATCCGTTAAAATACCGCTGCTTCTTCCTCTATCTAATACAGATGCCAATTCTATCAAAATTCATGTTTGGGGTCTCATACTAGAGTCTGATACGTACTTGAATCCCCCAAAATCCTAGAAGCTTCTCCCAAATAATAATCCCTGGACATTATAACTGCCCCCCCCTTGTCAGCCTGTTTGATCACAAGATTATGATTATCTTTGAGAGAAATAATAGCTTTCCTCTCTTTTAAACTAAGATTAGATTTAAATGGATGAGTGTTAAGTTTTTCTAGATCTCTCCAGACAACATCCATATAAACTGGAATATGGTTTCCTTTCTCCCAGACCGGAAAAAATTGAGATTTTTGTTTGAGCTTCGTATGGTGAAAAACTTCAGGTGTGGTATCTTCCTGCTGATTCCCAATGGGAATATCTGTTCCAGATGTTAATGCCTTCTTCGAAAAGAACCTTTCCCTAGTCAATTTTCTCATAAACCTGTGAAGATCTAGAAAAACTTTAAAATTATTTTGTTTTCTAGCTGGAGCAAACTTTAATCCCCTTTGGAGCAATTGTAGCTCCGTATTCGATAGTACTGCTCCTGAAATATTAAAGATACCATCTGGATGTGGTATGGGTGAAATGGAAAAAATAGAATTAGGACTCTTAGCTTCTAATTCTGATCTTCTTCTTCGGAGTCTGTTTGAATCGTAAGAAGTCTTTTCTTTTTTGCCGGTTTCAAAGGAGAGAAGGGATTGTGATGGGTCCAACCTTGTAAAAGCGGAGTAGGCTCCCCGCCCCCATTACTTTCAGACCGGTGGACCTGTCCTTCCCTAAAAAACCAACCGCTCTAGAATCAGATCTACTCCCTTCCACTCTGGCATCTGGTTTCCTATCTCTACCATGGGTTTTTGGAACTTTCACCCATCCTCCCAATCTGTCTTTAACTCTAGGAGTGGATGTAGACCCACCCCTAGAGCCACGGCAGAATATAGATGGTTTTTAGGTTTGGCCCCTTCCTTGGAATACTGGGTTTGATGAAAAGATGGTTTATTTTGTGGTGCTGCTGGTCTATATGTGTGATACATATGATTCAGACTTTTTTAATTGGTGAATGGGCCTTGCTGGCCTTTCTTATCTTATCTTTTATGGTACGGTTATGGCGTTCGATAATGTCAGAACTTTGTGGGCGGTACGGAATCTGAAACTTCCACTGTATTGACATTAAAGGGATACTCTAGGCAACATGACCACCTAAGCTATTTTAGGTGGTCATGATGCCCAGAGTATGCCGCCCTTTGTCTCCCCTCCCTCCGCTCAGCGGTTCAACTGTAAGTGCTGAAAACAGCTGAGAGAGGCGGAGAACTTTACTCCGCCCTACCAGCTGTCAGTCAGCAGAGCGGGAATCATATTTCCCGGTTCTGCCGACTTTTGCCGAGTAGGAGACGTCATCGCGCTTTCAGCGCGATGACGTCTCCAACTCACCTCAGAAGCTGGCGGCTCCCTCTGAGGGTTAGTGTTGCACGCATCCTCTTGTGCGCAACACTAATCCTCAGAGGGAGCCGGGAGGAAGCCTGCCGATTGGCTGGCTTATGTGAGAGGCGCGCATGCGCGCTTCTCACGTAAACCAGAAGCCAAGCAGCATCAAGAAGGACGGGAGCGGAAGAGGAGGGAGGTGAGTATATAAAAAAAAAAGACGCCGCTGGAAAGAAGTGGATTTTAGGGTAAGTATTACAGTTCCAAAAAAAAACAAAAAACAAACGATTTATTAAGGGAATAGGGATAGGGTAGGATAAAAA
Organism: Leptobrachium leishanense; assembly: GCA_009667805.1. NCBI lineage: Eukaryota > Metazoa > Chordata > Amphibia > Anura > Megophryidae > Leptobrachium > Leptobrachium leishanense. The sequence goes on along the minus strand of CM019063.1, from coordinate 355,647,940 downwards.
AACGGGGGGGGGAGTAATTTTTTGAGTAGAGTGTTCCTTTAAGTTAACCACTTGTTGGACAAGTTTTGAGGTAAACGCAGGGCCTTTATCAGAGTCGATTGTCACTGGACAACCAAATCTGGGTATTATTTCCTTGCATAGGATCTTAGCTGTTGTTCTTGCATCCTCCCTGGTGACAGCAAAGGCCTCAGGCTATCTACTATGACAAGTAGATATTTAACTCCACCTCTAGCTGTTGGCATGTGTGTGAAATCTAGCTGTAATTCCTGAAAAGGACCCTGAGCTGAGATTAGATGTTAATGTAATCCTACTCTTTTACCTTGTGTATTGTTGCGGGCGCAGGTCAGGCATCGACTGATTTGGGCCTGCACCATGGATGTCATATCAGAACACAAAATACGTTTGGCTAGTTCTGTTCATGTGCGTTTAATCCCACGGTGGCCAATACCATGGAATTGTGCTATGAAGACGGGTGCTGCAGTTTTGGGTAGCCCAACCACCCCATGTTTGGACAATAGTCCTGTGGAATCCATCGTCAATCCTTGTGACTGCCAGAAGGATACATCTTCTGGAGCAGCAACTGCCTGTAAGGTTGTTCAGCACTTTCAGTACGTGATGTGGTGTATGTAGCACAGTGTCATGTGATAATGTAATGGCTTGTGCGGCTTCTACAGCCATTGCACATGCTGCTACAGCTCTTAAACATGCTGGCATACCTTGTACTGGGAGAGGCAACACCCTTGAAATGAATGCTGTCTGCCTGAGAACACCTCCATGAACCTGGGCCAGTACTGCCGCCATGGCTGTACAATCTTCTCGACAATACAGGTGAAATGGTACATGATAATTGGGAAAACCTAGAGCAGGAGCGGATGACAACAATACCTTTAACATTTCATATGCGGCGCACATGGATCAGCGTATCTGGTGCGTCCTGTCTTGTAGCTTTACGCAAAATATTGTCATAGTGGGAGCAATCAGGAATCCAATGTCTGCAGAAATTGACCTTACCTAGAAAGCTCATCATGTCTGTTTTGCTGGTGGGTTGGGCCAGCTGTGAAAGAGCTTCTATACGAGAAGTGGAGACATGCCTCTCACCTGGGGAAAGCGTGAAACCCAGGTATGTGACCTTTGGCTGGCAATACTGCAATTTTGACAAGGAAACCTTATGTCCCTCTTCTGCCAGGTGCACGAGCAGGGCTGACGTATCCTGCTTGCATGCATCTGTGTCTGAGCTACAGAGCAACAAGTCATCCGCATACTGCAATAGGACTGAACCAGACGGCAGCGCCCACTCTTTGAGGGTCTCACAGAGAGCTCTACAATAAGCGGAAGCGCTGTCAACGAAGCCTTGCGGGAGTCACTCCCAACAGAACTGCGCTCCATCAAATGTGAAGGCTAATAAGGGCTGTGTCTCCCTGTCCACTGGTATAGAAAAGAAGGCATTGGACAGGTCTAGGACTGTGAACATCGTAGCTGTAGCAGGTATGGATGTAAGTAGTGACTGTATGTCAGGTACAATGGGCGCTATGATAACCTTATTCAATGCTCTGAAATCTTGGGTGAAGCGAAAACCCTCACCCTTGGGAACAGGATTTACTGGCGTGTTGTAAGGAGATACTATTGGTCTCAGGATACCAGCCTCCAGGAATCTATGGATGAATTCTCTAATGCCTTCTGTTTTAGCTGGTCCTAGAGGGTATTGTTTCTGATATACTGGTCCTGCACCAGGTTTGAGTGTAGCTCTGAAAGGTGTACAGTCAATCAGTCCTACATCGTATGCATGTTCTGCCCATATTGATTTCGGTATGTCGGTCAAGGCCTCAGGAATGGTGAGTGCAGGGAAATGTCGTGTCCCATAGGTACGATATAGTGCTGTGGTTGTCTGAAAACATGAGTATGGTGATGTAATATCTAGGTCTCCTCGTGGCCCACATATGATCTGTATACCTAAGTCACCCAACACGTCACACCCTAACAAGTTCACTGGACATGAGGGGAAAATGGAGACACTCCGTTTGGTAATTACCTTCCCATCATCATCCCATATGCATAGAGGTGTGGTTCTTTTGGTTTCAGTCAAGACCCTATTGATTCCCATAGAAGGCTCAGCATCTTCCAGGTCACCAGTATACCAGTCACCCAATATGGTAGACGTGGTGGCCCTGTATCAACCAAGAACGGGATACACTGATCCTCCACTTGGATTTGAATGAGTGGTAGTTCAGTATGGGCATTGGTAATCTGGACTAGGCTGAGGGCGTCTCCTTCCGGGCAGCCCTATTGTCTGTTTTGCATTTGCCAGTCGATCTGATGTCTGGGTGGTCTGGACTGCGGATCCCTCGTGTCAGTATGTTGTGTAAAATGGTAGGGGCTAGGCTGTTGTGGCGGGTACCCATCCTGTTGTCTATCCATCAGATCTGGACACTGGGCGCGGATATGGCCTACCTTTTTACAATAAAAACATGCGTTATCTCGCTGCGCATCCTGTCCTCCTCTTCTATCTCCCTGGTTCTGATATCCTGATCTTCCTCTACCTCTGCCTCTTCTTCTCTGCTGCTGTCCACTATTCCAACTTCCTCTATACTGTCCTTGAAATGCTAGCAACATACTTTTACCATATTTAACATTCCTCTCGAAACACCCAGCTGCATCTTTCACCTGTAGTGTTCTTTCTATATCATCAGGCGATTGCGTAGGCCAATTATCAACCATTTGCTTCACCAATCTTTGCACATCAGGCAACAGGTTATTCACCAGCGTCTGTACATACATTTCACCTGTTTCACCATCTCTTGTCAGTCCACCATCTTCCTTCCAATTCACATGGAAACGTTTCAAAAATTGCATTACACTTTCATTCTTCTCCTGTTTACAAGCTAGGACAGCAGCCATAGACTTTCGATTACCATGCATCACAATCCATTCAGTTAATACTGATGCCCACATCTCATCTATCTTAATCTGTGTTCTCAAAGGGTATTCTGTATAATTAGTTACTGCCACATCATTTAGTAATGGACACTGGTCCCATCTGAACCTTCCATCACTATCATATCCCATCACACCATTCATAATCATTCTATAGTCTTCTACAGTAAATCTAAGTCCTTTTGTAGCTCTCTTTAGGTACTGTACTGTGGCTGCAGGTGATTTCACCTGGTCTGGGGCTCCTTTAATTATATCATTAATGACAGCAATATCTACGGGGACTATGATCATGTGTTCACCTGCTGACATAAACGGATATTTTTCATCCGCAAATCGTGTGTGGGGGGGGTGATGATCACGGTCACCACGGACTAAGTCTAAATTTATTCCTCCCATAAATGTGTCCTCTTCTATTTTCGGATCCTGACTGTGTGCAGATTCTAAGACAGAGTCACCAGGTGGAGCAGACCGCGCCATGAATGGTGTGGCCGTAGCTGCTGCTTGCGCCATCTGGCTCTGGTGTAGCGGTTCCTCTCTATCTTGCAGAAGGCCTGTTGCTTGTAAGGCTGAGGCCAGCACCTCTTGCTTTGTAGCGTATGGAAACAAACTGGATGGTGACGGGTACAGGGGTACATATGCTGGTGGTATGGGTGTAGGTGCAGTAGGGATATACTTAATAGGTGCTTTTGTCCCATGGGCATTGTAATATGGGGCTAACTCAACCCACACCTTACCACATTCCTTCATATACTTCCTGTCCCACTTGGGTCTCCCGTATACCAAGGGAAGGCATCTCTATCATTCAGACACAAACCTTTGATCATCTTAACATGCCATGTCATCCATTGCCCCTTGAGCTGGAAACGGGTCTGTCGACATAAGGTTCAACGTCCAAGAGTTGAGGAGGTCTGTAAATGGAATTGTGTAATAAGTACCATCAATACGACCTAGGTATGCGAATGGAGTCTCATCTGGGAACGGCTTTGGATTCTTTGGGGCGTTTGTGCGATTGCCCGCAGACTTTGGCAGACTCTTACTAGTACGATACCGAATCTTTGGCTTTCCACCTTGCGATGATCCCTTCTGTAGTGCCTCGAAATCAGGCACTGGCACCTCTTTCTCCTTTTGTTCATTGGATCTGGAGTTACCCATCGTAACACCTATGTAGGAAACACTACACAAACAAATTCTACAAAAACACAATACAGTTCTACAGTTCTTATACAGCTATACAATATACAGCTATACAATCACAAACATACAAGCACAGAAAGCGACATACATCAGAGACTTACACATACACAGCTGCGTTGATAGCTTGGCCCATGCAATCCCCACTCCCTTATGCAAACAACCAGCCCTCGCAGTGCGTGCAACTCGGATACACAGAAGAGAGTGTCTTATCTCCCGACTAACTATACTATCACTAAATACGAGCAAAAACAAATAAAACCTGTTCGCACTTCTATATACTTACTCTCGTGCTCCCGCAGCACCGATTAATCACTCTGGGCATACACTGTGCTCTAGATAAGGCAACATGCTTCCGTTAGCATTTGCCGCAACAACTATCCTGGATAGTGGGATACGTAGTCGCTCAATAAAAAGCAGCTCGTAACCCTAAGCGTGGATACGTGATCCTACTGAGCAGGTAAAGCAGTCAAAAAGGACTAGTAACTCACCTAATCACAGGATCCCACTTCTGACACCAAACTGTAACGCTCTCCTGACACCTATCTGCGACACCTCTCCTTCTATGCATCAGACACCACTCAATCGATCGATCGATCGGAGAAAGAATGACATGAACAACAAGTATCTCGTGTGCAATCATTCTATTGATTTATTCTTGAGATAGATCTTTTAAAGGTTTCAGGTGGGAGGGTACAGGAAAAGAGAAGGGGAGGAATGGGGATGACACAGGGAGGTACGATATTGGGTGAGACGCAGCTCACCAATCATAAACATACATTGCATGGATTAACTACATTAACGTATATATCAAAAATGGAGCTAAGATTAATTAGTAGTGAAAGCCATCACTGCACGTAGCAAGTTACCAATTAACATTGGTCATGTCATCCCGAACTCGTCTTTGGGAACAAATCAATATTTCTGTTGAATCTGCCTGGTCAATTGAAGTTATGTAAATAATGCGATGAGCAGAAATGATCAAGGTACAGAAAAACAGAATTAGCTGAAACAGCAGAATAAGATAACCAACATTAAAAGCAGAATTAGGAATATGAGCAAGAGGCCTTCATACAGAGAAGAGACCAGACTAGATTAATGGTCAATGCTAACAGACATATAGAGGGATAATTAGCAGCGTAAGTCATTAGTAGAATTAATACCTAACACCAAACGTCAAGGCACCTCTAATGAGGGCGAGTCCTATCTAAAAATGAAGCCACAGGCTGCTGTGTAGCGAGCCATCACTGCTCACGCTGCTTTTCAGTCATGAGGTAAACTGGTGGGCTCCTATTTATGCCCTCCCAAAAACAAATCCACCTTGGGTTTAAAAAACAAAGACACGGAGCGGAACATGCTGCAATGATGACCTGGCTGGAGGTACAATAAAACATACATAGTACAGGAGAGGTGGGGTCATGCCTATTCCCGATGGGGTGGCTGCAACCACCAGATGTATCCAGCCCAGCAACATGTATAAAACATAAGAAAAAATATGTCATCTGCGCTTATTCGCATTATACCATGTGAAACAAAACACAATTAGAGGCTTTGGTTTCTATGGCCATTAATAGAAACTAAAGCCTCTAATTGTGTTTTGTTTCACACGGCATAATGGTAATAAGCGCAGATGACATTTTTTTTCTTATGAGTGCCAACATGTACTGTGACATACTGAAGCAGAGCATGATCCCCTACCTTCGGAGACTGGGCCACAGGGCAGTATTCCAACATTATAACGACCCCATACACACCTCCAAGACCACCAGTGCCTTGCTAAAGAAGCTGAGGGTAGAGGTGATGGACTGGCCAAGTTCGTCTCCAGAGGTAAACTCAATTGAGCATCTGTGGGGCATCCTCAAATGGAAGGCGGAGGAGTGCAAGGTCTCTAACATCCACCAGCTCTGTGATGATGTCACGGAGGAGTGGAAGAGGACTCCATTGGCAACCTGTGAAGCTCTTGTGAACTCCATGCCAAAGAGGGTTAAGGCAGTGCTGGAAAATAATGGTGGCCGCACAAAATATTGACACTTTGGCTCCAATTTGGATTTTTTTTTACTTAGGGGTGTACTCACTTTTGTTGCCAGCAGTTTTGACATTAATGGCTGTGTGTGGAGTTATTTTGAGGGGACAGCAAATTTACACTGTTACACAAGCTGTACACACATTACTTTACACTGTAGCAAAGTGCCATTTCTTCAGTGTTGTCACATGAAAAGATATTACATATTTACAAAAATGTGAGGGGTGTACTCACTTCTGTGAGATACTGTATAACCTACACGTAATACAATCATATATTTTGCATATGCGTTCTTAATTGACTTGAAATTCCTTTATATCTCTTTATTCTTACAGGGTTATTCAGAGAGAGCCGATCTGGCCCCCAAAATGTAACCAGACACTGAAATTTAGATTAAAGCATAGGAAGGGTTATTTTACGGTGAGAACAATAAAGCTGTGGAATTCTCTGCCTGTTGAGGTGGTTGGGTCAGAGTCTGTACAGACTTTTAAAAAAGGACTGGATGACTTCCTGCAGACACAGAATATTAAGGGTTATAATATTTAATATGTGGGTAAAAGCTTCTTGATCCAAGGAGAAATCTGACTGCCATTCTGGGGTCAAGAAGGAATTTTTTCCCAGTATGTTGCATATTTCAGACTGGGTTTTTTGCCTTCTTTTGGATCAACTGCAGTAGGTTATGTGGGAGAGGCTGAACCCGATGGACGCATGTCTTTTTTCAGCCTATATAACTATGTAACTATGTAACGAAATTCAGCATACGGGGACATTTCGGGGCCATTCGGATATTCAGAGAGGCAGTTCGCCAAACAACACCGAACAACAGTTAAAAGTTGTCAAAATGCCCTGCTGTTTGATGGTTTCATTCGACAGCTTTATTCACGCGAATTCCATAGGTTTCAATGTTAAAAATATTCCCGGTTTAATACAATATCTAATAAACCATTTATTATCTTATTCTGCAGTAAAAAGGCTCTTTATTTATAGATTTTTTTTTAGTATCTTTTAGACATTTTTCAGAATTTTTTTGGCAAACCTTTTTTCTGTTTTTTTTTTTTTTTAATCGCTTTTTCTTTTTTTCTGTAACGGATATTTTTATTATCATTCATTGGACCTTATATGTAAAATCCAGACATTTTCATTCAGTAGTTTTTTTGCAAACAGCGTTTCAATTTTGAAACTTTCAAGCATACTGTTTTGGGGGGGTTTCACCCTGTTTGTCTGCCTGTCGGCTGCTCTGCGCTGTGGTCAGCGGCTCCTCGGATTTTTCCAGCATGTTCGACGTGGTTTTTGCGGCGGTTTCTGCAGGTTTTCGGTGAGTGTTTGGCGGGTTTGCGGTGAGTTTTCCCTGCACTACGGGGACCCTGTGGTGCATGCTGTAAACTAGACATGTGCATTCGTTTTAGTACTAAAACGATTTAGTCCGAATTTTGGGATAATTTAGTTTTAGTATGACTCAAGAAATACGAAACTGTTCAGTACAAAAAACGAAAGAAACTAAAATAAAATGCACTACATTTTAGTTTCAGTCCTTTTTGTGATATTACATTGATGAGTGAAGGAGACCAGCAATGAAGAGTGCAACATCGCAAAGCTACAGAAAAGATTTGTATGCGTAATCCTTCCTGAGCCCTACCCGAAAATCTGACAGTGATAGAGCTCCAGAATACTCACTCGCATCACAGACAGCCAGCACAGGAGAGGAAACCTTTACTTAACCCTTGCATGTCTATGAGGCAGACAAGATGATAAAAGCAGCTTGAGAAGGAAAACATTCAAATAAATCACACTGAAAGCTAATGACAGAGGAGGGCTGGATAGTAAAAAAAACCTTTATAACAAGCAGCGCTGGGAGAAGAGAGGGACTTTATAAAATGTGTGTTATCTCCCCTCCCGCACTGCATAATAGGGGCTTAGGTCTGATACATTTTATATTATCCAGGAGCACTATCCCCCTTTCCTCATCTATAATACACATTTTATATAAAGTCCCTCTCCTCTCCCAGTGCTGCTTGTTATAAAGGTTTTTTTTACATCTGATACATTTAGTATCCAACTCACAGTTACTCTGTTATTATGAGCTGTCAGTGTGAGTTATTTTAATAACATTAATTCAGGAGGATGTTCTATACATTATAGAGAGAGGGGTATTAATTAATGCAGGTGGATTTTGCATACATTATACAGAGAGGGGTATTAATGCAGGAGGATGTTCTATACATTATACAGAGAGGAGCCTTTTTTTTAGCCCTTTAAATCCAGTGGCTGTGAGCGCTGAGATCGGCTGCTTGTTATATTATCTCTCAGTACAATGTATCAGGCTCAGCTGTTACAGTAACTGACTGTAACAGCGCTCAGTTACAGTAAAACAAGGAAATAATATTGTTATAACCTTATAACCTTATATATAAAAATATTATTTACTAGTTTTACTGAAACTCTGAGCGCTGTGATGAGCAGCAGTCAGTTACTGTAACAGCTTTGCCTGACACATTGTGCTGAGAGTGAGAGATACTGTAACAAGCAGCGATCTCAGCACTCTGAGGAGCTTCTACAATAATAATTGTATGCACTGGTTTTCGGATGAATGAAATTCGTTTTCATACTAAAGAACTGAAAACGAATTTCTTTAGCAACTAAATAAATTGCATTTTAGTACTAATCCATTAGTTCAAAACGAAATTTTGTGCTGTGCACATGTCTACTGTAAACACCGCAGGGTTGGCAAATTAGAATCGCAGAATCGCCCTGAAGTGCGGGGAACAAAAGGGCACCGAACGTGCGGCGACATTTCGAATCTCTAAATAACCCCCTTAGTCTCAGTACAGTTAAAACAAGTACCACATCCAAAAAATCCTTTTATTTCTTCCAAAAATGTCCCCTGCAGTGCATCTTTAATATAAGTTCTTACTAATTTGTTTCTTACAGTCCTTGCTCCTCTGCAGACAAACTTTGGAGTTTTTCCTAAAATGTCTCCCATCTCTGGATCTTGATGTAATACATGCCAATATTTACTAATTATTTTTCTTCTTATGTGCATTGAAGACTTATACCTTCACTTGGCCCAGTCTTTCCTTTGTTTTTTTTCTTATACTTAATTCCTTCCTATTTTGTTGTTTTATATCTTTTTTCATCTCCACAAGTTGATTCCTTTCATAGCCTTTAGCTTCCAATTTCTTTATAATGACCTCAGATTGTTGATTATGTGTTTCTTCATCTGTGCAATTCCTGCGCGGATCTGTCACGTTTCGTCGCTCCAGCCTGTCCCCCTGTCCTCTGTATTCATTTTACCTGGTTTTCCCATGTGGTTCTGTATGCTGCTATTGCCTGGATAGCTGACCAGGGGTTAATGGCTTCTTGTCTGATCAGCTCACCACCTGTGATGTGTGCTGATCCCTTCCCTATTTAAAGCAATGGGCCCATATCCCATTGCTCTATCATTTGTTCTAGTTTGCCTGTATCCAGTCTGCTGCGTTCTGAGCTCCCTGCTTTTCTTCTGGTCCTAGTCTGTATTTTCTTGTTCAGTTTATTTCTTTGGTTTCCACTGTCTGTCTGCTGTTTCTTTAGTCAGTTTATGTTCTGGCTTATGTCTAGTTACTTTGCATTCTAGTTCATGTCTAGTTATTCTTGTGTATTTAGTTCATAGTGTTTCTCCCTTGCTGTGTTTTGGTTTTCTGTTTATGTTATATGTGGTATGCTGATTACCTGGCTTTGACCCTTTTGCCTGGCTTTACTTCTCTCCCAGTTCTTGATCCGTGGCTATTGTATAAGGTACACGTTCTGGTGACTGACTTCTGTCTTTTCTTCTTGACGTTTCTATTGGATGCTCCTTGTCTGTACTATTTGTATCATTTCTAGTGTACCCTGGTAACTGTATGTTTCATGACTCTGCACAGCTTCTAAGTTTCTTTTCTCTAGTATAGATCTGGCTATTCTAAGGACCGGCCTTTCAGATTTAGGGCTGCTTTACTAGTGTTGTGCAGAGGTCTCTCGTTTATCCTGTGCTGTTCGCTCCTGTTATTGCTGTCCATTGTATATGTCTGCACATAGGGGCTTTTATCGAGTGCCAGGTGCCCCCCATTGTGACAGGATCCTTAGCAGTTGACTTTTCAGTATCAAATTTAGCCAAGCTGGTAGATGGCAACTAGTTTGGTCAATAAATCCATTGGCATCCACCTTCTAAAAAAAGTTACATGTTTTTATTTATTTTCTTTTTTTTAACATATTCAAGTTTATTTTGAAAAGGGCAGTTGACATAAATACAATACATATGCGGATTGCCCACATATAAAAATTTAAAAAGCATACAATAGTGAATTGCATATCAAGTTTTTAAACAAATAAAGAAAATAAGGTAGGGAATAGGGAAAACGGGGTACGGGAGAAATAACCACAACAGTGAAGAACTCATAATAGGTACTCCGAGGACACAGGAATTCCAATCGACGCTTGATGATGAAAACAATGTTACAGTAGGGGGGTGACATGCAGATAATTTCATAAAACCAGGACCAGGGATGTTTCTATTTCATGTATATATCTAAATCCAACAAATCCACCCTCTCCTTACTCCATTTGGTACCTAGCTATTATGATCACTTCTTTCTAGATAATCTATAAATTTATTCAATTCCTCCTGGTCTCCCTGCCAAATCATAAAAAATCAACCATGTACTGCCTATAGAGCACCAGGTTCTGCGCCCAGCCATGCCCTGCCCATATATATTGATCTTCCCAATGGGCCATAAATAGATTAGCATAGATGGGTGTGAACCTGTAACATGGAGTTACCCTTAAATTGCAGAAAAAAATGGCCATCATACCAAAAATAATTATTGGTAAGAATTAACTCAATCCCACTCACTATGAATTCTAATTTGATCTAATTCAATACCCTATGTTTTCCAACGCTCTTTTCACAGCCTCACAACCTTTTTAATTGGGTATCACTGTATAGAGTGAGCTGACATCGGCTGTTACAAGGATCATGTCTTCATTCTATATTATTTTCTCTAGTTCATGTATTACGTGGATAGTGTCTCTTAAGTACGACCAAAGCCTCTTAACTGATGGCTGCAACTGATGATCCAAATATTCCGATATACGGCTGGACACACTATCAATCCCTGAAAACTATTGGATGTCCGGGTGGGTCCTTTAACCTTTTGTGAATCTTTGGCAGAAAATATATCACTGAGATCTTTGGATGATGAATACACAGAAATTCAAACTCTTTTTTTACTCCATATCTCTGAATCTTTTCTTTCTTTCCAATATTTCTCAAATTTCTTACAAATTTCATCTGTGGGGTTTCCTCCTAATTTTTCATAAACTTGGTTGTCATTTAATTGACATACTTGAAAACGAGAGAAATCTCAATGTATCCTTCTTGGTAAAATACTTTATAAATAAATAAATGTTTCTTTATCATAATCCTTCCTATTTAGTATGACAACCCCCCTATATACGCAGGTTTTATAGTGATGTCCTTATCTTCTTGATGTTCTCTAAGACTCTTTTTTTCTCTAACAGTTAGATTCTGAGCACTCTTCCTTTCTTCCAATTTCTTTATATCCGACCTGATCATGTGTTTGGGGGAAAAAAAGTTGATTTCTGTTTTAAAGTAGTGTGTATATATTAAAGTTCCCCAACTACCTGATTTTCTAGGTGTTTTCATGAAAACTTTTTTAAAGTAATATTCATTTTAAGTCTTTGTAGGTCAACATAGACATCAAAGACATTCAATGCTTTCGAGTGTGCAAATCTTAAGAATTTCTTTAGGACTTTTAATTGTTCTTTCATTAGAGTCTTATCGCTTAAAGTGAAGATCCCTTCTGTATCTACCGTCTTCCTCTTTTTTTCCCTGTACTGATTTTCCTGTTTCACATCCTCTTCTCTTTCCACCCTTTTGTATGGAGATCATCCCAGATCTTCTTTTCTTAGAACTTCCTTGTATGGCTATTTTCCTCCTTCCCTGAATGAATACCTTTTTTCTTTGAACTCCGCTGTCCCTTCCTGAAAAAACTCCTCTTCTTTTTCTTTTAGGGGTTGAAACTTATTTCGGTCTGCTAAGTTCTGCTTCTCGATGTGCCTTCACCGCCCTACATTTTTCTTCTAACCGGTTCACTTTTCTTCATTATCTCCATCTTTTCAGGTGATCTATTTATCCTCCATCTCACACCTTGTGTATAGGCATCTTCTCTTCTATCTTCTCTCACAGGTACTGGAATAGCAACATTTCTCTTGATACTCTTGTTTCTTTGGTCGGAATACCTTCTATGTTTCCATCCTCCCTCTCCTCATTCCATATGTGGTGTTCCTTCCACCATTCGATAGAAAATTCTTACTTCTTTTATTTTGGAATAACCATACTTTGTTCTTTCTATAATCTTCAGTGTCTCTTAAGTATTTCTTTATTTTCACCTCCATGATCTCTTTTTTCTGTACTCATAGCAATCCTCTTCAACTTTCCTTGATAGTCATGATAAACGGGTTAAAAAAGTCCCTGAGCGCATCGGTGATTACGCTCATTTGCATAAGCTTACTGTACTTTGCATTCCCCATGTTAAGTATAGGGAGCGCAATCAGTAATTAGAGATAGGATTACAAAATCCGACCAGTAATTAACGCACCGATGTTCGAACGAAAACATTAATCGCAGCTCGGAGCTGGTGCTAACTGACTCCGCTTCTGCAGAATCAGTTAGCACCAGCTAACACCTGCCATTAAATCAGATACTCAACCTCTCATCCCACGGCGAGACCAACGGCCCAATTCACTGCTTCTGGCAGCCAGGAGCAGAGCGAGTCTGGGGTCAAATAGTCCCCAGTCTCCCTACGGGAATCACTCCACAGTCCAGCACGATCTCACGAGAGCGAGATTGCGCAGGGCTCACAGCCTGACAGCACAAGCCATCATGGAGTCCTATGGACTCCAGGAGGTGATACTTGTGGTGGCACTGAAGTGCTGCTGTGAGTTTTATGGAGGTTACCTCTGCATTACGAGGAAGGCTGATGAATCAGCACCTACCCTGTAATATGGTGCTGAAAAGGAGACAATAAGGGGAAGCCTGCAGGCTCAATTTTTCCCCGTTACCGTCCCGTTTTAGCTCAGGGTACGGAATAGTGCCCAACATGTCTAGAGGTCTTGTGGAGTCCATGCACTGATGCATTGGAGTGGCAGCACTAAGGATAGCTATATGATTAGGCAGATATTGTTAATGCTATGGACGATTAGCGTATATAAAATGTTTAGGTCTTATCCCTAAGGATTTGAAGGCAGATGCGTGGTATTGGGACATCCCTGCTGTCCATTTTACCCTAATATAGCCTATAGAAGCAAATAGAATCCATGTATTGGTAAAATGGTAATCCAAGTTTAAAAACAAAACTGTCAAAAATAATTTTCAATTCTTTCTGCGATGAAACCTTGATGGCTATTGGAGAATCAAACAGAAATACTTCTAGTCGTTATTTTCCCTCTAAAAGTTTTTCCCAGATATCATTACTAACTGCTGTACGCATGTTGCCTTGTCATACTTAGGGATGAGCGTTCGGTTCGGATCTGTTCGGAGTTCGATTCGAACATCGCCCGTTCGTCGAACTCCGAACATTTCCGTCCCAATCATTTGTCCCAATCATGGACTCACAGAGCTAAGTCCCACAGCTTCCCTATAAGGCTATAAGGCTTCCCTAGGAGAAAGGGGTGGGTCCTAGTGGAGCAGTCTCTTTGTAGAGTAATTAATATGAATATAAAGTCTCAGAGCCTACGGTACATAATGTGTATAGATTAAAATTTATGTAAGGTGTTCCCGATATTCCGGGAAGTGCAGAGTCGGAACGACTACTTAAATGCAACCGTGAAGAGGTCTATGTGCAATAGTGCCACTGTGCAATCGAGAAAAAAAATTGCATATATTGCAAAGAACAGCTAAAGTGCAAATGCAAACAAAAGTGCATACATCAATCACATAAAGTGCAAATGCAAATATAAGTGCATATATAAGTGCATATAGAGGTGTATATAAAAGTCCATAGAGCAGCTGTTAAAATCAAGTCCTGCTTTCCAAACAAAGAGTGAAAGCAAAAAGATACAGTCCAACCGACCATATATTCTATACTGAAGGTATAAAGGAATCGGGTTCGGTCTCCACGTAGACAGTCCAAACGTATACGTATACAATATCTTTCACCTAGGTCCTGTATAGTTTCCTGATTCCCAAAAAGGGAAAAGAAGGGGGAGGGGAAACAAAAGGGGAAAAGTAATAGTGCAATATTGTCTTGTAAAAAGTCAAGTGCCCGTAAACAAGGGAACACTTACGCTTTTGAGAGCCTCGTGTACCGGCTCTGGTGTGAAGTGCATTGGGCCTGATTGAGGGTAGCCTCTGCCCTTCTTTAGAACTTGCTTGGTTGTCTCAGGTACAGAGAAGTGGAAGGAGAGAGAGACATCCTCATAGCGTAGCTTATAGCCAAATATTTAAATAAGGTAAGGTGAAAGTTAGACAAACTCACCGATGGTGGAGCCTTAAAATCAAGGCTCAACTTGTTGGCGTATGGTACTGCTTATTCGGTGGGTACCCTCACCTCTTTCGTCTGCTGGCAATTTTTCTCTCTTGTGCAGATGGTGGATAAAATGAGAGAGTGGGGGATATAGGACATATGCTATTTATGAATAAGTCTTAAACAGAGGTGGTAAAGTCACTTTAAAGGAGTTTATTCAGTAAAACGGAGTTGAATCGCTTTGGATCATAGGTGCTTTAAAATTGGGCCTTTAGTGTCGGCAACAGTGCCGTCACACCGTAACGCCTCTGTGGTATTGTGAAAGAGTGCAAGTTTGGACCCTGCGGTCAAATATTAAAATGATATGAATCTGGTATAGGCGTCAATGGCAGTGCACCCAAATGTTGTGACTTTGGTGGCAGCAAGTGCCTTCACACCGTAAGAAACCCCTCTGTGGTATTGTGGAAGAGTGCAGTGGTGGAGGTTTTGGTAATGCAGAAGAGATCCCCGATCTATTCAGTTACATCAGCAGCTATAACAAAACCGGGTCAGCAATGTTTAGGCACTTGTATTGCGCTACTGTATATGGTGAGAATTGGCGCACAGCTGTAGCAACAGGAAGCAAACAGAACAGGCAGGGAATACACAGAGAGAATAGTCAAATGCCAGGCAAAGTCGGCAACAGATCGGGTCCTCAGAACAAGCAGGGTCAGTAACAAGTATACAAACTGATTCGGTAAGCTAGCGATGCGGGAATAAAGCATAAAGAATGAGCGTGTAGCGATGCACAGTGTAGTGAAGCGAAGCAAACATTTTGCAGGCTTGACTTCACTCCGCTCCGCCTCGCATCTTGTCTACACTGCATTACGTTTGCTTCTCACCGCACTGGACAGGAATCCACTGTTTTACTTTCACAAAGCACATATTATATAGGCAAAAAAAGTTTATACTGAATAAAATACATCAAAAATTACTGTTAATTTAATAGGAATAGTATAAAAATATAAAAAAGGTAACCCCTGATCTTATAGGGACACGGAGCGCCGTGTATAGAGTAGGGATGCATTGATACCACACACAGACATATACGTATATATCAACATGCAGACCTATATATACGTATATATCAATACGCAGATATATATATATATATACACCCACCCACAGACCTCTGACCATATATACACATACGCACATGGGGGGGTGGCATGTGGACAATCTCAACTAAATGTACCCCCCCCTTCCCATTTGGCTGATCCCTCCAGAAAAAAATGTTGAACCCGACAGAACAGAGCATATATATATTATTCTCTGCTCTATCGGGTTCAACATTTCTTCTGGAGGGATCAACCAAATGGGGGGGCAATTAGTTGCCAAAATGTGTGTGTAATACAAGTCTGGATATATATATTTATAAGAATATATATATAAGATATTTATCATACCTGCCCTTACCTTCCCCTATAAATTTGCTAAAAATATACACACAAAAAAAACCCACTGCCTGAGACCCCGCGCAGCCCACATGCCACCCCCTCTACCTGGCTGAATGTATCTAATATATATAATTAAATACATTCAGCCAGGTAGAGAAAGAAAAAAAAAGGTTTTGTTTTATGTTCCCGGGGACATGTCCTCGGATTTTATTTTTTTTAGAAATGTGTCGCCTTACTTTAGCCTGATTAACTTGGCCATTGCATAACATTCCACTTCTGTCCCTTCAAAAACTCTTTGGTTGCTTTTGCAGTATGCTTTGAGTCATTGTCCATCTGCACTGTGATGCGCCGTCCAATGAGTTCTGCAGCATTTGGCTAAATGTGAGCAGATAATATTGCCCGAAACACTTCAGAATTCATCCTGCTGCTTTTGTCAGCAGTTACATCCTCAATAAATACAAGGGAACCAATTCCATTGGCAGCCATACATGCCCACGCCATGACACTACCACCACCATGCTTCACTGATGAGGTGGCATGCTTAGGATCATGAGCAGTTCCTTTCCTTCTCCATGCTCTTCTCTTCCCATCACTCTGGTACAAGTTGATCTTGGTCTCATCTGTCCATAGGATTTTGTTCCAGAACTGTGAAGGCTTTGTTAGGTGTTGTTTGGCAAACTCTAATCTGGCCTTCCTGTTTTTGAGGCTCACCAATTGTTTACATCTTGTGGTGAACTCTCTGTATTCACTCTGGTGAAGTCTTCTCTTAATTGTTGACTTTGACACACATACACCTACCTCCTGAAGAGTGTTCTTGATCTGGCCAACTGTTGTGAAGGGTGTTTTCTTCACCAGGGAAAGAATTCTTCGGTCATCCACCACAGTTGTTTTCCGTGGTCTCCCGGGTCTTTTGGTGTTGCTGAGCTCACTGGTGCGTTCCTTCTTTTTGAGAATGTTCCAAACAGTTGTTTTGGCCACGCCTAATGTTCTTGCTATCTCTCTGATGGGTTTGTTTTGTTTCTTCAACCTAATGATGGCTTGCTTCACTGATAGTGACAGCTCTTTGAATCTCATCTTGAGTGTTGACAGCAACAGATTCCAAATGCAAATAGCACACTTGAAATGAACACTGGGTCTTTTATCTGCACATTGTAATTGGGATAATGAGGGAATATCTCACACCTGGCCATGGAACAGCTGAGAAGCCAATTGTCCCATTACCTTTGGTCCCTTAACAAGTGGGAGGCACATCTGCAAACTGCTGTTAGTCCTACACCGTTCACCTGAGTTGGATGTACATACCCTCAAATTAAAGCCGACAGTCTGCAGTTAAAGCACATTGTGATTGTTTCATTCCAACTCCATTGTGGTGGTGTATAGAGCCAAAGATGTTAGATTTGTGTCGATGTCCCAATATTTCTGGACCTGACTGTGTATGCCCTCTTGAAGGGCACTCTAAAAATTGAACGTTCAGGTCCCATTGACTTACATTGAGTTCGAAACGTGTTCGAGTTCGAACTCGAACTTTTGAAATTGTTCGAGTTCGAAGTCGAACCGAACACGGGGGCGTTCTGCTCATCCCTAGTCATACTGCAAAGACACATAGGTGATGAAAAAAGTGTTTTAGTACATGCTGAATTGATAAATATTTCTAATGTGAGTCTTTGTAATTCTGATAATACAATTTGAAGCTAATTTTGGTTGTTTATCTTTGTTTCCCTTTGCAGGTGCCTAAGAAAATGGTAGCACTTCAGTACATATGATGCCCGGTATAATGGCCTCATGTTGGCCATTTTATTTTGTTCTACATCTATTGTTGCTGCCCCCTGACCAGAATGTTTTTGGATGTCCTGCCCGCTGCGACTGTGTACCTCAACTCCGGACAGTTTTCTGTCATCGCAAGCACATGACCTCTGTTCCTGATGGTATCCCTTCTGAAACCAGGCTCTTAGATCTTAGCAAGAATCGCATACGTTGCCTAAATCCAGGAGAATTATCTCCTTACCCATTGTTGGAAGAAGTCGATCTTAGTGAAAATATTATCTCCACAATAGAGCCAGGAGCTTTTGCCAATCTTTTCAACCTTCAGACACTGAGATTAAAAGGTAACCAATTGAAGCTTCTACCAACTGGGGTTTTTTCCAAACTTAGCAACTTGACTTTGCTGGACATCAGTGAAAATAAAATTGTCATTCTATTGGATTTCATGTTTCAAGACTTAAGGAACTTGAAGAACCTGGAAGTTGGTGACAATGATCTACTGTACATCTCACAGAAGGCATTTTATGGTCTTGTAGGCCTGAAAAAACTGACTGTTGAAAAATGCAACCTCACATCGATATCTGCCGAGTCACTTTCATACTTGCCAGGATTGCAGATACTAATTGTCCGTCACTTAGGCACCAATTATCTGGAAGAGCAGAATTTTCAGAAGCTGTACAGTCTCAAAGTGCTTGAATTGGATTGTTGGCCATTTTTGGAAGATGTGTGTTCAACAGCTTTTCTAGGACTAAATCTCACCTCCCTGTCTATCACCTATACTAACCTCACCATAGTGCCAGCTGTTGCACTAAGGAGCCTAGTTTACTTGGAATATCTAAACCTGTCCTACAACCCAATTAAAGTCATCCATAGAGGTTCCTTTAGAGATCTTGTCAGGCTCAAAGAACTCCATATGGCTGGAGCATCTTTGACTACTGTAGATTCCCAGGCATTGTATGGACTGAGACAAATTCGGTTACTGAATGTCTCTAATAATCTTCTATCAACTCTAGAGGAGAATGTCTTCCAGTCAGTTAATACACTAGAGACATTGAGAGTGGATGCCAATCCTTTAGTTTGTGATTGTCGATTGCTGTGGATCTTGCAAAGACGAAAGACTCTCAACTTTGATCATCATCAACCTATATGTGCATCTCCAGCTGAAATCCAGGGCAATGCTCTACATGATTTTCCAGACTCAATACTTTTTGAATACTTTACATGTCAGAAGCCAAAAATAAGGGACAGAAAGCTACAATATATTACAGCTCATGAAGGACAACCTGTATCAATCCACTGTAGGGCAGATGGCGATCCAGTCCCAATGATTGTTTGGGTTTCTCCTCAACGTAGGATGATAACTACCAGGAGTGTGGGGAGATCCACAGTGCTACCACAGGGAACTTTGGAGATTCGATATGCTCAAGTTCAAGACAGTGGTACCTATATATGTATTGCCACCAATGCTGGTGGAAATGACACTTATTTTGCTACATTGACAGTCAAAGGTGAAAATTCTCCTTACTCCAACAGAACATTGTATCTCTCAGAATATAACGAAACCTTTCATAATGACACCCATGTCTTCTTTAAGTTTACCCTGGACCTGAAGACCATTTTAGTTTCAACAGCCATGGGCTGCATTACTTTTTTGGGAGTTGTCCTA
This sequence comes from Leptobrachium leishanense, assembly GCA_009667805.1. Lineage (NCBI taxonomy): Eukaryota > Metazoa > Chordata > Amphibia > Anura > Megophryidae > Leptobrachium > Leptobrachium leishanense. Next base: position 355,628,434 of record CM019063.1, on the reverse strand, counting down.
TTTTGCTTCCTTCTACTTTTTGTCTGGAGCCGAGGTAGAGGGCAACATAAGAACAACTTTTCAGTAGAGTATTCATTTCGTAAGATTGATGGTCCAACCTCGGCTGCTGGACAGGGTGGAGCCAGGAAGTTCAACATGAAGATGATATAACAGTTGATAAACATTTCATTACAAAAGCATGAACACTGTGAATTCATTTACAAAGATAAATGCCTCATATACGAACTAATTTATTTTTTACACAGAACATCATTATTTCATTCCATTGAAATGTAAATACTTTTGCCAAGTGAAATCTTCTGTCCAGTCCAATAATTTTATTCCTGTAATTTCACAAATATTGTTATCTGAAAACCTCTATTCCAAAAGCCGTGTGTTTGCTCTTTAACTGAAGAAAATGCAACATGACATTGATATGATGCCAAGATCACATCACTAGAATGACAATGGTATAGGTGACCTGAATGCAAATATGATAACTATTCATATGTAAGAGAAATTATATTACTTATTAATATACAGTAGATAAGAGATATCTCTGAAAACTGGCTATAAATCATGGTTTAAGCTGAAAAAAGGAGCTAAGAATGTATGTTTAGAAATGCATAATAAACTGTAATGAATGATAATCAATTCAGAAGCACTCATTCTTCATACAGGGATCATCTCTCCATCAGAACCCTCGGTAGAAGATGTTTAGTGCAAATAAACTTAGCAAGTCGGCAGCAGATATACTTCAGTATTATCGATCATGCATACATTTAAACAGAGGTATTATATTTAAAAATATGTATGTGTATATATATCTATATCTATATATATATATACACACACACACACACACACACACACTTCTAACCAAATCTGTATAGGCTGCTAGTAAGTTCACCGTTATGTTTAATATTCAAAAGATATAGGCTCCTATTACACTCTTCGCGCAAATGCGCTTGAGCAATTTTTTTTGCGCACGCAAAAAAAGTTAGCGCGCAAATTAATGCGGTATTACGATCCGAGCGCATTTTTTCAGCCTTCAACTATTTTCGAGCGCAAAGCCAGGCGCAAATGACCGTTGTGTGCAGGAATCGGTGGGTAGACTGTTTTTTCACAGGATTCAGCCAATCAGAATTAAGAACCACCATTTGCTAGGTTTCGGTTGTTGCGCCTGTCAAAGTCAATCTGCGTATATGTGCTGCAGCAAAAATAAAAAATTTAACAATTTATTGAATTTTATTGTTTGGGTATGTGTAACTGTACTGTGCTGTATTTTTTTTTGTGCAGGTTCATTTTGTTTCGGCCAGAACGTTCAGATTGTAAGTTAACACCAGGTTTTCAAAGACGTTAGGATACTTCACGCAAACGTCGTTCGTACGAAGTTGCGTGAAGATCGTAATACCATTCGCTCGAACGCATTCGCGCTGACAATGGTAAGTATGGGATGCGCGCATGCACTTGCGCTCGCGCTGGGTTCGCGCAGGGACAATCGCGGTAGACGCTAATGCACATCATTTGCACGAACGTCGTAATACAACGTTCCGCGCAAATGGCTTTGTCCTCGCGCAAAAGTGCATTTGCGCGCACGCAAATGCGCTGTGCGAGGATTGTAATAGGGGGCCATAATTTGTTTAAAAAAATTAAACATGTACATGTACTCAATGTGACGGAGCCGTTCTCTTCCGTCTGTCCTGACTCTCCAGACACCCCTTCGTTGCGGTCAGCCCGGCTACTGGGAGCGCTGTCCTCAGCGCCTCGAGCAGCTTGACCTGCCTGCTTCTGTTCGTCTGCCCTGGAGCCGTTAGGAATTTCCAGAAGGCCGCTCGGTGCCTTCTGATGTTGAGTATATAGTGTAGCGTCACTGAAATAAAAACACCAGGCGCGGCTGTATGCTTTAAAACAGGATTCTCTCTCTCCGAGCTCTGAGAGTTCTCTGACTTTTAATGAACAAAACGCCACCATTTATGCTGAAGTCCAACAGTCATAATTTGCATAAATGACACACCTCATCCTACCAATATACTAATTACATTATGTCAGTTAATTACAATAAACATTCTTTACATTCTTTAGCCTTCAGCTCACACAACATTTGTATAATCCATTGTTCTAACACATCAGATTAAACACAAACACTATCACAGATCCCTTGAATTAAACATGCAGCTAGATAAGGGGAAAAGCCCTGTTGCATAAATTACACAGCAGTAAAGCTTGTTTACTAGCTATACAGAAACACATTTACCTACAGGAATATAAGTATATTTAAAACCAAAGCTATGCCATTTTACACTAAACTAATTTAAACTAAAACCAAACGATGTAATATATATCTAAAATCACACGATATAAATGAACATAAAGTCTCTTGGGGTTTGAAGCATGGAGCGTTACATCAGCTCCATGACACTCAACAAATAGGCATAGTTTAAAGTGGAAAAAAAGCTCTTTAGCCCTAGTTGAACATCCCCATTTTATAAAAAAAAAATATTTAATTCTGAATCCATTTTGTACTAACAGCACACAACATGTAGGGCCACATTACAATCTTGGTGCTAACGTTAGCGCTCACCTGCGTGAGCGGTAGGGTCACCAGGGCTGACGCGGACCACTCATATTACAATCCAAACGCTAACGGGTTAAGAAACCCGTTACCGTTTGGTACCTTGCGCTTTTCAGCGCAAGGTTACTGTACTTTGCGCTCCCTATAAATAGCATGGGGAGCGCAAAGTGTTAGTATTACAATATACTAGCACTAATTAACGTCTGGCTGCGGTTAACAAAAAGTTAACCACAGCCAGGACTTGGTGCTAATAGATTCCGCTGCTGCAGAATCCATTAGCACTAGCCAAAAAAAACCCAAAATGAAGCAGATATTCATCTCCTATCCAACAGTGAGGACTGCGGCTCCAACTGCCTCCTCCGTCCAGCAAGAGCAGGGAGAGACTGGGGCAAAAAGTTCCCCATTTTCCCCTTGCAGATCACTATGATGACCTGCCGGATCTCGCCTTGCGAGATCCGGCAAGTCATTTGACCGCCAGGGGCTGCCTCAATGGAGTTGTATGGACTCCATGGAGGAGATGCATCCCGGGGCTTAGCACCCGATAACAATGCAGGCAGCTTTTTAAGCGCCTGCATTGTAATATCGTGCTAAAATGGGGGCGCAAAGGAGAAATCTGCGGGTGCAGGTTTCTCGCCTTTGCATCCCCGTTTCAGCGCGATAATCGGAATTTAGCCCGAAGTGTGTATATATCTCCAAACAGCAGAGGGAAGCACTCCGGGACTGATAAAAAACTGAATATTTATTGAATATGTATTTAAAAGATCTGACATGTCGGCTCCTAAGAGCCTTTATCAAGGAGCCGCCACGCCGGGCACAGAATCAAGTCGGCGCGCCTGTACTGGGCGGATACAGCTGCGTCATCATGGGCGACAGCCAGGTTCATTGGCATAGCAACGTAAATACAACGACGTGCATCTCAAAGCCAGGGCCGGTGCAAGCTTTTTTGCCTAGTCAGGCGAAGGTCTGTTTTGGTGCCCCCCCCCCGTCATGTCAAGCCAATCAGGATAGAGATGCATAATAATCTCTATCGTGAGTGTTCGGTGTCGTCACGCAGAGATTAAAGGATGCTTAAAGTTGGTCTTACAACGCTGCTAAAGGTTGTCCTTGCGAGTCACTGATTGGGGGGACAGCCACCAGTGATGTCTTTATGGACTTATATAAACACTGTCTTTCTTCTGGAAAGGCAGTAGTTACATTTGTCAGACTGTAGGAACAACATATTTGGGTATATATTTGCGGCCCCCAGCTCATGTATGGGTATATATTTGCGGCCCCCAGCTCATGTATGGGTATATTTGTGGCCCCCAGCTGCTCATATGGGTATTATTTATGGTATAAATTTTCCCCCAGCGAGTCTCTTACCTCTCTGCTCAGCTGACTGTGTCTGATTGACTGTGACAGTGTGCACAGCACTGCTCACTGCTGCCTGCTGACTTCTGCTTCCTCACCTTGGCACTGCAGGCCCCCCCGTCGCCCGCTGGCGTTCTAGTTCTACTCAGTCCACACTCTCAGGCAGTCAGGGAGGGAGTGAGACGAGAGACCAGACCACCAGGGACAATCAGGGACCAGACCAGGTAGTAGGTTTTTTAGTAGCAACAATTTTTTAGGCTTAGCTTAAGCTAGGCACCGCCACCGTCGCTCTCTGCGTCCCCCTCGTGTGACACGTGACGTCACGTCTCGAGGCGACTGGTGCGAGCGGCCGCTGGCCAGGCATGTGATGCACACGTGCACACGCACCTTTCCCGCCCGCCTGTGATTGGATTCGGGAAGCAAGGCCAGGCAGGGAACCACGTGGTGCTTGTTGTCCCCTCCCTCTCATTGCCCCCTTCCAATCCCAGGCAGGGGCGGATCCAGAGACTAGTCTCGGGAGGGGCACTTACAGAAAATAAGGTGTTTTAGCAGAGAGCCCGACTCACGAGAATTTACAGAGGGCCCGGCTCACAGGAGCTTACAATCTAGAGGAGCAGAGGGCCCGGCTCACAGGAACTTACAATCTAGAGGAGCAGAGGGTCCGGCTCACAGGAGTTTACAATCTAGAGGAGCAGAGGGTCCGGCTCACAGGAGCTTACAATCTAGAGGAGCAGAGGGCCCGGCTCACAGGAGCTTACAATCTAGAGGAGCAGAGGGCACCCAGGAGCTTACAATCTAGAGGAGCAGAGGGCACCCAGGAGCTTACAATCTAGAGGAGCAGAGGACACCCAGGAGCTTACAATCTAGAGGAGCAGAGGGCACCCCGGATTTTACAATCTAGAGGAGCAGAGGACACCCCGGATTTTACAATCTAGGGGAGCAGAGAGCCCCCAGCTCACACATGAATTTGCCCCCAGCTCAAGGATTTGCCCAGCTCATGGATTTTCCCCCAGGTCATGGATTTGCCCAGCTCATGGATTTGCCCCCAGGTCATGGATTTGCCCAGCACATGTATTTGCCCAGCTCATGTATTTGCCCCCAGGTCATGGATTTGCCCAGCACATGGATTTGCCCAGCACATGGATTTGCCCAGCTCATGGATTTGCCCCCAGGTCATGGATTTGCCCAGCTCATGTATTTGCCCCCAGGTCATGGATTTGCCCAGCTCATGTATTTGCCCCCAGGTCATGGATTTGCCCCCAGCTCATGGATTTGCCCCCAGGTCATGGATTTGCCCCCAGGTCATGGATTTGCCCAGCTCATGGATTTGCCCCCAGGTCATGGATTTGCCCAGCTCATGTATTTGCCCCCAGGTCATGGATTTGCCCAGCACATGGATTTGCCCAGCTCATGGATTTGCCCCAGCTCATGTATTTGCCCAGCTCATGTATTTGCCCCCAGGTCATGGATTTGCCCAGCACATGGATTTGCCCCCAAGCTCATGGATTTGCCCCCAGGTCATGGATTTGCCCCCAGGTCATGGATTTGCCCCCAGCTCTCACCTGGATTGTTGCCCCAGCTCCGGCAGGGGGTTGAGGGACCCAGATGCCGGGCAGCGCGGGAGCGCCTGCCCGATCTTGAACAGTCCGTCCTGTGAAGTGGATGCGGCTGTGTGCGTGCGCAACCGGTCACGCGGTCCGGCCAGTCAGGTGGTACAGAGACTCAGTACCACCTGATTAGCTGGACCACGTGACCGGCTGCGCACGCACACAGCCGCATCCACTTCACAGGACGGACTGTTCAAGACCGGGCAGGCGCTCTCGCGCTGCCCGGCATCTGGGTCCCTCAACCCCCGGGCCAAATCTCGGGGGTCGGTTACACCCCGGGCCGGCGCCCCTCACACTGGCAGGACGCCAGACAGTAAGGCGGACGCCTGTGCCGCCTTACGTTAGCGCTGGCCCTGCTCAAAGCTGCCGATGGTAAAAAAAAAAACTAGGCGTGGGACATGAGAAGAAAAATTATGCTAGATGGAGGCATAGACTGAAAACAAAGATTAAAGAAAATAAACTGTTAATGGAGAATAATGAGTGGAGGTGTGTGTGTAAGGAAGTGAATATATGTGAAATAATTAAATTGGATACGTGAGTGTTAATATTGTGAACAGTGTGCAAAAAGGACAGATGTTCTGATAAAATGAGAAAACGTGTGTTTGTGTGTGTGGTGCAGGGACCAATAAGGCCCCGTTAATAAGGCACCTCACACCCCCCGTTCACACCTTCCTGCGCGCTGTAAAACGCTCAACCCCGGAAATCCCATGATTTCCTATGGGGCTGGTTCACACCTGGAAGTTTTACAGCACGCAGGAAAGTACTGTAAAACGTCCGACGCCCAAAGAAGTACGGGAGCTTCTCTGGGGTGTATAGCAGCGCGTTCGTGGCCATAGACATAGCCGCGAACGCACTGCAATGCAAACTCGCACATTTTTTCGGATGCGCGATACGCGCATAAAAAAACGTGCGTATTGCGCACGTTTGAAAAACGCTGAGGTGTGAACCCAGCCTAAGAGAATGTGAAGTGTGGTGAAGTGAGTGCTTGGATGATGACAAAAAAAGAGAATGGGGGGGAGGGGGGACAAAAATGTGAAAACCAGTGTGTGTGTGAATAAATCGAAAAAACAAAAATGGTGAAGCAACAAGTGGTGTGAAAAAATTCTGTGAGAGTGAGTGTATGATAGGAAGAGCTGTGTGGAGGAGTGAGAAAGAAAGCCATGCATGTGTGAGAATGTAAAAGTTGCAATATATGGTGTGGCATACATGATATGTGCAATGTGATAGTGAGCAGTAAAAAAGAGATGAGAAAGCAGAAACAAAAACAAATAGTGTGTGCTGATAATGCGTGAATGAAGAACAGTCTGTGAATGACAATAGGTAAGAGGCAGAGAAGTAATGTAAATAAAGTATGTACGAATATATATCATATATATATATATATATATATATACAGTATATATATATACATATATATCTATAAGGGTTGTGGTGGAGGACAAAAAGTGAGATAAAAAGCCTCCACACTATAATAAGGCTGTTTATTATTGCAGAAGCCACTTGCACATCACAGCAATTTGATGAATTGCATCCCAGAGCTCCTGTGTCACATTCCCCATATGCAGAAAGGAGTTCTGGGTAGGATATGCAAATAACATCTGTCTCACTTTTATGCACCCTGGATCTGTTATTACACAGAACCCTAAAATCAATGCTATGCCACACTGTGGCTTTCTAGCAGAGATAAGGTTATGCAACTGGTCAAAGCCAGTTATATAAATATTTATATTAAGTACCTGTGTGAATGATGGGATGAAAAAATAATAAAGAAGGTGTAAATAAAAGTGTGATTTGTTACAATAAGTGGAGATGGCACTATTGATGAAAACTACTGTAATTATTATTTATTTATTTTTTTGAGAAAGGATTTTACCAGGAAGGATACATTGAGATTTCTCTTGTTTTCAAGTATGTCCTGGGTGTATGTACCGTTAGGTGTCTTGCCCAAGGACACTTACCGGAGAGGTAACCAAACATACACAAACTCATAGTTAAATAGTAATAAAATATTATAATTAAAAATATAATAATATAAAACTTAGAATTTACACACCAAATGCACAAAATACACAAATTGCACAAGGTGATACAAAAACAGGAAATGGGCAAAGGATCACAAAGCAGCCAACGGGCAAGACATTTTCCCTCCTCAACAAAGATAAAAACACAGGAAAAATGAAAAAGGTGCCTAGAGTGACAGAACGACGCAACGCGTATGGCCGAATCTATAAATTTTGATAAAGAGGCTCGTCCACCTGCATCTCCTCCCTCATTCCACTTGTGGAAAAGCCAACTGGCATTTGGCTGGTGGAGGTGCTATGTGCCAGGCTGATTGAGGGGTATACAGATGGGGAATGTGGGTGTGGGTGCCATGTTTCGGGGTGGTGTTTATGGTGCATGGGTGTTTGTGGGTATGCATATGAAGTGTGTGTGTGGAATGTTGAGGTGGTTGGGGTATAGGGACAGTAGTTTGTTGTGAGGAGCCATCAGGTGGAATGAAGGAGTCGATACAGCGTGTTACGCCCTCACGTACCTCTGTCTGTTGACTACTAGGCACCTTTTTTGTTTTGTCCTCCAAGCTGAGCAGGAATAAGGCCTCACATGACTGCTTGGGCACAGGATGCACCATGGCCTTAAGGGCATTGATGAGCCTGTTCTCTTCTTGCCTCTGCCTACGGGGCCTGAGGATGGTATGTCGTCTAGGTGCAGGGACCAGGGCTGTTGGGGCAGAAGGTGTCGGTGTTGGTGGGGGTGGACTCTGGGTCACTGTAGAGGCACACGGATCAGTCGCCTGTGTGACTGTGTCATCCTCCTCGTCCATTTCTCGCCTCTGCCTACAGAGCCTGAGGATGGTACGTCGACGAGGTGCAGAGGCCAGGGCTGTTGGGGCAGACGGTGTCGCTGTCACAACAAAAAGCGTGCCGCGATGAAGGACTCAGGGTTAAGCAACTCACTATCGGTCTATCCTAGACCCAAATAATGACTACGTGGACAATAAACCCTCGCGCGCGCTTGCCTAACTTTCCCAGCAATGCCTTTGCTCGCAACAGGCACGTAAAACATGATGAAATGGTTACAGGATTGCAACGCAGTATCCGTCTACTCTTGACCCGGAGTACCGACTACATTTCCCACAATCCCTGTACACACTTTTCTTATTCTATTCATTACACTGCCACCACAAACCAACCTTTTTATTCATGAGGCTTACTGCTGGACCACAGATACGGTTTGAAACTCTTGTCCTGCACCCCACCACAACCCACAGTTCAGTAAATAGACTCAAGCTTAAAACAAAAGGTACTAATCCAGTCCTTCAGTTAGCATGGATCGAATATCAGTCAGAAGCAGAGTTTAGTAAATTGTAGATTTTATTTATGATACTAGGTGTTAAGCCAGCCCGGAGGTCAGTCTATTGTTGAGGATCTTGCTGCTCTTGGGGCACCCCGGGATCTGGCTGCTCTCAGTGTATTGTTGTAGGGGGTGATGGGGGAGTTACAGGGGTGATGGGTGTAGGGGGTTGCAGGGGTGTGTGGGGGGGTTTGCAGGGGGTGATAAGGAGGTTTGCAGGAGGTGGTGTGGAGGGGGTGTAGGGGGTTGCAGGGTGTGTTGGGGTTGCAGGAGGTAGTGTGTGTAGGGGAGGTTTGCAGGTGTGTGTAGGGGAGGTTTGCAGGAGGTGGTGTGTGTGGGGGTTGCAGGAGGTGGTGTGTGTGTGGGGTGGCAGGAGGTGGTGTGGAGGGGGTGTAGGGGGTTTGCAGGGTTTGTGTGTAGAGGGGGTTTGCAGGGTGTGTGTAGGGGAGGTTTGCAGGGTGTGTGGGAGGTTTGCAGGGTGTGTGAGAGGTTTGCAGCGTGTGTGTGAGGTTTGCAGGGTGTGCGAGGTTTGCAGGATGTGTGTGTGGGGGTTGCAGGGTGTGTGTGTGGGGGGGAGTTGCAGGGGGTGTTGCAGGGGGTGATGTGTGGGGGGTTGCAGGGGGTGATGTGTGTGTGTGTGTGGCGGGGATTGCAGGGGGTGATGTGTGGGGGTTTGCAGAAGTTGCATGTGGGGGTTTTCACAGGAGGTGTGTGTGGGGTTTACAGGAGGTGTGTGGGGGTTTACAGTAGGTGTGTGTGTGGGGGTTGCAGGAGGTGGTGTGTGTAGGGGAGGTTTGCAGGAGGTGCTGTGTGTTTGTGGTGGGATGCAGGAGATGGTGTGCGTGTGGGGGTGCAGGAGGTGGTGTGGATGGGGTGTAGGGGAGGTTTGCAGGGTGTGTAGGGGGGTTTGCAGGGTGAGGTTTGCAGGGTGTGTGTAGGGGTGTTTGCAGGGTTTGTGTGTAGGGAAGGTTTGCAGGGTGTGTGTGAGGTTTGCCGGTTGTGGGTGTGAGGTTTGCAGGGTGTATTACATAGGCTGAAAAATGACATGCATCCATCGGGTTCAGCCTCTCCCACATCACCTACTGCTGTTGATCCAAAAGAAGGCAAAAAACCCAGTCTGAAATGCTTGCCAATATGCAACATACTGGCAGTGAGATTTCTCCTTGGATCAAGAAGCTTTTACCCACATATTAAATATTATAACCTTTAATATTCTGTGTCTGCAGGAAGTCATCCAGTTGTTTTTTAAAAGTCTGTACAGTCTCTGACCCAACCACCTCAAAAGGCAGAGAGTTCCACCGCGTTATTGTTCTCACTGTAAAATAACCCTTCCTATGCTTTAGGCTGAATTTTCTTTCTTCCAGTCTAAATGGGTGACCCTGTGTCCTGTGTATAGTCCTGTTAATGAATAGGTTATCAGACAATGGTTGATAATGGCCCCATATATATTTATATAAGGTTATCAGATCCCCTCTATGGCACCGTTTCTTTAAACTAAACAGGTTAAAGCTTGTTAGTCTTTCCTCATAACTTAACCCTTCCATTCCCCTTATTAATTTAGTTACCTGTCTCTGCACTTTTTCTAGCGCTACAATATCCTTTTTTAAGACAGGTGCCCAAAATTGCAGGCATATTCAAGGTGCGATCTGACCATTGATTTATACAGAGGCAAAATTATCAGGGTAATTCAAAGAGAATCGAAAAGTCACCACACGTTCGGTGATTTTTCGTTGTCTTAAATTCGGTTTGTTTTGCCGATCCCATAGCGGTGACCCTGTGGTGTATTCAGCAAGCACCACAGGGTCTTCGAATTGCAGGGAAAGGCTGCCGCAAACCCGACGAAAACTAACCGCAAAACCCAGCGAATGCACGCCGAAAACCCGCAAAAACATCTGGATTAACCCACCGAAAACCACGGAATAACCTGAGCAGGAGCCGACCACATACAGCGAAGCCGCCGGAAAAAGCCGACAGCGCAGACGACTGAAGTGAATAAATTAGCAAAACAGTTTGCTTGAATGTTTGAAAAGTGAAACGCTGTTTTCAAAGAGCGAAAATGTCTGAAATTTACATATGAGGTGCAAGGAATGATAATAAGAAGGGCTGTTAAAGAAAAAATAAGTAAACTTTAAATAAGTAAAAATCCAGAAAAATGCTTAAAATATCCTAAAAAATCGATAAATAAAGAGACTCTTTACTGCAGAATTTTATAATGAACGGTTTATTAGATATTGAATTAAAACTGGAATATTTTTAACATTGAAACCTATGAGATTTTCATCTACACCAATTTTTCTTAATTTACATAGTAACCTTTTGTGTGGAACTGTGTCGAAAGCTTTGGCAAAATCCAAGTAAATCACATCCACTGCGACCCCCTGATCTATACTTCTACTTACTTCCTCATAGAACGTAATTAGGTTACTCTGACATGATCTGTGTTTCATGAAACCATGCTGATTTTTGCCAATTACATTATACCGCCCAATAAATTCCTGAATATTATCCCTTAGTAACCCCTCAAATACTTTCCCAGCCACAGATGTTAAGCTCACAGGTCTATAATTCCCAGGTGCAAATTTTAAACCTTTCTTAAATATAGGGACCACGTCAGCTTTTCTCCAATCCTCTGGTACGATTCCTGAAAGAAAAGAATCTTGAAAGATTAAGAACAGAGGTTTACATATTTCAACACATAGCTCCCTCAGTACTCGCGGGTGAATTCCATCTGGCCCTGGGGCTTTAGTCACATTCACATTGTTTAATTGCTGCAAAACCTTGTCCTGAGTCAACCAGTCACTTTGTATTAGTAAGTTTTTATTAATGAATTTCATGTCTCCTGTTATAGGTTTCTCTTTGATAAATACTGAAGAAAAATAATCATTTAAAATTTCTGCCTTATCCTGATCTTCATTTTTCATTTTCTAGTTTAGCCCATCTAATCGCATTTTTACTTGCTTTATTGGCTGCCCTATATGCTTTATAGGATGCCTCAGATTTATTAAATTTAAAAGCTTTAAATGCCTTCTTATTTTTAATTTCCTTAGTTACCTTCCTACTAAGCCACATTGGTTTCAGTCTGTTTCTTTTATATTTATTAACCAGTGGAATATATTGTGACGTGTACTTTTCTAGTGTTAGTTTAAAGATATTCCACTTATCCTCAGTGTTTTTCCCGTGAAAAAGTTTCTGCCAGTCAATGACATTGAGTGATTCCTTTATTTTATTAAAGTTGGCCTTTTTAAAATTATATGTTTTAGCATGCCCCTTATGAATGTGTTTTTTTGAGTTTATCTCAAAAGTCACCATATTATGGTCACTATTTTCCAACTGTTCCTTTACATTAATATTTGAGAAAAGATCCACATTATTTGTTATAACCAGGTCCAGACAGTTATCCTCTCTAGTTGGTGTTTCTACCAGTTGTGACATAAGTCCTTCACCAAGTCCTTCACTTGTGCCAGGGAGTCTCCAGTTACAAACACATAGTCTAATCTGGAGTATACATCATGAGCCGCAGAGTAAAAGGAGTGTCCCACTTCTCCTGGGTGCATCAGTCACCACACATCAAATAGTTGGTGTCCCTCGAAAAAAGCGGCATTTTTAGAAAGGTAAGTCCAGTGACAGATTAATGTCCCCACAAATGACCAGACGTCCCGACACAATCCTTTGCGTCCAAGTCAATACACGTGATAAGAAACACAAATTTTAAACCTTTCTTAAATATGGGGACCACGTCAGCTTTTCTCCAATCCTCTGGTACGATTCCTGAAAGAAAAGAATCTTGAAAGATTAAGAACAGAGATTTACAAATTTCAACACATAGCTCCCTCAGTTCTAACGGGTGAATTCCATCTGGCCCTGGGGCTTTATTCACATTCACATTGTTTAATTGCTGCAAAACCTTGCCCTGAGTCAACCAGTCACTTTGTATTAGTACGTTTTTATTAATGTGTAACGCTGCTTTAAAAAAACACTGTTTCTGGTGCGATGAATTATTGCTGCCACCAGAGGGAGACAGAGACATTGTTAGACTATGCTGGACAAAACAGAACTACATGGACCATCATCCTTTGCGTGGGGACAGGAAGGAGGTGGGACAGGAAGAGGAAGGAGTTCAGCAGCCTCGTGCAAGCCAGGGCAGAGTGAGTGGAGCAGTGAAAGGTGGAGGACGCACGTTGGAGCTGTCAGGGATCGCGACCAGGCCGGAGTACAGACGCTGTCTTACTGGTGCTGGAGATCGGGACAGTGACCGTGTTAAGACCTACCTGCGCAGCGCTGAGAGGTCTGGAGGAAGAGTTAGATCCGGCAGGACCCCGAGTTAGGAGACCGCGCTGATCTATTTGGAGTGCAGGCGGTGGATCGTTGTTCCAGTTGCTGAGATTTGGCAAGCAGGGAGCAGATTCAGTGGCACGGAGTCCTAGTGTACAGCGGAGAAGATCCTTTGATTTAGGCATCGGGTGCTGGACAGTCTCGCTCATCGGATGGGTGAGAGGCCTCCCAGGCCGCAGTTCCCAAATAAGAAACGCACGCTGCAATATTGTTTAAATCCACAGGGCCGCAACGGTGACTAGTCGAAGATTGTTTTGTTTCATTCACTGGCCAGTTGAATACAGTATCCGGGTACCCGAGACAACACACATACACATTTTTGAGCTAATATTCACGGGACTTACACTCCAGAACTGAGGGGGTTAACCGTTTCTTTTGCCGCCGCGTGTTTTTCCCGCGTTACGAATTCTTGTCATTTAAATACCGTATATGCATAATATATGCTGCTTTACTGGGAGCAGTAAAGAATATAATACATAAAAATCCACAACAGTGCTGGTGTATAGTTGTTTCCTAGTGCGGTGAGACTAACCCGAGGTTTATTCAGCGGCTCCTCCGGGAGTGAGCGCTACAAATGAATTTCATGTCTCCTGTTATAGGTTTCTCTATGATAAATACTGAAGAAAAATAATCCTTCAAAATTTCTGCCTTATCTTGTCTTGATCTTCAGTTAACAACACCCCTGACTCAGATTTTAGTGAACCTACATTTTCACTCTTGGGTTTTTTAGAATTTATGTACCTAAAGAATCTTTCAGGGTTGGTCTTGCTCTCTTTGGCTATTTCTTTTTCTAGTTTAGCCCATCTAATCGCTTTTTTACATGCTTTATTGGCTGCCCTATATGCTTTATAGGATGCCTCAGATTTATCAAATTTAAAAGCTTTAAATGCCTGTTTATTTTTCATTTCCTTAGTTACCTTCCTACTAAGCCACATTGGTTTCAGTCTGTTTCTTTTATATTTATTAACCAGTGGAATATACTGTGACGTGTACTTTTCTAGTGTTAGTTTAAAGATATTCCACTTATCCTCAGTGTTTTTCCCATGAAAGAGTTTCTGCCAGTCAATGACATTGAGAGCTTCCTTTATTTTAGGTGGGGTTTGCAGGGTGTGCATGTGAGGTTTGCAGGGTGTATGAGGTGTGTGGGGGGTTGCAAGGTTTGTTTGTGGGGGGTTGCAGGGGATGATGTGTGTGTGGAGTGGGTTGCAGGGGTGATGTGTGTGTGTGAGGGATTGCAGGGGGTGTGTGTGGGGGGGTTAGCAGGAGGTGAGTGTGGGGAAGGTTGCAGGTGATGTGTGTGGGGGATGCAGCAGGTGCGTGTGTGAGGGGTTGCAGCAGGTGCGTGTGTGAGGGGTTGCAGCAGGTGCGTGTGTGGGGGGCTGCAGGAGGTGCGTGTGGGGCATTTGCAAGAGGTGCGTGTGGGGCATTTGCAAGAGGTGCGTGTTGGGGGTGGCAGGAGGTGCGTGTGGGGGAGGTTGCAGGAGGTGCGTGTGTTGGGGGCTGCAGGAGGTGCGTGTGTGGGGTGGGCTGCAGGAGGTGCGTGTGTAAGGGGCTTGCAGGAGGTGCGCCTGTAGGGGAGGACTGCAGGAGCAACATGTGTGTGGGGGGCTGCAGGTGGTGTGTGTGCGGGGTTGCAGGAGGTGCGTGTGTGTGCGCGGGTTTGCAGGAGGTGCGTGTGTAGGGGGGTTTGCAGGAGGGACGTGTGTAGGGGAGGATTGCAAGTGTGTGTAGGGGAGGTTTGCAGGAGGTGGTGTGGGGTATAGGGGAGGTTTGCAGGAGGTGGTGTGGGGTGTAGGGGAGGTTTGCAGGAAGTGTGTGTAGGGGAGGTTTGCAGAAGGTGGGGGTGTGTGTAGGGAGGTTTGTAGGAGGTGGTGTGTGGGGGGTTGCAGGAGGTGGGGTGTGTGTAGGGGAGGTTTGCAGTTGTGTGTAAAAGAGATTTGCAGGAGGTGGTTTGCATGTGGGGGTTGCAGGAGGTATGCGTGTGGGGGTTTCAGGAGATGGTGTGGGGTGTAGGAGAGGTTTGCAGGGTCTTTGTAGGGGAGGTTTGCAGGGTGTGTGTGTAGGGGGTGTGCAGGGTGTGTGTGTAGGGGGTGTGCAGGGTGTGTGCAGGGTGTGTGTGCAGTTTGCAGGGTGTGTGGGAGGTCTGCAGGGTGTGTGGGAGGTCTGCAGGGTGTGTGTGGGAGGTCTGCAGGGTGTGTGTGGGGGTTTGCGGGGTGTGTGTTGTTTACAGGGTGTGTGTCTTGGAGGTCTGCAGGGTGTGTGGGAGATTTGCAAGGTGTGTGTGGGGGGGTTTGCAGGGAGTGTGTGCGGGGTTTGCAGTGTGTGTTGGGGGGTCTGCAGGGAGTGTGTGTGTGGGAGGTTTGCAATATGTGTGTGGGGGTTTTCAGGGTATGTGTGTGGGGTTTGCAGTGTGTGTGAGGTTTGCAGGGTGTGTGTGGGGGTTGCAGTGTGTGTGAGGTTTGCAGGGTGTGTGTGTGGGAGGTCTGCAGGGTGTGTGTGGGGTTTGCAGTGTGTGAGGTTTGCAGGGTGTGTGTCGGGGGGGTTTGCAGGGTGTGTGTGCGGGGTTTCAGGGTGTGTGTGGGGGGAGCTTGCAGGGTGTGTGTGGGTGAGGTTTGCAGGGTGTGTGTGGGAGTTGCAGGGTGTGTGTGGGGGTTATATAGATAACAAATTATGTATATCACAGTGCATTTAGGGTTACAGAAAAATATAAGTATAATATTCAATAATTAGACACAATGCAGCGAAAATAAAAGGGAGATAACAGCAGATCCTAGTTACTTACAATATACGCTAGACGATCAGCCGTAGGGAAGTTCTAATAGGAAATGCCAATTTCTTCAAATTTAGATTGACCTCCAAGAAAATAGCGCCGAGCCCACGCTTGACTCCGAATATATATAGGGCTGCCCCTTCCCTCTAAGGACAGCTTCCTAGCTGGTAGAGCCTGTGCACTACATTTCCCAGCATTCCCACACCTGGGCACGCTCAGTGCACTTCATTAATTTTAACGCACAGCTGTAATATCAATTATCCAAAGCTCGTCTCTGTGATCAAAGGATATAATTGCTGCTTCTTTGATATGCGCTTGTGGTGCTGCTCAGGCTGGCTCTTTGCTCTCCCTGCCATGAGCAATCGCAACTCCTGCCTGCTGAGCAGAACAAAAAGGGTAATTTCTTCCAGTCACACCTCGATGACTTCACAGAGACAACGGTCACTAACATGTTAATTACTTCCTCGAGCACGCTAGAAGCTCAGGCTTTTACTAGTACAGCTGTGCAAAATGGCCACTGGTATCTATAGATAGCCATAGAGAGATATATATAGAACATGAGTTAGATTCGAACATTGCCCGTTCGGCCAACATCAAACATTGCCGCGTGTTCGCCCACAATGGACCACAATGCACTTTTCCACTGGCCTGAAGCTTGTAATTGGCTACAGCCTTGCACCTGACCACAGGTCAGATGCAAGACAGGTGCAAGACTATGGGCAAATTTTGCCCAATCATGGGCTTACAGAGCTAAGTCCCGCAGCACACTAAATAAGGCTTCCCCGCAGCCCCAGTATGTGTTTTTTTGCAGGAGTGAGAGGAGATTGTTCTTTCAGTGTGTCTCACAGACGTTTAGCAGATTTCTGTGGACCCCCATCAATTCTCCAACCTACTTCACCACCTCCCTCATACCTCATCCTTCACCTGCCCTGATGCTGCCACTAATCACTACAACACTACTCTTATCTCTGCTCTAGACACTCTTGCTCCTCTTCGACTCTGTAAGGCCCCACGCCGCCAGCTTCAGCCCTGGCACACCCTCCAGACACGCTACCTGCAAAGATGCTCCCGCACTGCAGAGCGTGCCTGGAGGAAATCCCGCTCTGAAGCTGATTTTGTTCACTTCAAGTTTATTCTCCGGTCATACACCTCTGCCCTGCACTTGGCCAAACAATCCTTCTTCTCATCTCTTATATCTACGCTGTCCTCCAACCCTAAACGGCTCTGGTCCACCTTCAACACCCTCCTCTACCCACCTGCTCCTCCCCCCACAGCTGCCTTCAGCGCTCAAGACCTGGCAGACTACTTCCTCAGTAAAACTCTAAATATCAGAAGCAACATCCCAACACAAGATAGTTATCTGCCACCTCCACTCCCAGAGGTCCTCTCTGCCACCCTCTGTCGCTTCCTCCCAGCCACTGAGGAGGAAGTCAATTCCTTATTGTCCTCCTCACATCTCACCACATGCCCGCTCGACCCCATTCCCTCACATCTAATTCCTCCCCTCTCCTCCCCCTCACCCCTGCTCTCACACACATCTTCAACCTATCTCTCTCCACTGGCTCCTTTCCATCCGCCTTCAAACACGTGCTAGTTACCCCTTTACTAAAGAAACCATCCCTCGATCCCAACTCTCCATCCAACTACCGCCCTGTATCCCTGCTTCCCTTCACATCAAAGCTCTTAGAAAAACTAGTCTTCAACCGCCTCTCCCTCTTCCTGTCCTCCAATTCCCTACTTGACCCCCTGCAATCTGGCTTCCGTCCCCTACACTCAACTGAAACTGCCCTCACCAAAGTCACTAACGACCTCCTAACTGCTAAAAAACATGGCCACTATTCTATTCTCATCCTGCTCGACCTCTCGGCTGCTTTTGACACTGTTGACCACCCCCTCCTTCTACAGACCCTCAACTCTCTGGGTCTCGGTGACACTGCACTCGCTTGGGTCGAATCCTATTTATCCAACAGGTCCTTCTGTGTGTCCTTTGCTGGAAACTCCTCCTCCTCATTGCCTCTATCTGTTGGTGTACCTCAAGTCTCTGTCCTTGGTCCTCTGCTCTTTTCCATCTATACCTCCTCCCTGGGCAAAATCATCAACAGCTTTGGCTTCAATTACCACCTCTACGCTGATGACACTCAGATCTACCTCTCTACCCCTGATCTCTCTCCCCCTGTCCTTTGTTTATCTGGCATCTCCTCCTGTATGGCCTCCCACCACCTAAAGATCAACATGTCAAAGACTGAACTCCTACTTATTCCTCCCTCCAATGCCTCCCCACCTCCTTACTTCTCTATCACGGTGGAGGGTATCACCATTTCCCCATCAAACCAAGTTCGCTGTCTTGAATTAACACTTGACTCTGCTCTTTCCTTCATCCCCCACATCAAGTCTCTTTCCTCCTCCTGCCGATACCAACTGCGTAATATTTCCAGAATTCGGCCATTTCTTACCGCTGTCACCACAAAACAACTCATACACGCCCTGGTAATCTCCCAACTTGACTATTGCAATAATCTCTTATCTGGCCTCCCTCTGTCCCGCCTCTCCCCCCTACAATCCATCCTGAACGCCTCCGCCAGGCTAATTCACCTCACCCGCCGCTCTGTCTCTGCCGCTCCCCTCTGCGAGTCCCTTCACTGGCTCCCCATCCACTGCAGAATTAAGTTCAAAATCCTTATCCTTACCTACAAAACCCTCACTAACTCAGCTCCCCACTACCTGTCCTCACTAATCACCAAATACACCCCAGCCCGCTCCCTAAGGTCAAACAGTGACCTGCGCCTAGCTTCTCCCCGCATCACCTCTTCCCATGATAGACTGCAGGATTTCTCACACGCAGACCCCACTCTCTGGAACGCTCTCCCTCGTACTGTCAGACTTTCTCCTAACTTCTCTTCCTTCAAACGCTCCCTTAAAACGTTCCTATTTAGGGAAGCCTACCACCCAACTCACTGACGCAACCATCAATCACTCTCACCTTACAGTCCTCTCCTCCTGTTTCCAACCCCAACCCTCCCAGATTGTGAGTTCCTACGGGAATAGGGCCCTCATCTCCTCCTGTACTGTTTGTCAAATGTTGTTCAATGTATTGTAACCCTGTCTATACTGTGATTATTGTACAGCGCTGCGGAATATGCTGGCGCTTTATAAATAAAGAATAATAATAATAATTCTGTGAATTGTAATCTGTGTCTTCTCACTGCCAGCTATTGGGGTCTCACAGACTTCCAGCAGATATCTGGGAATTGTAATCTGTGTCTTCTCACTGCCAGCTATCAGGGGGTCTCACAGACTTCTAGCAGATATCTGGGAATTGTAATCTGTGTCTTCTCACTGACAGCTATTGGGGTCTCACAGACTTCTAGCATATATCTGGGAATTGTAGTCTGTGTCTTCTCACTGCAGCTGTTGGGGTCTCAGAGTTACAGCAGATATCTGGGAATTGTAATCTGTGTCTTCTCACTGCCAGTTATCAGGGGGTCCCACATACTTCTAGCAGATAGCTGGCAGTGAGAAGACACAGATTACAATTCCCAAATATCTGCTAGAAGTATGTGGGACCCCAGATAGCTGGCAGTGAGAAGACACAGATTACAATTCCCAGATATTAGGGGGTCCCACATACTTCTATCAGATATCTGGGAATTGTAATCTGTGTTTTCTCACTGACAGCTATTGGGGTCTCACAGACTTCTAGCAGATATCTGGGAATTGTAATCTGTGTCTTCTCACTGTCAGCTATTGGGGTCTCAAAGACTTCTAGCAGATTTCTGGGAATTGTAATATGTGCCTTTTCACTGCCAGCTATCAGGGGGTCCCACATACTTATATCAGATATCTGGGATTTGTAATCTGTGTGTTGGCATTGCCAGGCTATCAGGCTGTATCACTGATTTATAGCATTGTTCTGGAAAATCTGTATATCTTTAATCTAATTCTAGATACCATACAATAACACAGTTTAATCAGAGTTCATCTGTTTATCTATTCAGAGTAGAATCTGGGTGTTGCCAGCTATCAGGTGTATCACTGATGTATAACATTGTTCTAGAAAATCTGTATATCTTTAATCTATATATCACTCACCATGTCAGAAAGACCAAAAAGGACATGCAGACGCTCCCAGACACAGATAAGAGGGCAAGCAGTCTCTGTGTCAGAAGGCTGTGCCTCTTGTCATCGTGGACGTGGTGCATCCTCTGCAGGGGCATGCTTGTCCTTGTTCCTAGCTGGTACTGGCTGTCTTATGCAGCAGCAACATAGAGAGGATTTGCAGGATTGGCTAACCAGGCCATCCTCATCCTCCGAGTCCTCTGCCAGCCAGGCTTGTAGTGGTTTACAGTCCACCTTAGCTGCCAAAACACCTAATGCAGTCTCCATGTCCACAGCTACTCCTGCCGTAGCCTCACTATCACACATTCAGTCAGCTGAATTGTTTGACTACAGTGACAGTGACATGCTACTTGAGGATGCACAGCAACTTCAGTGCTCGGATTCAAACTCTGAGGTTGGGGAAGGGAGTATAATCAGCCTAGAGGGAGGGGGTTCCAGTGACACAAAAAGAACTGGCACTCATGTTCCCCAGCAGCTGCAGCACACTGCCAAGTTGGCTCCAGTGACGAGGATATAGGGGGTGAGGACAATGATGAGGTCACTGACTCCACCTGGGTGCCTGATCGAACAGAGGAGTCAAGGGAGGAGGAGGAGGCACAACAAAAATGAAGCAGACTGTAGCAGACTATGAGCAACCGTAGCCAGTCCAAGGCATCAGATATCAGAGCTGCTCAGGTGCAGAGCGCTGTTGTTTCGCAGCACACGTCCAGGATCTCTGCAGTCTGGGAGTTCTTCACGACATGTGCAGCAGACTGCAGCATTGCTATTTGTAAGCTATGTCAGAAGAGGATCAAGCGTGGTAAAGACATCAGACACTTGGGTAGGTACCATGTGCTTGAGGCAACATATGACCACCTGCCACGCATCCCGTTGGCAGAACACTTTGCATAGGTCCTCCTCCTCATCTGTCTCTACCCCACTATATGTCCTGCCATGTCATTGCCTACAACCTCCACTGACAGGGATGATGCTACAGTAATGGGTGTACAACGTCCTTCCTCTGAATCTGCCAGCATGCCATCAGCTGCAGATTTATGCAGTCAGATTTCGTTGCCCCAGCTGCTGCAGCGGAAGAAAAAATATTGTCCGAACCATCCACATGCACAACGTCTAAATGCCAGCTTGGCAAAATTACTCACATTACAGCTGGTGGACTCTGCTTCCTTACGTGAATTTGCCGAATGTGCTGTACCACAGTGACAGGTTCCAAAACACCATTTCCAAAAGGCCATTCCAGCACTATACCAGAACGTGGAAGACAATGTTATGGAGTAATTGGGAAAGGCAGTCACCAGCAAGGTGCACATTACTTTAGACACGTGGTCCAGCAAGCAGGGACAGGGCCGTTACATTTCCTTCACGGCACACTGGGTAACTCTGCTTGCAGCTGGGAGGGATCCAGGATGGGGCTCTGTGCTGGAGCTTGCTCATCCACCACGCCTCCAGAAAGCTGCTTGTATGAGGTCTGTCTGCTCCACCACCTCTACCTCCTCCTCCTCCAATGTCTCTGGTGAAGTGGCAGTTAAACCGACGCATGGCAGGGGCTATGCAATGGCTCAAGCAAAAAGATGCCATACTTTGCTTGAGCTCATTTGTTTAGGGGACAGGAGCCACACTGGGTCGGAAATTCTGTCAGCTCTGCAGGGGCAGTCGCAGAGATGGTTAACACCACCCCAGCTTGAGCTGGGAATGGTCGTCTGTGATAATGGTAGCAACCTTCTCTCTGCCCTACTCAAGGATAAGTTGACGCATGTACCATGCCTAGCACACGTCCTAAATCTGGTGGTACAGCGTTTCCTAACCAGGTACCCAATGGCTGGCATCACTTAAGATGCTATGTGAATGCCTCATCCCATACAATACGCCCCATATCCCGTAGCATCCCAGCACCACCGCAGAATGACCCGCCGGCACCCATCCGCGCCCCCGCCCCGGCCAAGGACACGAACAGCCAGGGCCACCCCCCCGGCCGTGCGGAGTGAGAAGATGCAGTAGTTCTGCGTTCCAGGATGGAGCGCGAGGCTACTGCGCATGCGCAAAATGGCGGGCACAATGAAAATAAGTTTCCTTAATATAGAATTTTAATTCCATGTTCCAGGGTGGCACGCAGAGCTTCTGGGCATGCGCAAAATGGCGGGCACCATACTAATACACCTGATGTAAATCATGGTAATTTTTAATTGTTTAATTAATTATGGATTGTATATAAAGGCAGCAGCAAGAAACAGAATGTAATCTCCAGCTGAGGAAGCCTTTAATGGCGAAACGCGTCCTGGTAGATATGATTTGTTTATTTTGAAACAAAATAAATGTTTTTATTTTTAATTCAACTGCTGTCTGCCTTTATGACCCTGTAAAGAAGGTTTGGGGAGCACCTTACGATTCCCTGCGCGTATTGTGACGGAGCCAATAGAGGCTCAACCATTTGTGAGTTTGAATTTGGCTCTCTCCTTTTTAAACCACGATATTATTGTGATTTACAGCACCAAGAGGTGCTCTTTTGGTTCTTGTTCATTTCTGCAGCACTCTCTCTATTTTTGATAGGGATGTGCGTTTCGGGTTTCGGAATTTCGGAATTTTCACGAAATTTCCCGATTCGGGTTTTCGTATGCGGCCGAATTTCCGAAAATTTTTAGATCCGAAAATGGCAGATCCGAAACGTTTTCCGAGCCGAAACGAAATATTTTCGGAATTTTCGAATGGACTTGAAATGTGTCAAATCGAAATTTATTGCTTTGAAACGAGGAGAACAGACGTTCCGAAAAAAGAAAATTTCCGAACTTACGAAAAGTCGATACAAAAAAACGAGCTAAGTGACACGAAAATACGAAAAATGGTCGAAATTCCGAAAACATGTACAATTCCGAGAAACGAAAATTTCCGAAATCACGAAAAGTCGATACAAAAAACGAGCTAAGTGACACGAAAATACGAAAAATGGTTGATATTCCGAAAAAAAAAAGTACACGAAAAACGAATCGAGCCGAACCGAATCGAAACAGAAATCGGTCGAAACTAGCCGAATCGAAACGTTTAAAAATCCGAAAAATCGAACCGAATCGAACCGAAAAAAAAATCGGTGCACAAGCCTAATTTTTGATTACATTGGAGAAGTGGATCGAAGGGTATATGGGCACCTGATATGAGTCCCTGTCCGCTATATTTCTAAGAGCCGGTTGTAGGCTCCCCAGAATGTGAGTTGAACACAAATATAAATTACTCTCATCGAGTGCAGTTGTACTGCGCAATTTTGGTTCTCTTTGTGTTTTCTCCGGCAGTATATACCTCATCATCTGCATTTTAAAGAAGATTAACTCCTGAAGATAAGCTCTACTGTCTATGGACATATAGTGTGTCTACTCCACTTTCTTATGGACTCAGGTCTTAAAGCGATGTGTTGTATTTTTTACTGTCTAAAAGGTTATGGGGACCTCCTAGGCACGATCGTTGAAGGAATTTTTTGTTTTTTATTATTATTATTATTATTATTCTTTATTTATAAAGCGCCAGCATATTCCGCAGCACTGTACAATAGGCACAGTATAGACAGGGTTACAATACAATACATTGAACAACATTTGACAAACAGTACAGGAGGAGATGAGGGCCCTATTCCCGTAGGAACTCATAATCTAGGAGGGCTGACTAACCCTGGACGCACCAAAGTTACTTCAGCTGTGTATCGCGCAAACCCACAGATACATGAGTCCCGACAATAACTGCTTGCTGGTTTACGTTGGCACTGCCCTCTGATCTGGTCACAAACAGGACAGAGGGTGATGCTGAGGGGCGTCCTCCCCCAACTGTGGATGCAGGCTTCTTCCTCTCCGGGCACGCCGCCAAGAGATGGTTTACACTGTTACAAATGAAACAGCGATGGCTCACACTTCTTCCAGGAGAAGAACTCGTTCCCCCCTCCCCAGCAGAGACTGGCACAGAGGGGGGCGCTGCCGCCGTGATGTCGGGGGGTCATGGTTAGTTGGGCTTCCATCCAGATGATCCTTTGGGGGAGTCTCTGCTCCGGTCCACAGACGCTCTGTTGGCCGCATGAAAATCCGCCAGCTCACCAGCTTCCAGGGCTGTCTCGGGTTTGCGATCCAGAAGCCATTCCTGGATCTCAGGTGGGCACAGCTGCACAAACTGCTCCTTGATTAACAGGTCTTCCAGGACATCCAAGGTGTCTTAACCTTTATTTCATGGAAAAATCACTGTTCCTTTAAAAACATCTTTTTTTTAAAACTTCATTTCCTTGTTTCCTGTCCCCCAGGGCACTACCCGGACCCCCATACACCTTTTATGTCAAATATCTTGCATATATGCCCTCTTGCAGGGCACTCTAAAAATCAAACGTTAGAGTCCCATTGACTTGCATTGAGTTCGGATCGTGTTCGCGTCCGAACTCTAACTTTTGAAATTGTTCGAGTTCGAATGCGAACCGAACACGGGGGGGTTCGGCTCATCCCTATTCTGCAGTCCCTCCTGGTACACCTTTTGGGGGTGCAGCCCGTGTGGTTGCTCTCACTTTGCACCTCAGTCTTACAGCCAGCAAAATCCTCATAAACAGTCGCCTGCTTTGGAGTCATTCTTACAGCAGAGAGTATGGGAAAACAGGGTGAAGCGCAACGTTCCCCTGCAAATGGCCCCCCTGCATCTGCCAACGGAGTCAGGCATCGCACCTGGCTCTGGGTAGATGGCTGGGAGGTCATAGGGGCCAAACCAGGACCCGCTCCCTCCCCTTCTCTCACTGTCCCTGCATATTCAGAATATGGGGAACCAAACAGTTGGGGCACCGGATTCTCAATGCTCACCCCGCCCCCTATTACACACAGTTTCCCCGCTGGATGAAACAGTTTATCAAGCACGCCTTGCTTCGTAACCGATGAGCATACAGCCATATGCCACTCTCCTCCAGAGGGAGGTTGCTCAGTACTAGTTTCCTGTGGTACTGGGAATCTGGTTGGCTTTCCCCCAGGGCAACACGTGCCCATCCCAGGCCCTTCCTCCTGATCACACAGCATGCGCTTGGTGCCACCTGCAGCCTCAGACACACGCGACACAGACTGGCATACCACAATATCCTGCCCATCCAGGATGTTCTGCCCTCCACTCCTTTCACCAGGCACCGCCAGCATGGATGGTTCAGGCACTGGGTAACACTCATCATAGGCCCCGTCCTTCTGACTGCCCAGCATGCCCTCTGCGCCACGCACAGTCTCTAACCCACATGGCACGGGCTTGCACACCGCGGTATCCTGCTCATCCCAAGCATTCAGATTCATGCATTCCCCCTCCAGCACCACCGACCCAGTTGGTTCTGCCACAAATGGACCTAGTGTGGTCCTTTGTTCTCCCTCCCAACTGCATGGCATCACAGACATACCTGAGTCTGGTCTAGGCAGGCACACCGCAGTATCCTGCAATCCTCTCCAGGTATTCTGATCTACACCATTCTCAAGGGGCACTAGAGTCCTGGTTGGTTTAGG
The DNA here is from genome assembly GCA_009667805.1 of Leptobrachium leishanense. NCBI lineage: Eukaryota > Metazoa > Chordata > Amphibia > Anura > Megophryidae > Leptobrachium > Leptobrachium leishanense. The sequence continues at coordinate 355,602,871 of CM019063.1, read as the reverse complement.
CACAAGCAGACCTGCAGTCATCCCTTGCCCTTGCTCCCAACCACATGGCATCACAGACACACCCGAGTCTGGCCTTGGTAGGCATACCGCAGTATCCTGCCACCCTTCCCAGGCATTCTGATCCACACCATCACATGACAGAGACGGGCCTCGTGCCCTACTCCCCGCAGACTGCCAGGAGGTACCCACTACTACCATGGGCACCGCTGCCTCCCCCGCTGTCTCCACACACATGGAGTCCAGGGGACCAGCTGACTAGTGAGTGAATGCAGGCGGGCATTCACTCACCCCCTGCCTTTCTTCCCAGTCACACTGCCCTCCATGCTACCACACAACACCTCGGACACACCTGGCGCAGGCGCAGATTGACTCACTGCCATCCCCTGCCCTCCCTTTCAGGGATCCTGTTGTGCAGCCCTCCCCACTGTAGAGCCACTAGTGGGCCTGGGTAAATCCCCAGCATCCTTTTCCAGCACATACTGTGACACCAATTTACCCAAATCCGTGCCCAGCAACACATCTGTAGGAATATTTTCAGACACCCCCACCTCCCACAAACCTCTTCCTGCTCCCCAGTCCAAATAAACCCGGGCCATCGGCGTCGCAGGACGTACCCCACCAAATCCTTTTACCACTAGAGTCCTGCCAGGAATAAAGTCTGCAGGGCTGACTAACCCTGGACGCACCAAAGTTACTTCAACCGTGTATCGCGCAAACCCACAGATACATGAGTCCCGACAATAACTGCTTGCTGGTTTACGTTGGCACTGCCCTCCGATCTGGTCACAAACAGGACAGAGGGTGATGCTGAGGGGCGTCCTCCCCCAACTGTGGATGCAGGCTTCTTCCTCTCCGGGCACGCCGCCAAGAGATGGTTTACACTGTTACAAATGAAACAGCAATGGCTCACACTTCTTCCAGGAGAAGGACTCGTTCCCCCCTCCCCAGCAGAGACTGGCACAGAGGGGGGCGCTGCCGCCGTGATGTCGGGGGTCGTGGTGAGTTGGGCTTCCATCCAGATGATCCTTTGGGGGAGTCTCTGCTCCGGTCCACAGACGCTCTGTTGGCTGCATGAAAATCCGCCAGCTCACCAGCTTCCAGGGCTGTCTCGGGTTTGCGATCCAGAAGCCATTCCTGGATCTTAGGTGGGCACAGCTGCACAAACTGCTCCTTGATTAACAGGTCTTCCAGGGCATCTAAGGTGTCAATCTTCAGCCCCCTGACCCATTGTCGAAATAGGGTAGTCAGGTGGCTCACGACTGCTCTCTGTGGTCTGTTTCTGCAAGGACCTGAACTTTTTTCGATATACCTCCGCTGTGAGGTTGTACCGCCTCTGCAGCACAGCTTTAATTGCCTCATAGTCCTGGTCGCGCTCAGCTGGTAACTCTGCAAAGGCTTCAAGCGCTGGACCTTTTAGTCCAGGAGTGAGGTACCTGGCCCCTTGCTCCTTGGGCAGCTGGTACTGTCGACAAGTCTTTTCAAAACTTTGCAGAAACACATCCAGATCCCCATCTTTGTCCAGAGTGGGAAAGTCCTCAGCACGAGGTCTGCATGTAGAGAGCTCTGCAGTGCCTGCAGGGACAGGAGATAATGGCGTTCTGCCTGCCTGGGCCATAGCGAGCTGGTGTGCCCATTCGGCTTGGCGCTCTGCAGCTTCTCGGTCAGCTTGGCGCGCTGCAGCTTCTCGTTCAGCTTGGCGTGCTGCTGCCTCTATCTCAGCTTGCCACTCTGCCACTTCTTGCTCACTCTCAGCTTGGCGCTCTGCCGCTTCTCGCTCAGCTTGGCACCATGCTGCTTCTTGCTCAGCTTGGTGCGCTGCCGCTTCTCGTTCCCACTCAGCTCGGTGCTCCGCCGCTTCTCGCTCAGCTTGCCGCTCTGCCACCTCTCTCTCTTTCTCGGCTCGGCGCTCCTCTCGCTCTTGGTACTGCAGGATGAGCTGAAGCCGCATCTGAGAGTCCACATGTTTTAAAACAGTCTGCAAGTTAATATCCAGGGCATTATCACCCTTGGGCGAAGCACTTGACGCTGTCCTTTCCACTGGACTTGAGCTTCCTTTGGCTGGGTTAAGCATGTTACCCTGCTCCGCTACATCATGGGTTGCTTGCCACGCCTCAATTGTCGAGGGCTTGCAGAAGTTCATCTTTAGTTTTATCTTTCGTCAAAATATTTTTGTCTTTACACAGCTGTTCTAACGCTTTCTTTGATTGTTGATGCGTCATCCTCAATCCAGTCAAATAAAAGATAAAAAAAAAAACAAATGAGGGGAGAACTGCTGTGTGTGTAAATTCTAAAACATGCACTGAGTTCTGCTCTGGAAATTGGAAAACCAATTTCTTTAGTATCTGGATCTATGTTGATTCACAGATCCATACACTAATCCTGATATCGCACCGCTAGCCACCAGTTGTCACAAGAAATGCGCACCGCGACAAAGGACGCAGAGTTAAGCAACTCACTGTCTATCCTAGACCCGAATAATGACTACGCAGACAACAATCCCCCGTGTGCGCTTGCCTAACTGTCCCAGCAATGCCGTTGCTCGCAACAGGCACGTAAAACATGATGAAATGGTCACAGGATTGCAACGCAGTATCCGTCTACTCTCGACCCGGAGTACCGACTACGTTTCCCACAATCCCTGTACCCACTTTTCTTATTCTATTCGTTACACTGCCACCACAAACCAACCTTTTTTTTCAAGAGGCTTACTGCTGGACCCCAGAGACAGTTTGAAACTCTGATCCTGCACCCCACCACATCCCACAGCTCAGTAAATAGACTCGAGCTTAAAACAAAAGGCAATAATCCAGTCCTTCAGTTAGCATGGATCAGTCAGAAGCAGAGTTTAGTAAATTGTAGATTTTATTTATGATCTAACAAATTATGTATATCACAGTGCATTTAGGGTTACAAAAAATATAGATATAATCTATAACATAATGCAGTAAGGCCAAGCGTGTCCATTGCCACGCTGCCTCTGCGCATGCACATGCTGTGCACATGCTCCAGCGGTTGATTGTTGCGCACCCAGCTGCGCGTGCATCCAACCGCACAAACAGTAATACGGCGGAGTGTCGAATGCGTGCGCACCCTGCGTACGCCCATTCGACCCTCCGCCATATTACTGTTTGGGCAGTTGGATGTGCGTGCAGCTGGGTGCACACGCAGCCAACTGCCACAGCACGCCCACAGCATGCTTGGGCGGTTGGATGTGCGCACAGCAGGGTGCGCACGCAGCCAACCACCGCAGCATGCGTGCAGCGTGCCTATATAACATGAGGCACGCGAAAGCGGTACAGGCATAGGAGCGGTACAGACAACCAGCAGCGCTACAAATAACCAAAAGCAAAAAAGGGAGCACAGAGTCCCTGGCCCAAATCAGCACCACCATCCACCAAAAAAACGGAGCACAGAGTCCCCCTCCCAATCGGCCCCTCTATCTCAGCACACATGCAAACACAAGGCCATAACTACGGAGCACAGAGCCCCCGCCCCAATCGGCACCTCCACCACTAAACCTAGCAGCACCAGGCCAGAAAAAAAACTGCGTTGTGCCCCCCCAAACACAGAGCCCCCAAAACTCTGAGCAACTCCAAAACAGAGCGCACAGAGCAAAGAGGGCCTACCAAAAACCAGTGCCCCCCCACCAAAGAGCTCCCAAAGCTCAACACAGCCACACCACTGAGCACCCACCACCAAGGAAAAAAAGAAACCCTGAAAAAAGAAAACCGAGGAAATATTGTTACATGAACTCCCAGCCACAGTGGCACTAACACAACGAAAAAAGAAAAAAAAAACTTGCAGACGCATCTCCAACACAGAGCACACTGAGCTCAGAGGGCCTAACGAAAAACAGTGCCCCCTCCAAAGAGCCCCCAAAGCACTGAACCCTGTAAATAGAAAACCAAGTAAAAATTGTTACAACACCTCCCAGCCACACAGTACTGACACAAAGACAAAAAAAACACAAGAAAAAAATAAATTAAAAAAAAATGAATAAAAAAATAAAAATGCCACACAAAAGAATTATGGATCTACAACTACAATCTGTCGGACAAGCAACAACAAAATTTCAGAAATAAAAAGAAAACAACAAAAAAGAAAGGAAATAGCTAATATGGATGAAAATGCACGATGTCAAGAAAGAATGAAAAACACATTGGCATACAAAGTGCGACGTGCCCTAAAAAAAATAAAATAAAAACATTAACAATGAAGAGGGTGATTTAGTTCAACAACATTATTGTGGAAAACTCGATGCTCTGTGCACCAACTGCAATGCACTACATTTTAATACACACCAGCCATATGACAGACTATTCACTCAATGCTGCAACAAAGGAAAAGTATACATGGAGCCCATTAAAGTTGCTCCTTTGATAGAAAGCCTAATGACAGGTACTCATGAGCATTCCAAAAATTTCAAAGAAAACATTTGATCGATCAATAGTTCACTAGCCTTTGCATCAATGGGGCAAACATTACTCCTTCTCTTGGTTATGGACCTTACTGCTTTAGAATTAATGGCCAGATTTACCACTGAACTGCAGCTCTTCATCCTCACAATGAGGATAACCGAAGGTTTGCACAACTATATATCCTTGATCCCGATGAGGCCGCTGATCAACGCCTCATGATTAATGAAAATTCAAAATGCAACCCTGAACTCATGACAGAGATAAGATCTTTTATGGATAAAAACAATCCATTTGCAGAAGCCTGCAAAATGTTATATGAAGTAGAACAAGAATGCTTACAAGAGGCTATACAAAATGGCACCACCAACTGTCTCCATGGCGATAGTACAAGATCGCACGGACGATCAAAGCAGATACAATGCACCTCGCCGTAATGAAGTAGCTATTATTTTTCAAAATGATGATGGAGAACCTCCTCTCGAAAGAGAGATTATCATTCATTGCCGAACTCAAAACGCAGAAAGAAAAATAGAAAGGATAAGCATTGAAGGAAAAGGAATCCTCAGACCACCATCTGCTAACCTATAAGAAGGACCCTATAAGTAGTTAAATAACACCCCATGAATTATAATATTAATAGATAAATTAAGGTTTAAATACAAGAAATAGTTTTAAGATAAGTTGATAATCAACAGCATTATAGGATTAAGTTTCACTTCTCAATAAGTTTCCATTTCTCTGAAATGACAAAGTGCTGATGGCTAGCAGTTTGCAAGAAATCACATGTCTCGGGCCACGGGACTGTCCAGAAATGTGTCACCAGACCTGTATTGAAACTGGCCAATGAACTATGCTATGTTTTGAAATGTTAACCAATGAAATAAAGAGACAACGCTTTGTTACAAGCATAAAATGTGTGTCAAAACAGTAAAAACGGCAGAGAGAAGTGCCAGACTAAGATACATGCCTCGTGTGTTTTCTTTGACGGATTTCTCTCTCCCTGCGCAGAAGGAGAGTTAACTCAAGGTGTGCCTAAGACAGGGTCTTAGGGGTTAAAGGACGACAATTGGAGGCAATTATTCTCTTCAATCTGGAGGCACTGCTGGCATGAACGGTCACCCCTCGTCCTGGTGAGTATATTGTCTTGTCTGGACGAGGGCAATGACAACGTTTATCTCGAACTAAAATTAGTTGTCCATGTCCTAAAGTGTATCAGGGATACAAATTAAAAGAAAACGTTGTCAGGGGCCATTTATTTAAAGAAGGAGTAGGTCAGGGACCACACTCATAGAAGGGACATTATATGTCCAATTGATCACACCTTGCGTTAACCCTCATAAAATGTATAGAGTATAAGAATATTAGAGTGTTAAGATTCACTGTTGAACGGTCTGTAAGGTAAGACAGACGTCCCTCAGTTGTGATAATAGAGTAAATTATATAAGTTCTTTCTTTCTTGTCCTACTCTTAAGGCAGAATTGGTCATGGCTGCCTGAAACCAGTTAACCCGTAGACGCTCGGGTCAGTGACTTTCTCACGTTTTGGGAAGACGCACGGATTTTTTCCGTGGCAGTCGAGCACTGTGAGAAACCTATCCCTTTGTATTTCTTTCCTCTTGATACTAAAATATTGTAATAGATTATCTGTTTTCTGATATTGAAACTTGTACTAGAAAACAATGGGTACACAGAGTAGATAAAAGAATACCCCCTTCCTTTGGTGGGAGAAACATGCAAGGAATATGTAGCAAGGGTAGGAGGAACAGATTACTATCTTGTTAACCCTTGGGTGGATAATATGGCGGGTTGGACAGAGGCAGTTGGGAGCTGTGACCCATTTCCCAGACAAGGAGATAACAGTCCATTTCATATGGACATGGTCAAGGGCTTAAGTCTTGGTGACACCGAGGCATGGCCCCACTATGCAGGAGACCCTCAATGGGATATGAAATACATGCGTTTGGGAGGAGAGCAGTGGCTAATATCGGCAGGATACTGGTTTAATAGAGCCAACAAACAATGCAAGAAACCAAGTCCAGATGGTCTAAATAGCGAAAGATTACACCAAATAGAATTAAGCATACCACGAAGAAAACAGGAAGTCCCACGAGCGGACTGGGGCCCCCACTCCCCTCCCTCTTACAAATACTCAATGTATCCTTCACTTGCTGGTTTCCAAGACACCAAAATACTCGGTGCTGTTGCAGCAATCGAATGTACATCGTCAGCCCCTAGTAAACCACAAATAGAAGATACTAAGGACACAAATATGATAGACGAGAAAAGTGCAGAAGAAAAAGAGGAAGTTATAAAAAGTCCGATCCCCGCACCTAAGATCAAAACACGCACACAAACAGGAACAGAGATAAAACCTCCCGAATTTTACACATTTTACGCTGAGAAACAGAAACACTTTCCGTTTATGACAGTAGGAGATAAATTGCTCAAAAAGGCTATAGAAATAGAAGATATTAATAGAATTCTTAAACATTGTCCTAAACCCCGAGAAGCCCCACTAGGAGCATTAAACTACCTCAAAAAGGCATGTAACGGACGCAACTTTACCCAGGAAGACATGAGACTGATTGTTGACGGTATTATAGAGAAAAATTTCTTGGGATTGGGATGAGATCCCATCGATCTCAGTCCCTGCCAAAGAGAAATCAGCTGAGGACTATCCATTAAATACAAGAGAAGGAATTACAAGAATGTGGGATGAGCTAGAAAACCAATTTAAACGGGCGTTTAAAGCAAGATCATCCCTTCCTATAGCCGTAGCCTGTAAACAAAAAGCCGGGGAGGGAGTGATCGAATTCTGGCGCAGATTCCTAATCTGTTGGACGGAAGAAGCAGGGTTACCAAAAGAACGCGGCCACAGCCTTCTTATTTCTACATTTATGAACAATTTAGACTCAGCCCTGGTGCTAACCGTCCGCCAGGCGGTATCTAGCTGGCCCTCAGATTCCCTCCATGAGTTTGAAGCACATCTACACGAGAAAGAGGCAGCAGGTTGTTTTGAAATAAGAAAAAAGCCGACCCATAACCTGCAGAGGCAAGGACAGAATAGAACACATAATGCTAATAACAAAAACCAGACAACTCATAACAACTACACACAAAACGGCCAGACTTATACCCCAGAAAAGGAATCAACATGTTATAGGTGCGGCAGGAAAGGCCACTGGGCCCGGAACTGCCGTGCTTCTGATGAAGATGCGCAAAGATACCAGAAATCATACAGAGAATCTAAAAGACAGGAACCCTCCACCCAGCAACCAGCAAGCGATGATGCGCCCAGGTTCCCCATCAACTGGGACAGGAAAAATAAATGAAGGGGCCCGGGGGGTGATACCCTGACTTTCCCCCAATTGACGGGGGGGTGGCAAGATGATCCAATGTTGACATTACACATAGAGGGCAAACCTATTAGTTTTCTTATTGACACGGGTGCAACCACAAGTACGATAGAAAGCAAATATTACTCTGGACCACTTGCTAAGTCAGAACCTTCCATGGGAATTATTGGGGTATCCACAAACACATTCTCCACCCGCCCTCTAGCGCTCACCACTCCTGACGGTAAATCACTTTTATATCATATGTTCACAGTAATAGAGGACTGTCCTATCAGTCTTCTGGGGAGGGATCTCCTGGGAAAACTAGAAGTCAACATATATTCAAGAACAAGGGGTCTCATAATAGATTCTCCATCAATTTCTTTGTTTTTAGACAAACAACACCATTTTTTTATGACTACAGACACATTGCCCACTGAACTCCGAGAGTTGGACCGATTGTGGTCCAACGGGCCCTATGACACAGGACTCATTAGTTGCACACCCTACGAAGCCATATTACACGAGAATTGTCAACCGGTCTATCAGAAGCAATACCCATTGTCCAAAGAAAAGGAGGACGGACTACGTCCTATGATTGACCAGTTTCTACAGGATGGCATCCTGGAACCTGTAGTCTCCCCCTTCAGTACCCCAATTAACCCTGTACGCAAACCAGATGGTACAGTGCGGTTTGTACAAGATCTACTTGCCATTAACTCCCTTGTCATCCCCATTGCACCAATAGTCCCGGACATTACAACGTTACTCTCATCCATTCCAGCGACACATACACATTTTTCTGTAATTGACCTGAAGAATGCATTTTTTAGCATCCCTATACATCCGGAAACGGCATTACTGTTCGCATTCACATTTGAAGGCACCCAATTTACATGGAAAAGGTTACCTCAGGGGTACGTTGACGCCCCGGTTGTCTACAGTATTGTACTGCAGGCCACTCTGAAATCCTGGCACCCCAGCCATGGTTCTGTCCTGCTGCAATACGTGGATGATCTCCTCGTATGCAGTCCATCAGAGGAGGCCTGCCGGGAGGATGGTAAATCACTTCTTAGATGGTTACAGGAATGTGGGCACAAGGTCTCCCTTAAAAAAATGCAGTGGTGTCAAACGCAAGTTGAATATTTAGGGTTTGTTCTCAGACAGGGGGAACGGAGCATCAGTCAGAAGAGAGTCCAGTCTGTCACGGGCCTGGTCAACCCGAAAACTAAGAAGGACATGCTGTCATTCTTAGGCATGATAAACTATTGCAGACAGTGGATCCCTGACTGCTCCTACTACGATAACATTCTGAGACAAGCCACCCTGTTGGGTAAATCCAATATGATAACGTGGTCTAATGAAATGTTAAATGCCTTTAAGGTTCTCAGGAATGCAATGATGACAAGCCCCGCGCTAGGCCTCCCTGATTATGTACTTCCATTTCATCTGTTTGCAAGGGACAATTGTAAAACCATGGCCGGGGTACTGACGCAAGAACATGGGGGCCGGTTGCGCCCCGTAGCATTTTTCTCAAAGATTCTGCCAGTAACGGTACAAGGGATGCCGGCCTGTTTGCGTGCCCTGGCAGCATGTACAATGCCCGTTAGTATGGCAAGCCAATACACACTAGGGTACGAAACTCACCTACACACAACCCATGATGTTTTATCTTTACTTAAGGGCATACATACACAGCACATGTCATCACAGCGCTTTAGTGGATATGAAGTCACACTGCTAAGCAACCCTGCACTTTCAAGTGTCTCTGGTCCAGCATCAATCCTAAATGCTTTACTGGGTCTTAAGAATCCCTCAGATACCATCCCACTCGAACATGACTGTGCTCTCTCCATTGAGTCTGAAACTGCACCCCGCCCTGATCTCATGTCAACACCTGTTCCGGACGCAGATGTCGTCTTTGTTGACGGCTCCTGTACCTGCCCCAATGACAACACTTATCATGCAGCCTATGCAGTGGTTCAACTCCCTGACACTGTTCTAGAGTCAGGGCCTGTACCCTACCAGTCTGCCCAGGCAGCAGAACTGATTGCATTAACACGAGCCTGCAGGCTCTATGCGGGTAGACCTGTCACGATATACACTGACTCCAAATATGCTTATGGTGTGGTCCATGACCATGGGACGATATGGGAAAAGAGGGGATTTGTGGCCGCAGATGGCAAGAAGATTTCCCATTCGACCCTGGTCACGGACCTCCTAGCAAGCATTCTTATGCCCTCTCAGATAGCGGTATTACATTGTAGAGCACACACCAGAGCCTCAGATCCTATTGCAAAAGGGAATCATCTGGCTGACCAAGCAGCTAAACGAGCAGCACAACAGGACATAGCTAAACTAGTAATGCCGGTTTTGCGGCCTCCCACAATGGATGGGGACCAATTGTTTTGTACCTTACAAAAATATGCAACCACAGAAGAGCTAAAAGATTGGTGCTACCCCATTTTACAAAAAAATTCAAATACTGGCCTAATTACCAAAGATGGGAAACCCTGTATTCCCCAGAGTAGCGCCTCTCTTTTCATTGATAATTTTCATGGGGTAGGCCACAATAATATCGGTACAACCATCACCTTACTCAGTCAGCATTTCTACATCCAGAATTTGCGCAGCCTGGTACGAGATTATGTCTCAAGATGTATTATATGCCTTAGGAATTACCCAAACAATCCACACAAGGTAGACCATCAACATCTAGACTACCCTACCACCCCCTTCACGCACCTACAAATAGATTTCACACACATTCCTCGGACAGAAGGTAAAAGGCAAGAATATGCTCTAGTCATCGTGGATATGTTTTCACGATGGCCTGAGGTATTTCCCACAAAGGCAGAAGATGCAAAAACTGTAGTGCGTATACTGACACGGGAGATAATCCCACGATGGGGAGTCCCGCTGCAGCTCAATTCCGATAAAGGCACAGCATTCACCTCACGTGTAAGTAAGAGTCTAGTCCGGGCTTTGCAGGTGGAATGGAAATACCACATTCCATGGCACCCGCAAAGTTCCGAGTTGGTCCAAAGAATGAACCGTTCGGTAAAGGACCGCCTTAGGAAAGCAACAGGGGGCACCTTTAAGAATTGGAAATTGGTACTCCCCATCATTCTGGCTGAAATCAGAATGGCGGTTAATAGGAACACAGGCTACTCCCCCTTCGAGATACTTATGGGCAGACCCTTTCCATTACCATGGTCTACAGGTAGGCTAACAGTGGAGACAGGGGACTTAGAGCAGATAAGGGATGAATATGTTAGGCAGCTGATCTCAACCCTCGAGACAACCAGAGACGAAGTTATATTTAAGTCCCCTTTCTTTCAGACAAACCTACCCACCCATTTAATCCAGGAGACAAGGTGCTGGTAAAGCGGCTACAGAAAGGAAAAAGACCAGAGGATTTCGCCTATGGACCAGAGACCACGGTGGTAGCCGTAACCCGCACAGCTATACTGACAGAGGACAGCCCAGTCTGGATTCACGCCTCTCGAGTCAAGCGGATTCAACAAGGGACCCTCTCGAGTCAAGCGGATTCAACAAAGGACTCAACAAGGGGTACTAACGGGGGCAGCTAATAGCCCTGGCCTCCAACAAGGAGAAGATGACAACCAAGGATCCTTTTCGAAGAGTATGGAGACGCATGTGGGGGAAGAAAAAGACTGAAACAATATGTTTACCCCCCCCCTCGGAACATATGTCACAACCCCTATTGTCCACACCCCCTACCAGAAAGAACCCCAACCCAACCATCACTGTCTGGCCACTGTTGTTTTTTTTATTGTCCACCATTACTGGAGTATCTGCTTCCCCAGATGTAGGCATGACTATGTATAACGGGGTCACGACTTTCTGGTTCAATTCCTCCAGCACAACTGTAGCCACTTATGCTTTCGATTATTGCACCATAGGCTCATTCTGTGACAAACGATCAGGTGACTGCAGTATGATAATGTACAAGGCAACTGTATATATATGTGTAACCGATGAGTACTGGGGACATAATTGTGATTATTGGGGCGCAGTGGGGTGGGACACAGGCCATATGGGATCTGGTACTCTGATGCAGTAGTTAACAGATGGGAATATAAACCAGATAGCGCCGCGACGACGCAGTTCCAATGGACAAAGCCTATTAAATCGTATGACTTTGATTGGGAGAGGTGGGTGGCGGTGCTCAATCAGAAGCGGAGCTCAGACAGTACAATTGACGCTGACTATACACCACCTTCCCAGGCCAACACGGGTGTCTATGTAATGGGAATGTACGCAACTGCCACCAAATTCCCTCGATACAAGTTCAAACTCCAAGATATGGCCATTTATAAGAAGGAAGAGACCCATTCCTACCCAGGAAATATGGAGAGGTAGTGAGACCTCCTCCTCTCCTACTAACACCAAATCAATAGCCAATCCCACCTATGAAGACAGCCTAGCAATGGAAACAGGATTTTCAGATGTAAATGTTTGGCTAGAATGGGTAAAATTTAGTGCCAAACAATAACCGTACAAATTGTTATGTGTGTGGTGCTGCTAGGCCGCATCTAGGCACCGTACCTTTTAATATTCCGCAAGATGTAGAAGAATGTTTTCTTAGTTTATATACTAACACCACTGATAGCCAGAGTTTATGTGAATATTGGAAGAATAGCTACCCATACTAACACGCCTCCCACAACCAGGAGAAGGGATACATGTTTACCCAGGGAACTATACCTGCTATAGGTCAGCAGAAAAAGGTAGGAACCTCACCTTCTTCCCGAGGGTTATTGTGCAATTATAGCAATATCAACAGTACTAAGTTACAGAATCAAGTTTTTCTGATTGGGGATCTCTACTGGATATGTGGAGACCTCAAGATTAGGGCGCGTCTGCCCCTTCAATGGTCAGGCGAATGTGCCCTAGCTAAGGCCATAATGGGATTTCATATTGTTTCGGATCCTGAGGAAATTCCAAATATTAGCTCACGTCGCAGGAAAAGGGAAGTCCCAAGCCCACAAGGTAGTCTTGATCCGCATGTCTATATTGATGCTATAGGGGTACCAAGAGGGGTCCCTGATGAATTTAAAGCAAGGGATCAGGTAAAGGCAGGATTTGAGTCATTCCTAGCACCTCTTGTTACTATTAATAAGAATGTAGATTGGATTAACTATTTATATTATAACCAGCAGAGATTTGTTAATTATACTTGCAAAGCTTTACAGGGCCTCGCTGACCAACTACAATCCACATCCATTATGACGTTCCAGAACCGGATGGCTCTGGACAGGATATTGGCTGAAAAAGGAGGTGTATGCAAAATGATAGAGGGGACAGGTACATGCTGTACCTACATCCCTGATAATGTAGGCCCAAATGGAAAGGTGACCCGCGCCATAAAAAAACTAACTGAGCTCTCCGAAGAAATGAAACGTAACCCTGGTATAGATAACCCTTGGGATCAATACTTCGGGTGGTTTAAAGGGTGGAGACAGGCCCAGATACAACTAGGCATTATACTATTGTTAATTGTTCTTTGTATTGCAGTAATAGTCTATTGCCTCATGCCCTGTCTGAAACGAATGATGGCCAAGGGTAACCCCATCACCATGATGTACAGTACACCTCTGCCGTCCACTCCAAATGATTATGCAGAATATGTCCAACTCCGCCGAATAGCTAATCGGAAGTAAAATATACTGTAGGTTAGGAAGATAAATAGGCACTGGGAGACTGCCATGTGTTACCCGTTCCGTGGCAGGTACCGCCCCCCTGGTTCTATATTGATCCACATGGGTGCTGAGGGTCTCGCTCCCCAACCCATACTAACTTGCAGTAGATAGATGAAAAAAAAAAGAATCAAATAGTATGATCATACTATGATTCTAAGAGGGGATTGAAGGAAAAGGAATCCTCAGACCACCATCTGCTAACCTATAAGAAGGACCCTATAAGTAGTTAAATAACACCCCATGAATTATAATATTAATAGATAAATTAAGGTTTAAATACAAGAAATAGTTTTAAGATAAGTTGATAATCAACAGCATTATAGGATTAAGTTTCACTTCTCAATAAGTTTCCATTTCTCTGAAATGACAAAGTGCTGATGGCTAGCAGTTTGCAAGAAATCACATGTCTCGGGCCACGGGACTGTCCAGAAATGTGTCACCAGACCTGTATTGAAACTGGCCAATGAACTATGCTATGTTTTGAAATGTTAACCAATGAAATAAAGAGACAACGCTTTGTTACAAGCATAAAATGTGTGTCAAAACAGTAAAAGCGGCAGAGAGAAGTGCCAGACCAAGATACATGCCTCGTGTGTTTTCTTTGACGGATTTCTCTCTCCCTGCGCAGAAGGAGAGTTAACTCAAGGTGTGCCTAAGACAGGGTCTTAGGGGTTAAAGGACGGACAATTGGAGGCGATTATTCTCTTCAAGCATTTTCGATTAGGGCTGCGACAACTAATTGATAAAATCGATAATAATCGATTATGAGATTCGTTGTCAACGAACCTCCTCATCGATTAGTTGCCAGAGTGTTGTGGCCGGCTGCACGCTGATCACAGGCTTTGCGATCACGAGACATCGCAGGAGCTTCCTGTGTTACCATAATGATGACTCTGCCTGACGTTTCCTGAATCTCAGTTGAACTAAGGTGAGATACTGAGCCCACCCCTGCAGCCCATGGTGATTGCCGCCGGCAGACGCTCACTGTAAGTAAGTGATTAAGCCAGTCCTGGCAGTGATCAAAGGCAAAAGAAAAAAAACAGCCTACAGCCCTTATCTTATCAATTAACCCCTTGCAGTGCCAGCCTGAAACAGTCCCACAGCCTCCATCTGCTCCATTAACCACCTGCAGTGCCATAAATTCTGGCAATGCAGGGGTGTAATGAAGCTAAGGCTGCTGTGTAGATTTCTGGCATTGCAAGGGGTTAATGGAACCCGGAGGGGTGGGGGAGAAAAATAAACACTGCCTACAACCTCTATCTGCTCCATTTAACAGCCAGCCTAAACCTCTGCCTTACAGCCTCCATCTGCACCATCAACCCATTTGTGCCAGCACAAACTTGTCCCACAGCCTCCTCCTACTTCATTAACCAATACTGTGCCAGCCCAAAACTGCCCTACAGCCTCAATCTGCACCATTAACCCCTACTGTGCCAGTCCAAAACTCCCCTACAGTCTCCATCTGCTCCATAACCTCTACTATGCCAGCACAAACCTGTCCCACGGCCTCCTACTGCTCCATTAACCCCTACTGTGCCAGCACAAACATCTGCCCTACAGCCTAAAACTGCTCCATTTACCCCTACTATGCCAGTCCACAACTACCCTACAGCCTCCATCTACTTCATAATTTCTGCTGTGCTGGTCAAAACTCTGCCCTACAGCCGCAGTCTACTACATTAACCCCTACAGTGTCAACCCAGAACTGCTCTACAGTCTCCATCTGCTTCATTAAATCCCCTGCAATGCCAGAATTTCTGACATTGCAAGGGGTTAATGGAGCAGAGACTGCAGGGCAGAGTTCTGGCATTGCAAGGGGTTAATAGAGCAGCCTGGCCAAGGCTGTGACACTGCACATAAGATTTGGTTTATAATTTTTAATAATATATAATTTCTAATATTTTAATAAAATCATTTTAAATAATACTTAGAGTTTAATACATTGTTATTCCAAGTTTTATATTTGTAACACTTGAGTTAGTTAATTTTTTTTAAAAAAATTGTTTTAAAAATCAATGGGGGAAATTATCCAATTAGTCGATTAATCGAAAAAATAAATCGGTCAACTAATCGATTATGGCAGTAATCGTTAGTAGCAGCCCTATTTTAGATCCAAACTTAGAGCCAATGCTCTATCCACTTTTATTTCCGTTTGGGAACCAAAGTTGACCTCGGCATTAAACTTAACTACACCCCTACTACTGTAAAAACCATACGCCATCATTCCTCTGCTAAGCCAAGAGAAAGAGTCACTCAAATGCAATTTTATGGCTACATGCTTTCCCACCGAAAAGATTTCACCCATTTTAAATGCAGGCAAGTTAACTCAACAGTACTTTGTAGACGCATATGTTAAGGCGAAGGTAACCGTCTAACTACGTACGAAAAATAAGTCCAAATTAAGAGTTGAAAAATTCACGACTACTTATTGCCAGGGACTGATGCAATGCTTCACAAAAAATGTTGTATTCATAGAAATTTATTCAAAATAGGAAATAAAAAATTTAACTTTTGTTGACGCTGCTTTGCTTTTGTTTTGACCAACATTCATGCGCACCACACTTATCAATAGACTGCCCTCTGGGCAGGCTTTCCACCTATATTCAATAATTACACACAATGCAGCGAAAATAAAAGGGAGATAACAGCAGATCCTAGTTACTTACAATATACGCTAGACGATCAGCCGTAGGGAGGTTCTAATAGGAAATGGCAATTTCTTCAATTCTAGATTGACCTCCAAGAAAATAGCGCCGAGCACACGTGTGACTCGGAATATATATAGGGCTGCCCTTCCCTCTAAGGACAGCCTCCTAGCTGGTAGAGCCTGTGCACTACATTTCTCAGCATTCCCACTGCTGGGCACGCTCAGTGCACTTCTTTAATTTTAACGCACAGCTGTAATATCAATTATCCAAAGCTCGTCTCTGTGATCAAAGGATAGAATTGCTTCTTTTATATGCGCTTGTGGTGCTGCTCAGGTTGGCTCTTTTTCCCTGCCATGAGCAATCGCACCTCCCACCTGCTGAGCAGAACAAAAAGGGTAATTTCTTCCAGTCACACCTTCGATTACTTCACAGAGACAAAGGTCACTAACATGTTAATTACTTCCTCGAGCACGCTAGAAGCTCAGGCTTTTACTAGTACAGCTGCGCAAAATGGATACTGGTATCTATAGATAGCCATAGAGATACAGTCATGACCAAAATTGTTGGCACCCCAGACATTTTTACAGAACATCAAGTATTTCTCACAGAAAAGTATTGCAGTAACACATGTTTTTCTATACACATGTTTATTCCATTTGTGTGTATTTGAACAAAACAAAAAAAGGGAGGAAAAAAAGCAAATTGGACATAATGTCACACAAAACTCCAAAAATGGGCTGGACAAAATTCTTGACACCCTTAACTTAATATTTGGTTGCACACCCTTTGGAAAAAATAACTGAAATCAGTCGCTTCCTATAACCATCAATAAGCTTCTTACACCTCTCACCCAGAATTTTGGATCACTCTTCCTTTGCAAACTGCTCCAGTTCTCTCTTATTGGAAGGGCGCCTTTTCCCAACAGCAATTTTAAGATCTCTCCACAGGTGTTCAATGGGATTTAGATCCGGACTCATTGCTGGCCACTTCAGAACTCTCCAGCGCTTTGTTGCCATCCATTTCTGGGTGCTTTTTGACATATGTTTGGGGTCATTGTCCTGCTGGAAGACCCAAGATCTCGGACGGAAACCCAGCTTTCTGAAACTGGGCTCTACAGTGCGACCCAAAATCCTTTCCTAATCCTCAGATTTCATGATGCCTTGCACACATTCAAGGCACCCAGTGCCAGAGGCAGCAAAACAACCCCAAAACATCATTGAACCTCCACCATATTTCACTGTAGGTACTGTGTTCTTTTCTTTGTAGGCCTCATTCTGTTTTCGCTAAACAGTAGAATGATGTGCTTTACCAAGAAGGATTTTGGCTTACTCAAGTACGTTTTGGCAAACTGTAGTCTTGCTTTTTTATGTCTCTGTGTCAGCAGTGGGGTCCTCCTGGGTCTCCTGCCATAGCGTTTCATTTCATTTAAATGTCGACGGATAGTTTGTGCTGACACTGGTGCTCCCTGAGCCTGCAGGACAGCTTGAATTTCTTTGGAACTTGTTTGGGGCTGCTTATCCACCATCCGGACTATCCTGCATTGCAACCTTTCATCAATTTTTCTCTTCCATCCACCCACAGAGAGATTAGCTACAGTGCCATGGGTTGCAAACTAGGCTTGTGCACCGATTTTTTTTTCGGTTCGATTCGGTTCAGATGTTTAAACTTTTCGATTCGGCTCGTTTCGACCGATTTCGGTTTCGATTCGATTCGGTTTGGCCCGTTTTTCTTTTTTTTTTTGGAATATCGACCATTTTTCGTATTTTCGTGTCACTGTGCTCGGTTTTTGTATCGACTTTTCGTGATTTCGGAAATTTTCGTTTTTCGGAATTGTACATTTTTCGGAATATCGACTATTTTTCGTGTCACTTTGCTCGTTTTTTGTATCGACTTTTCGTTTTTTCGGAAAAGTTTCGTTTTTCTGAAAATTTTCGTTTTTCTGAAAATTTTCGTTTTTCGGGAAATTTTCGTTTTTCGGAAATTTTCGTTTTTTCGGAACGTCTGTTCTCCTCGTTTGACACATTTCAAGTCCATTCGAAAAATCCGAAAATATTTCGTTTCGGCTCGGAAAACGTTTCGGATCTGACATTTTCGGATCTAAAAATTTTCGGAAATTCGGCCGCATCCGAAAACACAAATCGGGAAATTTCGTGAAAATTCCAAAATTCCGAAACCCGAAACGCACATCCCTACTGCAAACTTCTTGATAATGTTGCGCACTGTGGACTGGACAAAGGCAAATCTAGCTCTCTGGAGATGGACTTGTAAAATTGAGACTGTTGATATTTTTCCACAATTTTGGTTCTCAAGTCCTCAGACAGTTCTCTTCTCCTCTTTCTGTTGTACATGCTTAGTGTGGCACACACAAACACACAATGCAAAGACTAAGTGAACTACTCTCCTTTTTATCTGCTTTCAGGTGTGATTTTTATATTGCCCACATCTGTTACTTGCCCCAGGTGAGTTTACAGGAGCATCACATGCTTGAAACAATCTTATTTATCCACAATTTTGAAAGGGTGCCAAGAATTTTGTCCAGCCCATTTTTGGAGTTTTGTGTGACATTATGTCCAATTTGCTGTTTTTCCTCCCTTTTTTTGTTTTGTTCCAATACACACAAAGGGAATAAACATGTGTATAGCAAAACATGTGTTACTGCAATACTTTTCTGTGAGAAATACTTGATTTTCTGGAAAAATGTCTGGGGTGCCAACAATTTCGGTCCTGACTGTATATATACAGAATAGCTTTTGCCCGCGGCTTCGCTCGCTTTGATTTTAGGATTTGTTAAAATAGTTTTTTAAAAGAAACTTGAGGTTTTTTTGGTAGAACCCCCTCCCCCCCAACCTGGGATTTTTGGAAATTTGTAGAACACGTGTTTTTTTATTTTCTAAAGAAGAATGTAGAAGAATTTCCCACCTGTAACATCTTTGGTTTTTGAAAAATAGGTATACTGATAAAAGTATTCACATCCCTTTCCCCCACCCCCCTTAACTGGATTTTCGGAAAATGGTAAAACATGTTTTTTTTTGCACGAAGATTGTAAATATCGAATTTCACACCTTTGGTTTTTGAAATATCGGTATAGTAATAAAGGTATTCATCCCCCTTTTTGCCTCCCCACTGAATTTTTGGAAAATGGTAAAATACATGTTTTATTTTCAAGACGAATCTAAATACCAATTTTCACATCTGTAACATCTTTTGTTTTTGAGATATAGGTATCCTGTTGAAAAGTGTTCACCCCTTTTTACACCCACCGCGTGGAATTCTTGGAAAATGGTAAAACATGTGTTTTTTTTATTTTTCAAGAAGATTGTAAGTGCCAGATTTCACACCTGTAACATCTTTGGTTTATGGAAATATAGGTATACTGATAAAAGTATTCAACCCCCCCTTTTTTTCCCCTCCCACTGGATTTTTTGGAAAATGGTAAAATAGGTGTTTTTTTGTTTCTCAAGACAAATATAAATACCAATTTTCACGTCTGTAATATCTTATGTTTTTGAGATGTAGGTATCCTATTTAAAAGTATTCACCCCATTTTTTTACCCCCACACTTGGATTTTTGGAAAATGGTAAAACACGTGTTTATTTTAAAGAGATTGTAATTACCAAACTTCACACCTGTAATGTCTTTGGTTTTTGAAATATAGGTATAATGATAAAAATATTCAGACCCCTTTCCCCTGACCCCCCAATTGGATTTGTGGAAAATGGCAAAAAACATGTTTGGTTTTTTTCACGAAGATTGTAAATACCAAATTTTGGTTTTTGAAATATAGGTATACTGATAAAAGTATTCAACCCCCTTTTTTGGCCCACCAAGGAATTTTCAGAACATTGTAAAATATGTGTTTTTTTATTTTTCCAAGACGAATCTAAATACCAATTTTAAGGTCTGTAACATTTTTGGTTTTGGAGATCCAGGTAACCAGTTTAAAATATATAAAATATTCAACCCCCTTTTTTCGCCCCCCACTTGGATTTTTGAAAAACTGTAAAATATGTGTTTTTTTATTTTTCAAGACAAATCTAAATACCGATTTTTCCCATCTGTAACATCTTCTGTTTTTGAGCTATAGGTATCCTGTTTAAAATATTCACCTCCCTTTTTCACCCCAATTTGTTTCCCAAAAATCCTTCCTTAGTGGGCGCCTACATCATAAAAACAGTGCACCTTCAAAATTTCATGATCCTAGGTTAAACGATTTCAGCTTGGCGTTGATGAGTCAGTCAGTCAGGACTTTCGCTTTTATATACAGTCAGGTCCAGAAATATTGGGACATCGACACAATTCTAACATCTTTGGCTCCATACACCACCACAATGGAGTTGGAATGAAACAAACACAATATGCTTTAACTGCAGACTGTCAGCTTTAATTTGAGGGTATGTACATCCAACTGAACGGTGTAGGACTTACAGCAGTTTGCAGATGTGCCTCCCACTTGTTAAGGGACCAAAAGTAATGGGACAGAATAATAATCATAAATCAAACTTTCCCTTCTTAATACTTTCACTGCAAAGGATTTGCAACCAATCACAGCCTGAAGTCTGGAATGCATAGACATCACCAGACGCTGGGTTTCATCCCTGGTGATGCTCTGCCAGGCCTCTACTGCAACTGTCTTCAGTTCCTGCTTGTTTTTGGGGCATTTTCCCTTCAGTTTTGTCTTCAGCAAGTGAAATGCATGCTCAATGGGATTCAGGTCAGGTGATTGACTTGGCCATTGCATAACATTCCACTTCTGTTCCTTCAAAAACTCTTTGGTTGCTTTTGCAGTATGCTTTGGGTCATTGTCCATCTGCACTGTGAAGCGCCGTCCAAGGAGTTCTGCAGCATTTGGCTGAATGTGAGCAGATAATATTGCCCGAAACACTTCAGAATTCATCCTGCTGCTTTTGTCAGCAGTCACATCATCAATAAATACAAGAGAACCAGTTCCATTGGCAGCCATACATGCCCACGCCATGACACTACCACCACCATGCTTCACTGATGAGGTGGTATGCTTAGGATCATGAGCAGTTCCTTTCCTTCTCCATACTCTTCTCTTCCCATCACTCTGGTACAAGTTGATCTTGGTCTCATCTGTCCATAGGATCTTGTTCCAGAACTGTGAAGGCTTTGTTAGGTGTTGTTTGGCAAACTGTAATCTGGCCTTCCTGTTTTTGAGGCTCGCCAATGGTTTACATCTTGTGGTGAACCCTCAGTATTCACTCTGGTGAAGTCTTCTCTTGATTGTTGACTTTGACACATACACCTATCTCCTGGAGAGTGTTCTTGATCTGGTCAACTGTTGTGAAGGGTGTTTTCTTCACCAGGGAAAGAATTCTTCGGTCATCTACCACAGTTGTTTTCCGTGGTCTCCTGGGTCTTTTGGTGTTGCTGAGCTCACCGGAGCATTCCTTCTTTGAGAATTCTATGACAATGTTCCAAACAGTTGTTTTGGCAACGCCTAATGTTCTTGCTATCTCTCTGATGGGTTTGTTTTGTTTTTCAGATTAATTTAAGCTTAAATTAACTTAATTTAAGTGGCTTGCTTCACTGATAGTAACAGCTCTTTGGATCTCATCTTGAGAGTTGACAGCAACAGATTCCAAATGCAAATAGCACGCTTGAAATGAACTCTGGGCCTTTTATCTGCACATTGTAATTGGGTAATGAGGGAATATCACACACCTAGCCATGGAACAGCTGAGAAGCCAATTGTCCCATTACAGTTGTGTTCAAAATTATTCAACCCCCACTGAAATTGAGTGTTTTGGCCAGTTTGACATTGATTTTGATCATTCAGTCATCTTGCTTACAATTAAATCAAAGAGGCACGTGTAGGTCAGACAGATATAACATAACATTTATAATGAAATCACCACAAATGTCTTTTCTGTGCTCACATCATTATCAGTTTTATTCAACCCCCAAGTGACATTCAATCTTAGTACTTAGTACAACATCCTTTTACAGTTATAACAGCTTTTAAACATGAAGCATAGCTTGACACAAGTGTCTTGCAGCGATCTACGGGTATCTTTGCCCATTCGTCATGGGCAAAAGCCTCCAGTTCAGTCAAATTCTTAGGCGTGCGCACTGCAACTGCTTTTTTAAGTCCCACCAGAGGTTCTCAATCGGATTTAAGTCAGGTGACTGCGATGGCCACTCCAAAATGTTCCAGCCTTTAATCTGCAACCATGCTCTAGTGGACTTGGAGGTATGCTTGGGATCATTGTCCTGTTGAAAGGTCCAAAGTCTCCCAAGCCTCAGGTTTGTGACGGACTGCATCACATTGTCATCCAATATCTCCTGGTACTGAAGAGAATTCATGGTACCTTGCACACGCTGAAGCTTCCCTGTACCTGCAGAAGCAAAACAGCCCCAAAGCATGATTGACCCCCCGCCATGCTTCACAGTAGGCAAGGTGTTCTTTTCTTCATAGGCCTTGTTCTTCCTCCTCCAAACATAGCGTTGATCCATGGGCCCAAACAGTTCTAATTTTGTTTCATCAGTCCACAGAACACTATCCCAAAACTTCTGTGGTTTGTCCACATGACTTTTGGCATACTGCAGTCGACTCTTCTTATTCTTTGGAGACAGCAAGGGGGTGCGCCTGGGAGTTCTGGCATGGAGGCCTTCATTACGCAGTGTGTGCTATATTGTCTGAGCTGAAACTTCAGTACTCGCATCTGACAAATCTTTCCTCAGTTCCTCAGCAGTCACACAGGGACTTTTCTCCACTCTACGCTTCAGGTAGCGCACAGCAGTCAAAGTCAGCATCTTCTTTCTGCCACGACCAGGTAGCGTTTCAACAGTGCCCTTTGCCTTGAATTTGTGAATGATGCTTCCTATGGTCTCTCTTGGTATGTTTAACATCTTTGCAATCTTCTTATAGCCATTGCCCTTCCTGTGAAGAGTAATCACCTCTTCTCTTGTCTTCCTGGACCATTCTCTTGACTTCACCATGTTTGTAACCACACCAGTAAATGTCTAGAAGGAGCTGAGTATCACAGTCATTTTAAAGCTGCCTAATTGGTGCTTATTATGCTTTATTGCTGCTCCGTGACATCCACAGGTGTTTTCAATACCTGATTGAAAACACTTGAATGAACCTCTGTTCTTCAGAGTGGTAGTCTTTAAGGGGTTGAATAATTGTGTCAATGAAGAATTCACAAAAGAAACATTTACTACTGTATTACAAAACCAATTGATGTAATTTTAGTTGCATATGGTTCTTTAAAAAGTCCTTGTAGGATTTCATTCTGAATACAATTACAAATGTACACTAAATTCCCTAAAATCCTTTACAGCATTGGGGGTTGAATAATTTTGAACACAACTGTACCTTTGGTCCCTTAACCCTTTCACTGCTGAAGACGTGTGGGACACGTCCTCATTGATGCACGTTGCATGCTGAGGACGTGCCCCACACGTCATCAGCTGTGCGGACCCCCGGCGGAGATACTCACCTCTCTGTCCGGGGTCCCGCGGCGTTCTGACTTCAGCGTCCTCAGACGCTGAAGTCAAGCTCCTCCCGGCGTAAATGACGTCATCGCTCCATGCGCGATGACGTCATTTCCAGGCGACCCCCCGGCAATGCCGGGAGATAGCCTGGAAGGGAGGGGGGGGGATCCGTTCGGATCCCTCTCCCTCCCGATCGGGAAGGAGCAGCACTAAAAGCCAGGCACTGCTTAAAAGGGGAGAGTCTCCCCTTTTAAGCGGTGCCTGGCTTTAACCCCTCAAGTGCTGGGTTGCACTTTAGCGCCTTGCGGCGCCGAAGTGCAGCCTATCTCCGGTGGGGGCCGCCATCTTGGATGGCGGCTCCACCCCCGGGACTCCCCTCGCTGTCTGACGTCATCACGCATAGCATGATGACGTCAGATAGCCGGGGAACCCCTAGCTGCCGGGGATTTCCCAAGGAAATCCCCTGGTGGAGATAGGGGGTTCTTGTGAACCCCGATATCTCCAGAACCGTGGCAGCTAGGGGGTCATGGAGGGTGTCCTTTGAAAGGCCTGAGCATGGCCTTTCGAATGATACCCAACATGACTAGGTAAAAAGTAAAAAAAATAAAAAAATTAAAATAATAAATAAATTTAAAAAAATAAATAAATAAAAAAAAACATGTTTTTTTTTTGTGTGTTGTTTTTATTAATGCAGCAATATTGTTCACATTTCAATTATAATGTAAACAATGATGCTGCACTAATGATTTTTTTCTATGGGGTGCGTTTGCTAAAAATCACGTAATTCCCCCCAAAAAAAGTAACAAGTCCCCATTTCAAATTTTTTGTACAAGCGCACCCCATAGAAAACATAACCGCAAACGCTCATGTGATAAAATGTGAAAAAAAACACTTTACACACTGCAGATGATTAAAATTCAATTTTTATTGTATTTTTTGTTATAATATACAGGCAGGACATGACGTATACATATAAAAATGATATATTATGAATCTGCGTAGTCTGCCGGAAAGAACGATATATAATATGTCTGGGTCATTTATTAAAATGTGGCTTTAAAATCGCGTTTAAACATGATGAGCGAAAGCGGTAAAAATTAGCTCAGCACACAGGCGTGAAATGCCTCAGCAGTGAAGGGGTTAACAAGTGGGAGGCACATCTGCAAACTGCTGTAAGTCCTACACCATTCACCTGAGTTGGATGTACATACCCTCAAATTAATGCTGACAGTCTGCAGTTAGAGCACATTGTGTTTGTTCCATTCCAACTCCATTGTAGTGGTGTACAGAGCCAAAGATGTTAGAATTGTGTCAATCTCCCAATATTTCTGGACCTGACTGTATATAAAATTTGCTTTCATCTGATAATTTATACACTGCCGTTGTCTTTTGTCACTAAATAATAAAATTTATATACAGTATATATATATGTATATCTTAATCCTATTAACAAATATGTTTTGGGAAAAGTAACTTCATTCGTGTATATATATATATATATATATCAAACTGAGTCCCAGCAATGACCTTTCATATCTCCATCCAGGTAGAGGTTAAACGCCACGGTGCTTACTCCAAAAAATCGTGTGTATATCCAACATGAGAGGGGTCGCACACGTGTATTAAATCAAATAGTTTTATTGAATCAAATTAAAATAAACCGACGTTTCGGCTCACATCTGAGCCATTATCAAGGATACAACAATAAATAAAACATACATATAAATACATAAAGCTGAAAAACACTCACCAATCCCTCCTTTCAGTGATAATTATTACTGCACCTGAAACAAATTACCCAGAGTGCAATCTGGAACAACGTTCCTGCGTGTGAGCTCTTCCGCCCGACGTGCTCCATCTCCATGGTGATGGTGACTCACACCAACAACAAAAACTAAAAACAATCACTAAAAACAATCTTGGAGGACATTAAACCTTATTGCCATATATACTGATGTTCATTACTTTAAATAGAAAGAGCAATATATATATAGAAAATCTTTCACTGGATCCATAATAAAAGACTTAAAATGTAATTACATACATATCCATTTCTAAACGATTATAGGTGATGTTAATCATTTATATGTAACATATTCTAAAACATCAATGCTATATTTACAGTCTGCTATACCCATCCCTTTATATCTATCAAAAAGCAAGTGAGAGAGTTATATTCATTCAATCCTCTGGGCACCAAAGTATCAAGTGTCTTGATCCAGAAAGCTTCTCAATGTAAGAGCATCTGGGATCTATTACCTTCTCTTCTCAATGGTGGGATGTGATCAATGCCCATAAATCTTAAGGATGGTAAGAGGTGTTGATGACTTAGAAAATGTTTAGCAACCGGTTTATCCGTCTGACCGTCGCGACAGGCTGTATTGATATCTGAGCGATGTCCCCGGATACGGTCCCGAAGGGTTAAAGCCGTTTTACCTATGTAGCGCTCACTCCTGGAGGAGCCGCTGAATTTGAACCTCGGGTCAGTCTCCCTGCACTAGGGAATAAATATACTCCAGCACCGTCGTGGATTTTATAAATTATATAGTTTACTGAATAAATGGGCATATAATGAGTAACACGGTATATGAATATATTTTTACAGTACTTCGTAATACGAGAAACACGCAGCGAAAAAGGAAAAACACAGCACTTCGTAATGTGAGAAACACGCAGTGGAAAAGGAAAAAAAGTATTTTTAACCCCTTAGTGGTTGGAGTGTGAGTCTCGTACAGGTTATGAACCAAGGAATGTATGTGTATGTGTGTATTGGTACCCGGGTACAATATTCAATTGGCCAGTGAATTATTTAGGAGGTATCTTCGACTAGTCACGTTGGGACCCTGTAGGTTTTGGAACAAACTGTAGTGTGCTTTAGTATTTCACAGTGGCCTGGAAGGCCTCTCACCCATCCGCCAGATACTCGGTGCTCCGCTCAACCCAGGACGTCTCTCCGCTCGATTTTGACTGGGGTTCTCTGTGTCACCAGATCCGCTGTCTTGCTCCTCTGTATCGGCCATAAGATGTCCAGCTCACCGCCTGCACTCCCTGTTAAATCGTCTGCGGTTCTCCTCACTCGGGGTCCTTCAGCTTACTCTGTCTCAGCGTGGGTTACTGGGTCTTCGTTAAATTTGTTTTATTTATTTATTTATTTATTTATAAAGGATTTTACCAGGAAGGATACATTGAGATTTCTCTCGTTTTCAAGTATGTCCTGGGTTCGAGAACATTGAGTGGTTACAGAAATACAAAATAGTAAAATGCAAGATATTAACACAGGACCAAATATACAGATTAACAGAAAAATAAATATGGAGGAAATGTAGTCATTATGTTACATGTTTACAGGTGCATTTTGTATTGAGGTATGCTAATAGGGAGCTCTTAAGGGACTTTAGACTGGGGGAAGATTTGACGGCGTCTGGGAGGTTATTCCATATTTGCGGTGCTCTGTAGGAAAATGCGGATCGAGCCATTTTCTTTTTGTATTGCGGTATTGCAAGTAAGGTGCTGGTCCTGGATCTGAGGTTATAGGATGAGGGAACTGCTGGGGGAAGCAGCATATTCAGGTAGGGTGGTAGCTTCCCAGAAAAGCTCTTAAACACCAGGTTGGAAAGGTGAAGGGTGCGTCTAGAGTCCAGCGATGGCCAGTTTAGTTCTTTTAACATGTCACAATGGTGGGTCATGTAGTTACATTGTAGCACAAAGCGACAGAATGAGTTATACAATGTAGTAAGTTTCTGGAGGTGTGTTTGCGGGGCGGCTGCATACACTACATCTCCGTATTCAATGGCTGGCATAAGCATTTGTTGTACAATCTGCTTTCTTACCGCGGGGCTCAGGCAGGATTTGTTTCTGTACAGGGCACCTAGTTTGGGGTAAAGTTTAGATGAGAGTTTTTCGATGTGGGGGCCAAAAGATAGATTAGGGTCTAACCACATACCTAGGTATTTGAGAGAGGTGACTGTGGTCAGTGTGCCGTTTGATTTTGTCCCAACACATAGATGGGGTGTTTGCAATTTGTGTAGTTTAGGTTTTGTTCCAAAGAGCATTGTAACCGTTTTGTCAGTATTTAGAAAAAGTTTGTTATTTGCTATCCACTTTTCTACCCCTGTGAATTCTTCTTGCAGCACGGCCTCCAGCTGCGGGAGATTTGGTTTGCTGGTATAGATTACCGTGTCGTCTGCGTACATGTGTACAGTTGAAGCTTTGCAGACATTGGGCAGATCGTTTATGAATATTGTGAATAGCAGGGGGCCAAGTATCGAGTCTTGGGGTACACCGCACGTGACTGGGAGGGGAAGGGAAGTGCTGTCAGAAATGGACACAAATTGAGACCTGTCAGACACATATGATTGGAACCAGGTTAACGTACTATCACCAATACCAGAGTTTTTAAGTTTTTGTAATAGGATGCCATGGTCTACTGTGTCAAAAGCCTTGGCAAAGTCAAGGAAGATGGCTCCAGTTAGATTTCCTTGTTCCATGCCCGCTTGGATATCATTACAAACTTTTAAAAGGGCAGTTGTAGTTGAATGGTTTGGACGAAAGCCTGATTGATCTGGGGTTAAATAGTTCTGATACTGATAATAATCACGTAATTGAGTGTAGACACATTTTTCCAGAATTTTTGACATTACAGGGAGCAGTGATATTGGGCGGTAGTTGGATACCAAAGTATTGTCTCCACTCTTATGGATAGGTACCACCCTTGCAGTCTTCCAGAGTATGGGTATGTATCCAGTTGCCAGTGATTCATTAATCAGGGTTGCGACAGGTTTAGCAATTGCTGGTGCACTGATTTTCAGCAGCATTGCTGGGATTTGATCAGGTCCAGACTGGTATTTCATTTTTTGGTTACGGAGAAGCTTAGTGATGGCACTGACAGGCACAGGCCTAAAACTGAATAGGTCTGGGTTATGGGGTTTTTGCACTGTTGGTGGGTCCTGACCTTCGTGCGGCCTTTCTGATTGCGTTTCATTTCCTAGCTTAGCAATGAGGGTGGTGGCGCATCCAACAAAATAATTATTAAAAGCATTTGCTACATCTAGGGGGTGTTGTACAGTTTGGTTGTTTACTTTTAAAGCAGCTGGTAGGAAGGGAAAACCCGATCTCTAGCTCTGCTAGGCCGCACCTGCGCTCTGGCCTGGTCGAGATCACTTTCTGCTACACTGCGTCTTGCTCCTCTCACTCCTCGGTGCGCTCTGCCAGCTCTTTCCACGAGGCTGCGGATATCAGTGTCTCTCTCCCACCCACTTCCTGTTCCCGCCCGCAAAGCATGCTGGAAAATGTAGTCCCAATGTTCAGTGTCTTACATCGCGCTTGTCTCCCTCCGGTGGCCAAAAACAAGTACTACAACGACAGGGAATTTAAAACCAGCGCTACACCTACATAACTTAGGTCTGTATACATCAGAATTATGGAACACGTGCGTAACATTAGAAAACATTTTGAGAATCATACGGTTTCTGCCCACTTCTCGAAATACCATGAAGGGTCACCTGTTGGCATGGAATTTTGCATCCTGAAAAAGATCACCAGAAATTGGCGAGGGGAAGATTTTATTAGGAAAATCAACCAAGAGGAGATGAAACTTATTTTTTACTTTTAACACCTTGATCCCTAACGGATTGAATTCCGATTTTGAACTGTGTCATTTTCTTTAGACATATGATAACACACTCTATTTTCCTTCCCCTTCTCTTTATGTTAGGTGTTCATTGAGTCGGGATTTGTCCATCTCTTTAGTGCATATAGTATTTTCCCCACAAGGACAGGTACCATTTGAGATCCCCCACCCATAATCCCGGTTGGACCATATAGAGGATTTCCCATTTGTTTGCAGTTTTAGTTTTATGCCCCAGTAGGACCCCTTTTGGTCCTGCCTCCTTTCTGGTTTTTTATTTTAGATTATTTTTTTTTGTTTTTACTGTTTTCTAGTTCTTTTATAAGTCCAGAAGTTTACTTTTTGTTGTATTTTCATTTTTATTTTCATTCATTTTTATTTTTTGTTTTTCTTTTATTATTATTTTTCTTTTTTTTGTTTATAGTCCTTTGTATATGGACCTTTTGGAGTATTCACTAATCCCTGTTTATACATAAATGTCGGACATATGTATGATCTACTGCCATTTATGCCTAGCGAATTTGTGTCCCTTTGGTGTGCATTAGCCCAGTCTATGTATTATTTTGTGGAAAAAACTCCTTTCTGGTTTTTACCACCTACTTCTGTTTGAAGGAGGATGGATCAGTCATTATGTATAGAGAAATCGCGGTACTCGCGACCTCCAGTCCGGACTTCCGGTATACACTGAGAGTATGCAGCCTCCACGTCCGGTTGGCGTCCTCAACACATGCCGGAAATGCCGGAAATACTTTCGTTTTAGCTCCGGAGATAGGTGCTTCATCTATGCCCTATATCATATAAGCTGGGCTTGAGAGGAGGACGGTAATCTCTCCTACTCTCTCTCCTGCTACTGAAGAAGTGCCCCTAGTGGCGCGAAACGCGTTTAGCATTAAACCTTTTGGTTTTTTACATTTGATTTTATTTTAAATACCACTGTAGCCCTTGACTGTATTTACTCCCTTTTGGGAATAATAAATGCCCTTTTAACTTATCTACCCTACTCTCCGAGCATCCATATTCTTTATCTATTGAGGTGCCTGAGATGATCGACACCACATATGGAGATCTGAGCCGTGAGTCCAAGGGTAAACCGGTTGGCCTATAACAACCTGGAAGGTGAACATATGAGGGCTGGAAGCTCTCGAAGAATGTGAGTTCCCTTTTCTACTATTTTTTCCATACTTATTATCGTTCCATTTGGACATACAGTATTGCACTACGTATTTTTCTCTTTCTCTGTCGAGGTATCCACCCCACAAGCTGGACATATATCCACAAACAGAAGAAAGAACACATTTGCACAGAAACCATCTTCTTTTTTTAGAACATTCTTTAATATGCATCAATGTATTTCTGCATGCTGATTAGGGATGAGCCGAACACTCCCCGAGTTCGGTTCGGAGCCGAACCCGAACTTTCCAAATGTTCTGGTCCGAACCCGAACCCGAACTCGGACCCCATACAAGTCAATGGGGCTGAAAATTTGGTTTTTAGAGTGCCCTCCAAGAGGGCATATATGCTAGATATTTGCCATAAAAAGTGTATGGGGGTCTGGGTAGTGCCCTGGGGACAGGAAACAAGGACAAAAAGTAAAACAAAAACGTTTTTAAAGGGACAGTGAGTTTTCCATGAAATAAGGGTTAAAAATTCCTTCGAATATCGTGCCTAGGAGGTCCCCATAACCTGCCCGTGAAGTGGCGGATTTATAGGATGTATAGAAATATGTAAAAACCAAAAAATGACATTTTAAATGACGGTAAATGCTTTTCCTTTAATCTATCCATAAACAACTGCTTGGGTCGGCAGTCTGTATGAAAAGAGGAGACATTTTCAGACACGCAGAAAAAGTTTACTGAAGTTTACTAAAGCAGGAGAATGACTGGAGAATGTAAAATTCTAGGTCAAAATAGCCAAACCAGAAAAATTCTCCCATTTAGGCTAGGGTCAGACTAGCGAATTTTTAACATGCGTTTAGGCGCACTTAATCACGGCCGCACTAGCATCAAATGACGGGCAATGACAGCCAATATACGAAGTACGGTCGCACGAAAGTCCGGCTGCGCAACGCAAGTGGAAAATTAATGCATTTTTTCGAGAAAGCAGAACCGCTAGTACGGACGTACAGAGTGTGCTGCGTCCACTAGCGGCGTGTGTGCGTGATTTGGAGACGTCAGACCCTGCTCATGTCCGGCCAACATAACGTCCAGACACCCAAAGTTTCCTGGTTTGGATCCGTAAAAAATCACGCACAAAAATGTGCATCGTATGACCGTTTTCACGCATTCCGTGAAAAAATAAGGCAATGCGTTCAGACGCACTTTTTGATGGTCGCTGTGAAAAATGCGTTAGTCTGACCCTAGCCTTATCTCACTTTCCAAATCGGCTATTTAGTCCAGATTATTCTCTTTTCCTGCCATTCTCCTGGTTTTCACCTTTCTCTGAACAACCCTGAGAGAGAGGTGAAAGCCAGGAGAACTGGCAGGAGAAGAGAACAATCTAGACCAAATAGCCAATTTGGAAAGTGAGTTAAATGGGAGAATTTTTCTGGTTTGGCTATTT
The DNA here is from genome assembly GCA_009667805.1 of Leptobrachium leishanense. Lineage (NCBI taxonomy): Eukaryota > Metazoa > Chordata > Amphibia > Anura > Megophryidae > Leptobrachium > Leptobrachium leishanense. The sequence goes on along the minus strand of CM019063.1, from coordinate 355,571,098 downwards.
TGACCTCGAATTTTCACTTCTCCAGTTATTCTCCTGCTTTTCACCGCTCTCTGAATAACCCTGTGAATGTTTAATCCCGAGGTGAAAAATAACATTGCTTAAGGCTGGGGTCAGACGAGCGCAGTTATCACGTCCGTGTTGCCGCACATTTGTACGTCCGTGGCAGCATAGCAGCAAACGGACGCAGGTTAGGCAAGAACGTAATACTGCTAGAACGGACGTGCGGAGTGCGCCACGTCCGCAACGTCCATGTAGCTTTGTATGTGAGTGATGAAACGAGGTCAGATGGACTGCATTTATACGTCCAGCATTTTTGACGGACAGAATGTTTTTTCATTTTAATTTATTTTCCCTGCTACATCAGTCAAAAAATACGTCTGTGAAAAAAACGGACTGTTTGGCCACTACCTTGTTGTCAGTCAGTAAGTACATCCGTACTGCACAGACGCACAGTCCGTCCAAAATGCGCTCATCTGACCCTAGCCTTAGATGTTATTTTGAATTTTTTTCAAACACAAGTTGTAGGCACCCATTGCCAGCGTCTTCACCATATGGTGCAGGACTACCTAGGGGCAAGGGCAGACCTGGATACCTTTCCAGCAGATGATCCACTGGCTTACTGGGTGTTGAGATTGGATCACTGGCCAGAACTTAGCCAATATACTATGCAGCTACTAGGTTGCCCCTCATATAGCGTGCTTTCTGAAAGGACGTTCAGTGCTGCTGGAGGTTTTGTCACAGACAAAAGAATGCGTCTGTCCACCAACTCTATAGACAGGCTGACATTTATAAAAATGAATCAGTCCTGGATCAGCAGTTATCAATCCCCTGATGCTGACGTAACGGAATAAATCGGGGATGTCTTCTACATTCACAAAACCTCCAGCACTGAACTCTTCCACAATACCACAAAAGGGTTACAGTGTGAAGGCACTTGCTGCCATGAAAGGCACAATATTTGGCTGTACTGACGCCTTTACCAGATTCATATCTTTTTAATATAGGACTGCATGGTCCACCCCTGCACTCTTCCACAATACCACAGAGGGGTCACTGTATGATGGCACTTGCTGGACTGGCGCCAAAGGCACAATATTTGGCTGCACTGCCACTGACGCCTGTATCAGATTCATATCCTCAGAGGGGTTACTGTGTGACGGCACTGTTGCCGACGCTAAAGGCAAAATTTTAAAGCACCTACAGTGGCAAGAAAAAGTATGTGAACCCTTTGGGAATACGTGGAGTTTTGCATGAATTGGTCATAAAATGTGCTCTGATCTTCATCTAAAGTCACGACAATTTGAAAAACAGTCTGCTTAAAATAATACAACACAAACATATGTTTTCATGTGTTTATTGAACATAACATGTAAACATTCACAGTGCAGGGTGAAAAAAGTATGTAAACCCCTAGCCTAATGACTTCTCCAAGAGCTAATTGGAGCCAGGAGTGAGCCAACCTTGAGTCCAATCAGTGTGACATTATTGGATGTGTTGCTGAAAGCTGTCCTGTCCTTTAAAAACACACACCAATTTTGGATTTACTGGTTTCAAGAAGCACTGCCTGATGTGAACCATGCCTCAAAGAAAAGAGCTCTCAGAAGACCTATGATCAAGAATTGTTGACTTGCATGAAGCTGGAAAGGGTTACAAAAGTATCTCCAAAAGCCTTGATGTTCATGTGTCCACGGTAAGACAGACTGTCTACAAATGGAGAAAGTTCAGCACTGTTGCTACTCTCCCTTGGCGTGGTCGTCCTGTAAAGATGACTGCAAGAGCACAGCGCAGAAAGCTTAATGAGGTAAAGAAGAATCCTAGAGTGTCAGCTAAAGACTTACAGAAATCTCTGGCACATGCTAACACTTTTGTTGACACATCTACAATAAGGAAAACATTAAACAAGAATGGAGTACATGGGAGGACACCACGGAGGAAGCCATTGCTGTCCAAAAAGAATATTGCAGCACGTTTGAAGTTTGCAAAAGAGCACCTGGATTTTCCACAGCACCACTGGCAAAATATTCTGTGGACAGATGAAACCAAAATTGAGTTGTTTGGAAAAAACACACAACACTGTGTGGAGAAAAAAAGGCACAGCACACCAACATCAAAACCTCATCCCCACTGTAAAACATGGCGGAGGGAGCATCATGGTTTGGGGCTGCTTTGCTGTCTCAGGGCCTGGACGTAGTGTTGTCATTGATGGTAAAATTAATTCCATAGTTTATCAAGACATTTTTCAGGAAAACGTAAGACCATCTGTCCGCCAACTGAAGCTCTGCAGAGGATGGGTGATGCAACAGGACAAAGACCCAAAGCATAGAAGTAATTCAACAAAAGAATGGCTTCAACAAAACAAAATACGCCTTCTGGAGTGGCCCAGTCAGAGTCCTGACCTCAACCCGATTGAAATGCTGTGGCATGACCTTAAGAGAGCGATTCACACCAGACATCCCAAGAATATTGCTACACTGAAACAGTTTTATGAAGAGTGGTCCAAAATTACTCCAGATCGTTGTGCAGGTCTGATCTGCAACTACAGGAAACGTTTGGTTGAGGTTATTGCTGCCAAAGGAGGGTCAACCAGTTAAGTCCAAAGGTTCAGATACTTTTTCCACCCTGCACTGTGAATGTTTACATGTTCTGTTCAATAAAAACATGAAAACATATAATGTTTGTGTTGTATTATTTTAAGCAGAGTGTGGTTTTCAAATCGTTGTGATTTAGATGAAGATCAGAGCACATTTTAAGACCAATTCATGCAAAACTCCAAGTAATCCCAAAGGGTTCACATACTTTTTCTTACCACTGTATTGTTACTTTCATCCAAAGCCTGTATAAGTTTCACAATAGTTTAGCCAAAAAAATCAGTAAACTTTTTCTGCGTGTACGAAAATGTCTCCTCTTTTCATACAGACTGCCGCCCCAAGCAGTTGTTTATGGATAGATTAAAGGAAAACCATTTACCGTCATTTGAAATGTCATTTTTTGGTTTTTACATATTTCTATACATCCTAGAAATCCGCCACTTCACGGGCAGGTTATGGGGACCTCCTAGGCACGATATTTGAAGGAATTTTTCGTTTTTATTTTTAACCCTTATTTCACGGAAAACTCACTGTCCCTTTTTAAAAACTTTTTTTTAAACTTTTTGTCCTTGTTTCCTGTCTCCCATGGCACTACCCGGACCCCCATACACCTTTTATGGCAAATATCTAGCATATATGCCCTCTTGGAGGGCACTCTAAAAATCGAATTTTGAGTCCCATGACTTACATCGAGTTCGAATCCGATCATTTTAAAAGTTCGAGTGCGAACCGAACTCGGGTGTTCGGCTCATCCCTACTAATAAACAGCTTATTATTTTATTCTGCAGTAAAAAGTCTCTTTTTTTATAGATTTTTATGGATCTTTTAGGCATTTTTTTAAAAACTTTCAGCAAACTTCCTTCCGGGTTTTTTTTAAACCGTTTTTTTTCTGTAACGGACCTTTTTATTAATATTTCATAGGATCTTATATGTAAATTCCAGACATTTTCATTCAGTAGTTTATTTGCAAACAGCGTTTCAAACTTCAAACTTTCAAGTGTACTTTTTTTTCCAACTCGTTTGCCTGCGTGTCGGCTTTTTACGGCAGCTGCTCTGCGCTGTGATCGGTGGCTAGTCGGGTTTTTCTGGAGTGTTCAGCAGGGCTTTTGCAGTTGTTTCAATGGGTTTTCAGTGAGAGTTCAGTGTGTGTTCGGCAAGTGGTCAGCAAGTGTTCTGCGAGTTTGTGTTGAGTATTCTCTGCACTACGGGGGCCCTGCAGTGCTTGCTGAATACAACACAGGGTCGGCGAACTAGGATCGCCGAATTGCCCCGAAGTGCGGGGAACGAAAAGTCACCAAACGTGCGGTGACTTTTCAAATCTCTTTGAATAATCCTGTGTGTGTCTCTTTATGGTTTTTGTGTGGAGGCTGAACTGCAAGAGAGAATGAGGGAGGATGGTGGCTGAGATTTGTGGGTATTGTGTCCAGTGCTGAAGCATCCTGCATAAAGGCTTCCAGCAGACTATATCCACATCAAAGTGCAAAACTGTTCCTGGCAGTGATTGTTCTGCAGAGTGAAGGAATCCCAGTTGGAGCAGCTTCTCCCCTTCCTGGAAAACCTGATTACAGACTGGAGAGTGGTAAACTGAGACCTCTCCTCCTGGTTTTTACAACAGGGCACTCTGACACTGGTTAAACAAGCAGCATCCCTGGAACATCACAGCATAATACAAAGTGGATTACAATCATCCTGTGCCCCAACTATGTGCACCTATCTATGGTACCCAACAGGACGAAGACTTGTGGGTATTGTTTGTGGGTGGGTACACTCATACTGACTCTTGCGTTCTTTACTTATTCTGCTGCATATGGAGTTTTGCTGTGCAATACAAAGACAACTCTGTGTTAATTTTATGGTTTGTTTAAATATGTTCCCAACTGGATCACACATCCATAGCCTGGATGTCCAGTTGGGTGGAGGCACTGCCTCAGTCATGTACCCCAACTCCCAGGTAGCGGAGGCTCAGGATCGACTTGCAGAGCACCTGAAGGTAACTGAGGTAAAGGACCACAGGGATATTTGTGGGACTATGGGGGGCATGTCCGGAGGCCGAGGTGTGTGGCTGCTACTCTGCCGAGCCCCAGCTATTTCATGTGATTTGAGGTGTTCTCCCCTTCTGTGATCCCCGATTCACGCTCACCTCGACTTCCTCTGCTTGTTGGGATTCGTCTGCCTGCTTGCCGGCTTAGGACAGGTGCGTGGGGAGGTCTCTTTCAGATTTCCTCTCTGCCTGCTGTGGTGGCCATTTTATCTGCCGCTTGGTTCCTGGTGCCTCTGTCCTTGCTTGCCTTTAAGGGGAAGAAAAGTAAGCGGTTGGAGACGGCTTCCCCGGACCAGCCTGACATCCGGACCTCAATGGGAGTTCGGACCGGGTGGGGGGATTGGGACAGGGTAGCTCCTGCAGATGCTGCCTCCCCAGATGTCTGGGCCTCAACCTCTTTGCCAGCCATGGCACCTGCGGGGGTGCAACTAGATGGAGGAGACCTCCCGGCCACTAAGGCCGACATCTGGATACTCTGGAAGAATTCCGATCTCTGTTGCGCTAGGTGCTCACCATGCTGCATACGGATCTATCTTTGAAGAGTGAGGAAGTTGGGATACAGACTGCAAACGCTGCCCGATCGGCTTCTCAGTTGGTGGACGAAGAGCTGAGTAAGTAGGTGGATCGGCTGTCAGCGGCTGTAATTGGGCTGGAGACCAGACACCGTGGCAAAAATATTCGGATCCATGGTATCCAAGAACTGGTCCCTGATGCTGACCTTATGGCCTGTGTTTTCGACCTGGTAACTGCGCTTCTTAAGCTCACTCCTGACACGACCTCTCTGATTATAATCGCGGTGTGCATTCTCAAGGCCGCGATAGCGCCCGTAGTAGCACCCAGAGACACAATTACCAATGTCCAGGACATCCAGACCCATTCTGAGCTCCTGAGGATTGCCAGTAATTTTCCTGTGGTGCACCATGGCTCTTTATCAGTGACTATAAATAAGGACCTGCCGTTCCTGTCGTTGGCGGCTCTAAAAATATTTAAAGAGATTACGGGTCTCTTGCGCTCCCACACTGTCCGCTACCGATGGCATGTGTCCGGGTCACTGCTTGTGATGCGGGATGGGAAGCCCTGGTCAGCCACCACAGTGGAGGAAGCCTGGTCTCTCCTTAGTGGCATGGTTCTTGGCGTTGCGGACCTGCGGCGCACCAGCCGGAAGTGCAGGACCTATGCTGCCTCAACCACGGGATCCTGGTTGATAGAGACTCATCCTGCCATCTTTCCTCCCCACCTCCCTGCAGTGTTTTCCTTGCGCTCCCCTCCCCCCACAGTTTGAGCATTGATTTACTCCCTTTTTTTTTGGGGAGGTTTTTGTGACATTATTACTGGCACCCCGTTGGGGACGCTGACACCTAGGACTCTTTTTTTTTCTTTTTCATTGGCACATGCCCTACCAGCGATGGTGTCCCCCCCTTTTTTTGGGCACTTTTCGGGTTGCCCCGAGGCACGACACTGTGGCACCCACCATGGCACGTCACGGTCTTGGCCTTTGCTGCACCCCTTTTATTTTTTTTATTTTTTTTACACCGTCGCTGATGTGCGGTAGGTACAGTATATTCCCCCCTCCCTATTTTGTTATTTTTACACTGTTTGCTGAACATTTTTGATGTAGACCTATTGCCATCAGGCTCTGTGGGCCCTGCATGGCCACACTTTTTTTTTTTCTTCACACTGTTGTACTGTAGCTGGTTTTTCAAAATAAATACACTTTGAACTAAGAAAAAAAGATTGTGGGACCATTACAAAGATTTGGTTGACAATGCATATTTTCTTGTAGTAGGTTCTCTATTTCTGATTTTTTTTTTTTATTTATTTTTATAGAATGTAAACCACAAACGTTTGGTGTAAGAATGTGGAAAAATTGTTTTACTTGTTGAAAATCATTGAAATCCGAATGGAAAGTCAGATTTTTTTGACATACGATTTTGACATGACATACAGGTCTATTCACTAAAAGGTGAAACTCCTGAGGATTGGCAGAAGGGAAAATTCTAGGTCAAAATAGCCAAACCAAAAAACTTCTCCTATTTATCCCACTTTCCAAATTGGCTATTTGGTCTACATTCTTCACTTCTGAGTTTCACCTTTTAGTGAATAGATCTGATCGTAATGATGTACTTTGAATCTCCGAGTCCGAGCTGAAAAAAAAAAAGGATATTTGATTTGCCAGGTTCCAACGAAAAAAACATGACTTCAAATAACATTTAAATATGATGAGCACAAAATGGTAAGAATGAGCTCGGCACAGGGGTGAAATGACTCTGCAATGAAGGGGTTAGTTTTTCTTCCCGTTGCAAATTTCACACTCCTGTCCCAATTTTCTGCCGTCTCTTACCAGGGTCTTCATATTGCAAATATACCTATTAATATGTTTCTCTAGAGAATAAAACTATTAAAAAGTCAGGAAAAGAGTAATATGCGAATCAGCTAAGTAACTTGTTTTGTGAAGTATGCCACACTGCTGTTTCTGGATCGACCTAAATATAATAACACAAATCTAATAGCATTCTTTAAAGGGACCACAATAAATAACTTTATGACCCATTTAGTGCATCAGGCCTAGTGTATAACAATTTGCAAAAATGGATAACCTAGGCAAAATTCGTTACTGTTATTCAAGTATTAAAAAGGTATATAACAAGAAATTTTAACCCCTTAGGGACCGGGCGATTTTACAAAAATCCATCCTTTAGTGCCTGCTGCTGTTTTTACGTTTGAGCGGTTTGTGTTTAGGTCAAATTTTCCTCTTTGTCAGGGTTCAGACTGCAATTAACATAGCAGGTGGGGTTGTGAGCCCAGGATGCAGTGAATAGGCAGGTTGCAGGGTAACTAAAGGTTTATTTAAAGTAAACACAGAACATAAGAGACATGAACTAAACCAACAGATCAGAACTAGACACTGGAGGAGACTAGGCACAAAAGGAGATTTTTGGGAAGGGAGGTTAAAGGAGAACGGAATATGGGAGCGGTTAAGGAAAGCAGGAGAAGCAAAATCAGATGCTAGAGTGGAATAGAAATGGACACAAGAGGAATCTACTAATTACACATGGGGCAGACGATGAATAAAGAATATCACTAAACAATTGTAGCGTTAACTCCCGGAGGAGCCGTTGAATTTAACCTCGGGTTAGTCTCACCGCACTAGGGAATAAATATACACCAGCACTGTTGTGGATTTTATAGATTATATACTTTACTGATCCCAATAAAGCGGCATATATAATGTGAATACTGTATATGAACGACAGGATTTCGTAATGTGAGAAAAACACGCGGCGGCAAAAGGAAAATTTAACCCCTTCGTTTCTGGAGTGTAAGTCCCGTAAAAGTAATGTCCCAAAAAGGTGTGTGTGCCTGATTCAGGTACCCGGGTACTATATTTAACTGACCAGTGAATGGATTGAGCAATTCTTCGACTAGTCACGTTGGGGCCCTGCAGATTTAAACAATACTGCAGCGTGCTTTGTTTAAACGTGGACTGTGGCCTGGAAGGCCTCTCACCCATCCGCTAGACAATCTGTTCCGCTGTCTGATCAAGGATCTCTCTCCGCTTGATTATACTGGAACTCTGTGCCACCGGATCCGCTTCTCCTGCTTTTCTGATTTCGGTAACGAGAATTATGGCCTACCGCCTGCACTCCCAGTGGATCATCGCGGTCTCCTTACTCGGGGTCCAAACCGTAACGTTGTGTCTGCGCAAAACCTCTCAGCGATGTGTGGATAGGTCTCCGCCAGCACTGTCTCTGATTCTCAGCACCCGCAAGGCAGCTCCTGCTCTCCGGCCTGGTCTCAATCTCTGGCAGTCTCACATGCGTCCTGGTCTCAATCTCTGGCAGTCTCACATGCGTCTTCCACCTTTCGTCGCTCGGCTCACACTGGCACTCCTCCGAACGAGGCTGCGGATGTCCTTCTTTCTCTGTCCCACTCACTTCCTGTATCCACCGCAAAGCATGATGGAAAACGTAGTTCCGTTTACCCAGCATAGTCCATTATGCCTCTGTCTCCCCCTGGTGGCCATAATAAGTAAATGCAGCAGAACAGTCTTTTTAAAGCAGCGCTACACAATAATACAGATAACACAGATATCAGAGTCACAGTTACAGGCAAAAGGCAGGCTATAGAATGGTCGAGTTCAGGCAATGTGTCCGGTGCACGGGTATCCTAGATAGGGGGGCAGAAGGTAGCAGGATGGGGGGGTACCAGTATGCAGATGAATGAATGTCCAGATATAACAGGGTTTTCAGGAAAGTCTTTGGAAGGTGAATCAGAGGTTTTCAGGAGATCCTTAGGAAGTTCAGGGAGCTTTCTGACACAGGTTTTGCAGTCTGGGACTTCAATGAGGAAGTCCAGGGTAGAGGGTGTGACTTCTTTAAATGCAGGGCTTATTAAAATTAAAATTTCATGTCTAAAAGCATCTCAATTTTTTTTTAAAGGAAACGTGTTTTTGTACATAGTTAGCATGTAATAATTAGGAATCACGCACTGAAATCCGTGCAATCAAGAGTTCTTACTGGTAAAATCCTTTATATATAAATAAATAAATAAAAAAATCATAAATACACTGAGTCCGATAAAGTTTGAAACACGAAATAATAATTTATTATCCAAAATAATGCAAATAAATGATATTCAATAAAATAAAAAGCAAAAAACACTGAAATCGGTCTGAAAACAAGAGTAAGAGGATGTATGGTCTATTTCTTATCCTGTATTGCCACCCAGTGGCCGTTCATAAACATTGTACTTTGGATTACAGTATTTTATGCATTGTTTATAAGTTTGCTGATGGTTCCCGTCTACCCTGCACCATGTGACTCGCAGGGAGCCTTCCAGGAAGCAGCTCGCCATGATCACACTGCGGGGGACAGCGAAGGAGCCAGGAGGAGGTGAGTATGCATCCAGCCCGAGTGTGGCTCGGGGTTACCGTTCGCAGTAGCGAAATTTAACCCCGAGTCACACTCGGGAATACCGGCAGGGAGGTTAACAAAAATGGATGTAATGGCCGTGTAGCGCCACCAGATGGCTCTATTACCAAGGGCAAGATAATATAACAAAGCAGGAAAAAAATCACAGAAATAGATCGCACAATATAGATTGTGTGAGCTGCTAAACTCAGATCAACAAAATAAATCAAGAAAAGAGAAGAAAAAATGAGTAGAGACTCGTTTAAGTATGAAATAATAGTGCCAAGTTGACAACCACAAATTGGTCAAAAAAGGAAGGAAGTTGTGGCAACAAAAAATAAATAAATATAATAAAATGAATAAAAATAAATACACAAGCAAAAAATAAAATAAAAAGAAGATACTGCCGTATAAGTGATGATAAGTGTTGCAGTGGCAATTACTAAACAAAGTGCTGTAGGTTAAGCACAATGATTTGACCAGGTGCTGTATATAAAGCACTGGTATATATCAATTGCTGAAAACCAAAAAAGAAAAAAGGCTCTACAGAGTGCTAAGGATAAAGCACTAATGGTGCACTAAAGGTTAACAGCCTCAGTTCAGATGAGGCTGCAAGGCTTGAAAGCAGTTCTGCCAAGAAGTCCAGGAACCTGTATAAGTCCTTCTTGCAGGTTTCAAAAGGGAGCGCTAGAGGGTCAGGGGGTACAGGTCCTGACACTCTTACTTGTTTATGCAACCCACACATGCTATATACCGTTTTTCCCGCCATTAAATGGACTTTTAAAAAATACCATTATTTCCATCATGTTGTATAATTTTCTATAAAAAAATATGAAATTTGATGAAAATATGATAAAAACACACTTTTTCAAAATTTAATCCCCAAAAACTACAACCGCCAAAAAAAGAACCCTAGCTAAATAGTTTTGAAATTTTGTCCTGATATTAGAAATAATTAACCATTTTTACATGTTTTTGCTTTTTAACCCCTTCACTGCTGAGCCATTTCACCTCTGTGCGCTGAGCTCATACTGACTGTTTTATGCTCATAATTTTTAGATTCCAGCTGAGGTCCTATTTAATTATACCCCCCCGACAAAAAAAAGTTTTTAACCCTTTCACAGCGGAGCACATGTGGGGAACGTCCTCATTAACTACTGCTATATGCAGAGGACGTTCCCCACATGTCATCCACAAGCGGGAGCCCCCTCAGAGATACTCACCTCTCTGTATGGGGTCCCATGGCGCTCTGACTTAAGTGAAGTCAGACCCTTAATTTAAACCCCTCCTGATGCTAATGACGTCATCGCGCAATGCCGGGAGATTGCCTGAAAGGGAGGGGGGATCCGTTCGGATCCATCTCCCTCCCGATTGGGAGGGACCAGCGCTGCAAGCCAGGCACCACTTAAAAGGGGAGAGTCTCCCCTTTTAAGTGGTGCCTGGCTTTAACCCCTCAGACACCGGGTCGCGATTCGGCACCGAATCGGGCCTAGCTCCGGTGGGGGCCACCATCTTGGATCCACCTCTGGGTTCCTCCTCGCCTCCTGTCATCATCGCGCATAGCGCAATGATGTCAGATAGCTGGGGAACCCCTACAAAATCCCCTGGTGGAGATAGGGGGTTCCTTTGAACAGTGGCAGCTAGGGGGTCATGGAGGGTGTCATTCGAAAGGTCTGAGCATTGAAACCATGTTCAAAGTAAAAAATAAAAAAAAAGATTAAAAAATTATATAAAAATATTTTTAAAAAAATACATGTTTTTTTTATGTTGTCTTTATTATTGCAGCAATATTGTTCACATTTCAATTATAATGTGAACAATGATGCTGCACTAATTTTTTTCTATGGGGTGCGTTTGCTAAAAATCACATAATTCCCCCCAAAAAATGTAACGAGTCCCCCATTTCTAATTTTTGTACAAGCACACCCCATAGATAATATAACCGCAAACACTCATGTGATAAAATGTGAAAAAAACACTTTACACGCAGTAAATGATTTCAAATTCAAATGCTATTGCATTTTTGTTATAATATACAGGCAGGACATGAAGTATACATATAAAAATGATATATTATGAATCTGCTGAGTCTGCCGGAAAAAAAAATATATTTCTAGGTCATATAATAAAACGTGACTTCTAATCGCGTTTAAACATGAGGAGCAAAAGCGGTAAAAATTAGCTCTGCACACAGAGGTGAAATGGCTCAGCAGTGAAGGGGTTAAAAAGCTCAATTTCTTTAATTTATTTTATAAAAGCCATGATGAGACCTTTCCAAGAATATCAAACATGACCCTGTAGCTGCCATGGATCAGGAGATAAGGGGATCCAAAGGATCCCCCCATCTCCACTAGGCAGCTAGGGGGTGAACTGGTCAACTGATGTCCTCACACATATGGTGAGGATGTCAGTGGGTTGGGGGTGACCCGGAAGCTTGGCTGACATCCAAGATGTCAGCCACCTTTGGACAGTCCCGAATTTCTAATTAGGCAGAGTAGGCATGTGCCTTCAGACGCCTGCCACAAGGGGGCACCTTGCTCTGTGTGTGTGTAAAAAAAAAAATATATATATATATATATATACAGTTGTGTTCAAAATTATTCAACCCCCAATGCTGTAAAGGGTTTTAGGGAATTTAGTGTACATTTGTAATTGTATTCAGAATGAAATCCTACAAGGACTTTTTAAAGAACCATACGCAACTAAAATGACATCAATTGGTTTTGTAATACAGTAGTAAATGTTTCTTTTGTGAATTCTTCATTGACACAATTATTCAACCCCTTAAAGACTACCACTCTGAAGAACAGAGGTTCATTCAAGTGTTTTCAATCAGGTATTGAAAACACCTGTGGATGTCACGGAGCAGCAATAAAGCATAATAAGCACCAATTAGGCAGCTTTAAAATGACTGTGATACTCAGCTCCTTCTAGACATTTACTGGTGTGGTTACAAACATGGTGAAGTCAAGAGAATGGTCCAGGAAGACAAGAGAAGAGGTGATTACTCTTCACAGGAAGGGCAATGGCTATAAGAAGATTGCAAAGATGTTAAACATACCAAGAGAGACCATAGGAAGCATCATTCGCAAATTCAAGGCAAAGGGCACTGTTGAAACGCTACCTGGTCGTGGCAGAAAGAAGATGCTGACTTCGACTGCTGTGCGCTACCTGAAGCGTAGAGTGGAGAAAAGTCCCCGTGTGACTGCTGAGGAACTGAGAAAAGATTTGTCAGATGTGGGTACTGAAGTTTCAGCTCAGACAATACGGCGCACACTGCGTAATGAAGGCCTCCATGCCAGAACTCCCAGGCGCACCCCCTTGCTGTCTCCAAAGAATAAGAAGAGTCGACTGCAGTATGCGAAAAGTCATGTGGACAAACCACAGAAGTTTTGGGATAGTGTTCTGTGGACTGATGAAACAAAATTAGAACTGTTTGGGCCCATGGATCAACGCTATGTTTGGAGGAGGAAGAACAAGGCCTATGAAGAAAAGAACACCTTGCCTACTGTGAAGCATGGCGGGGGGTCAATCATGCTTTCGGGCTGTTTTGCTTCTGCAGGTACAGGGAAGCTTCAGCGTGTGCAAGGTACCATGAATTCTCTTCAGTACCAGGAGATATTGGATGACAATGTGATGCAGTCCGTCACAAACCTGAGGCTTGGGAGACGTTGGACCTTTCAACAGGACAATGATCCCAAGCATACCTCCAAGTCCACTAGAGCATGGTTGCAGATTAAAGGCTGGAACATTTTGGAGTGGCCATCGCAGTCACCTGACTTAAATCCGATTGAGAACCTCTGGTGGGACTTAAAAAAAGCAGTTGCAGTGCGCAAGCCTAAGAATGTGACTGAACTGGAGGCTTTTGCCCGTGACGAATGGGCGAAGATACCCGTAGATCACTGCAAGACACTTGTGTCAAGCTATGTTTCACGTTTAAAAGCTGTTATAACTGTAAAAGGATGTTGTACTAGGTACTAAGATTGAATGTCACTTGGGGGTTGAATAAAACTGATAATGATGTGAGCACAGAAAAGACATTTGTGGTTATTTCATTATAAATGTTATGTTATATTTGTCTGACCTACACGTGCCTCTTTGATTTAATTGTAAGCAAGATGACTGAATGATCAAAATCAATGTCAAACTGGCCAAAACACTCAATTTCAGTGGGGGTTGAATAATTTTGAACACAACTGTATATATAGCGTTTCAACAGTGCCCTTTGCCTTGAATTAGCGAATGATGCTTCCTATGGTCTCTCTTGGTATGTTTAACATCTTTGCAATCTTCTTATAGCCATTGCCCTTCCTGTGAAGAGTAATCACCTCTTCTCTTGTCTTCCTGGACCATTCTCTTGACTTCACCATGTTTGTAACCACACCAGTAAATGTCTAGAAGGAGCTGAGTATCACAGTCATTTTAAAGCTGCCTAATTGGTGCTTATTATGCTTTATTGCTGCTCCGTGACATCCACAAGTGTTTTCAATACCTGATTGAAAACACTTGAAGGAACCTCTGTTCTTCAGAGTGGTAGTCTTTAAGGGGTTGAATAATTGTGTCATTGAAGAATTCACAAAAGAAACATTTACTACTGTATTACAAAACCAATTGATGTCATTTTAGTTGCGTATGGTTCTTTAAAAAGTCCTTGTAGGATTTCATTCTGAATACAATTACAAATGTACACTAAATTCCCTAAAACCCTTTACAGCATTGGGGGTTGAATAATTTTGAACACAACTGTATATATAATTATTATTTTTTTGCAATAATTTAGACCATTGTATTGTCGGGTATATTAGAATGAAAAAATTAAAATGGATGCCTGTAGCCATCTGGTTTATAATAGAAAGTCTTTTCTTTTTCAATTTTCCCTAGTTTTAGAAATGAACAGAGATTTTTATTAAATAGTTAACAGTTAAATAGTTTAAGTTTTTTAAATGCCAGACATGAGGGAACCTTAAAATGTCTTTATTTGATATAATGCCGAGCTAAGTGCCATAGAAAGGAATTTACTTAGTAAAATCTTTGCGAGGAGTGGAAAAATAAATCTAATTTGGACAGGATAGACTCAGAGTCTACATTGAAAATAGAGGGTCTTTGTAAGTCAGATTGACCTCTTGATCTGAGATAAGAGATATAAAAATTAAATGGTGGAATTAATCTGAAGTGCAACACTGCCCTCTTGAGGATAGTAAATATTATATTTAATATAGAGAATAGATTGTCAGTGACGTCAAATTGACTATAATTGGAGTCGCACTGTTCGTTGCAGGGGCATTCACGCAAACAGATTAACGCAAGCAGACCATCGCTAGCAGACCATCCCAGGGCACAATGCACTCAAGATTTCACACCACATCTCTAACTCACGTGCATTGATTATCTGACATTGTTTTGGAATATGTGAAAATTATCAATCAAAGAATATTCCAAGGCAGTAACTCATTAATCCAGATTGGAGGTAATGAATGAGAGAGCAAATTTAAGGTTAATAAATTATATATATTTGGAGTATTTCTTGCAACAGATAGACTGAGATTTCTCAGATTACTATTAGATCTAGAGTCTTCAAAATATTTCTATTCTGCAGATAGAGATATGAAGAAGAATCGGATATAAGGATTTATCCTAAAGAAACATACAGGGTCATCCAAAGAGATCCGAATTGCTTGACAAAGGTAACCGAACGCTGAAAATCAGCGTTCGGTTGCCTTTCCTGGCCATTCGGCTTTCCAGAGAGCAGGCAATTCGCCAAATCCTGGCGAATTGCCTGCACATACGGTGCCTGTTCGGTGCCTGCTCGAGGGCAGTGAAATCCCCATAGAGAAGCACTGCTTCGGCTATTCAGAGTACACAAACCAGCAGTGAAAGGTTCCCCTAATGCCCTGTCATTCGGTGGTTTAATTCGGCAAGTTAATTCAGGAGAATCCCATAGACTTCAATGTTAAAAATATTCCCGTTTTAATTCAATATCTAATAAACCATTCATTATAAAATTCTGCAGCAAAAAGTCTCTTTTTATTTATATATTTTTTAGGATACTTCAAGCATTCTTCAGATTTTATTTTTTTTTGATTTTTTTTAAAAGTCCGATTTTTTTTTTTTTAAGTTTACTTATTTTTTCTGTAACAGCCCTTTTGTATTATCATTCCCTGGACCTCCTGTGTAAATTTCAGACATTTTCGCTCAGTAGTTTCTTTGCAAACAGCGTTTCATTTTCACAGATTCATACAAACGGTTTTGCTAATTTATTCACTGCCTCCTCTGCGGTCTCAGCTGCTTCGGCTCTGTGTGATTCGGCTCCTGTTCGGCTGCTTCGCTGCGTGTGATTGGCTCCTGTTCGGGTTTTTCGAAGGTTAATCCAGATGTTTTTGCTTGTTTTCGGTGTGCATTCGGTGGGTTTTGCGGTTAGTTTTCGTCAGGTTTGCGGTGACTTTTCCCTGCAATTCGGGGACCCTGTGGTGCTTGCTGAATACACCGCAGGGTCACCGAAATAGGATCGGCAAAAGGAACCGAATTGAAAAGAACGAAAAGTCACCGAACGTGCAGTGACTTTTCGAATCTCTTTGAATAACCCTGATAGAAACATAGAAAAATGTCGGCAGATAAGAGCCCATCTAGTCTGCCCAATTACATGGATACTTTACCTGGATTTATCTTTTGTTTAGGATAGCCTTATGCCTATCCCATGCCTGCTTAAATTCAATTACTGTTTTGGCCTTTACCACTTCAACTGGAAGGCTGTTCCATGTATCCACCACCCTCTCAGTAAAATAATGCTTCCTGATGTTACTTTTAAACCTTTGCCCCTCTAATCTAAGACTATGTCCTCTTGTTTTGCTACTTTGTTTCCTTTTAAATATACTCCCTTCCTCTACCTTGTGGATTCCCTTTACGTATTTAAATGTTTCTATCATATCTCCTCTGTCTCGTCTTTTTTCCAAGCTGTACTTGTTAAGATCATTAAGCCTTTCCTGGTAACTTTTCTCCTTCAAGCCGTACACCATTTTAGTAGCCCTTCTCTGAACTCTCTCTAAGATGTCTATATCCTTCTGGAGATACGGTTGAAAAGAAACTGTTGAAAGATTGATATATATATATTTATATATTGAATTTGGAAATTACTGTGATTGAAATTAATAAGCAAGGAATTATATAACCACAATATATAAAGCAGAAGATTAGAAGCTTAATTCTCGATATTAGGGGAGGATTCACTAAATAAGTTTTTATTACTTATCATTCTAAAAATAGAATAAGTGAAAGCTCATCTTTTGTTAATCCACGTAGCATAGAGAGATACATATATCTCTACAAAATCTAGCTTGTTAAACATTGGTTTGCTGGGAAATATATGTTAAGTTTTCGTTAAGCAGAAATGTTTATTTACCATTTGTGTATAGTTACTAACTGATAAGGTAAATGATATTGGGCCCTAAGAGCTAGACGGACATATGAGGTATCATTGGAACGGCCTGCTTATAGCCTTTCCAGTGATATAACCAGGTTAGGGTTATATAAAATTTAATTATCTATTAAATAATTTGTTTCTCCTTTGTTTTTTCCTAACACAGCACAGTAAAATTCAGTTTACAATTATAAACTGCACATTGATGTTGCGCTAACTCACCTTCTCATTTTCCACACTACCAGCAAGTGTGTATCTGGTGAAGTAAAGCATGGTTTCATTCACAACCTAGATCGTGGCACTGCAGTTAGCAGACACAGGGGGACTTTGCAAACCTGCATCTCTGATTTTTACACCGAACAAGGTTAAATGAGGTGTCTTTTTGAAAGGTCAGAGTCTGGTCTTTACAATGATGCCAAACATGACCATGTAATGCGTAAAAATAAATAAATTGAATACAGTAAATGCAAAATACTTTTTTTCTGTTCTACAGCAGAAGCAATATATTCTTTTACAGTACATATAAAACAAACAATGCAGCGGCATTCACTGTGCCCCTCCTATAATCATTCTACCCCACTGACTCCCTGAGTCCCTGCCCCCTCTTCTACTATTTCTTATTATTCTCCTCCAAGACCGGAGAAAGTCTCCGCAGTTCTCATGTCCTCCTGCTCAACCACCTGTCCACTTGACCCCATCCCCTCACACCTTATTCGGTCTGTCCTACCAGTAATTGTCCCTGCATTGACTCATATTTTTAACCTCTCCCTCTCCTCTGGAGTCTTCCCCTCTGCATTCAAACTAGGGATGTGCATTTTGTTTCGTACAGATTTGTTTTTCTCACGAAACGGGCCGATTCTGTGTTTCGGATTCGTCCGACGTTCCGAACCGGACTGGCAACGAAATGCACACCATCCGAAATATTTCCCGATACGAAACGAAAAAATTTCATTATTTCGTATGGACATGAAATTTGTAAAATCGCAAGTTTCGTTCTATTCACGATTTCGGTTCTGTTTCGGACAACGTATTTTCGTATCGTTTCGAGTCCGTTTCGGTTCTGTTGCTGATCTCGTAATTTCGTATCGTCAGTCACTTTTTTCACTTGTTCCAGTGCTTTTTTTCTGCATCAATATATTTATTTTAAATATTTATTTAGCTTTTCCCTAAATCCCCCGTCTAACAGTACAAGGTAATATGATTAAATAAAGTTGTGCAATGCATATTCATAAGAAAAAAAGGATTTTTCATAAAAAACGGTAGGAATGAATCGCCAGAATTACTGTCGACCGAAATATCGGAGCATCCGAAATACCATAAGTATAAAGTCAAAACGAAATGGACCCTTTGAAATGAAGAGAACAGACAATCCGAAAGACAGAAATTTCCCGATTTCACAAAAACAAAAATCGATGAACAATGAGCCGAAACGATCCGAAACAAAAACTTTTAAAAAACCGAATGAGTCGAAACGAAATGAAAAACAAATGCGTGCACATCTCTAATTCAAACATGCTCTGATCACCCTCATTCTAAAGAAGCCATCTCTTGACCCCACCTTCCTCTTAAACTACCGTCCCATCTCTCTGCTCCCCTTTGCCTCCAAAATCCTAGAACGCCTGATCTATAACCAGCTCAACAGTTTACTCACTGCTAAGCTCTACTCGATCCGCACCAGTCCGACCTTCGCTACCAACAATCTACGGAGACTGCACAGACCAAGGGGACTATTGATTTAGTTGCTGCTAAAACCAAAGGTCACTTCTCCCTCCTTATTCTTTTTGACCTTTCCGTTGCATTTGACACTGTTGACAAACCTCTCCTGCTCCTCACACAGCTTGGCCTCAGTGACACCATTCTCTCCTGGTTCTCTTCCTATATCTCTCTTCACTCCTTCATTGTATCCTTTGCTGGTGCCTCTTTACCACCAGTTCCTCTTTCAGTTGGGGTACCTCAAGGCTCTGTTCTGGGTCCCCTACGCTTCTCGATCTATACCACCTCTCTTGGCCACCTCATCTCTTCCTATGGACTCCAATATCACCTCTTTGCTGACGACACCAAAATCTACCGTTCTTTACCCAATCTCTCTCCTCCTATCAGCTGTCTCCGCCTGCATGACTTCCGTTTCCTAAAGCTCAACCTTTTTAAAGCTGAACTTCTCGTCTTCCCTCCCTCTAAACCCTCCATTCTTGCACCCATTTCCCTTTAGGTGAATGGTCCACCATTACTTCTACCTCTCAGTCTCATTGCATAGGGGTACTCTTGGACTCTGATCTATCCTTTACTCTTCACATTCAGTCGCTAACCAAATCTCGCTACTTCCACTTAAAAAACATTGCACGCGTCAGTTCCTGTCTTAATAAGGACTCTGCTAAAATGCTCATCCAAGCTCTTATCTCCCGCCATGACTACTGTAACCTTCTCTCTGATCTTAAGAGGTCCCAGATTCTGCCTCTGCAGTCTGTAATGAATGCCTATGCCAGGTTCCTACATCTCACCTCCCGTACCTCTCACACCTCACCCCTTTGTTAATCTCTACACTGGCTTCCGGTTTCCTTTAGAATCCAATTCATTATATTGGTGCTCACTTACAAAGCTCTCCATAGCCGCGCCGCTACCTACATCTCCTCCCTTATTAGCAGGTACATCCTGTCCCGCCCACTTTGCTCGGCCAATGATCTGTTGCTATGAGTTCCTCGTAACCGCAACCCCAACTCTCGCCTTCAGGACTTCTCTTGAGCTGCCCCATTTCTATGGAACTTCCTCAACCACAATATCAGACTCTCCCCGTCTCTCCAGTCCTTCAAGAAGTCTCTGAAAACACATTACTTTAGAGAAGCCTATCGGCTCCCTCCATGATCCCCCATTGTTCCATCCTCCATGCTCCATCCTCCCACACACCTAATGTGTCACCCCTCTACTCTTAGATTGTAAACTCTCGTGCAGGGTCCTCCCTCCTTCTGTGTGTGTAACGTGTATGTATATTTGTTATTCTGTTTCTCCCATCGTACAGCTCTACAGAACCTGTTGGCGCTTAATAAATACTTGTAACTGTAACTAAATCAACTAAGGCAACAGATTCTGCCTCGTCTTTTGATCTGAGCACCGAGAAAAACTGTTTTTCAGTTTTTTCAAATGTATTTATTTTTTGTTTTTTTTTGCCTCAAAACGAAAACTTAGTCATTTTGGCATGTTTCCTTTTTTTTGTTTGGGGGTAGGGGTGCTCCACATTTCTGTGCCTACAGGCTCCTGAGGTGTAAATCCGGCCCTGCCTCCAGATCTTAATCTCGATCCGGCAGCGAAATGGTAAACCCTATGCACCGCTGAAGAGGGGAGACTCTCCCCTTTCGAGCAGTGCAATTTGTGTCTCTATCATTAACCGTTGGGGAGATAGAGGGCTCCAAATGAGCCCCCCTCCCCTTCCTGCTTTGTACAGAGTGGGCGCCTGGCAATGACATTATCATGCAATGTGATGATGTCATCGCAACGCTGGGCCCCCTGAAAAGGCAGGGGCAAGTTTCCAGTCTGCCAGTACGCCATGGGAGCCCAGCAAGGAAGGCGAGTATCAGGAGGGAGGGAGGTTAGGAGACCCGAACATACCCTGTACGTCCACGGGTCTAAGGGAGACCCATGGCCATGACGTACATGGTACGTCCGCGGTCCCTAAAGGGTTAAAGATTTAAAGAAAAATCCATAAGGGGTTATTCACAGAGCACTGAAATGTTGCCAACATTTCAGTTCTCTGTTGTTCCTCGCACTTCGGGGAATCAAATTTCCCCACCCTGCGGTGAATTCTGCATTCACCGCAGGGTCCCCGGAGTACAGGGAACAGCCGCCGCAAAGCCACCGAAAGAAAAAAAGAAAAAGCCGCACAACTACCCAAACGATAATTTTGTCAGTTTGCAACTTTTTTTTTCTTTAAATCAGGCAGCAACTATCCGATCCAATCGGATACATGCAGAGCCGGTGCAAGGAATTTTGAGTGCACAGGCGAAGGTGCATTTTGCCGCCCCCTCTCCTAATAAGCTGACATGTGCATGTACAGTGGCAAGAAAAAGTATGTGAACCATTTCGGATTACGTGGAGTTTTGCATGAATTGATCATAAAATGTGCTCTGATCTTCATCTAAGTCACAACAATTTGAAAAACTATTTGCTTAAAATAATACAACTCAAACATTATATGTTTTCATGTTTTTATTGAACAGAACATGTAAAAATTCACAGTGCAGGGTGGAAAAAGTATGTGAACCTTTTGACTTAATAACTGGTTGACCCTCCTTTGGCAGCAATAACCTCAACCAAACATTTCCTGTAGTTGCAGATCAGACCTGCAGAACGATCTGGAGTAATTTTGGACCACTCCTCTTCACAAAACAGTTTTAGTGTAGCAATATTCTTGGGATGTCTGGTGTGAACCGCTCTCTTAAGGTCATGCCACAGCATTTCAATCAGGTTGAGGTCAGGACTGTGACTGGGCCACTCCAGAAGGCGTATTTTGTTTTGTTGAAGACATTCTTTTGTTGAATTACTTGTATGCTTTGGGTCATTGTCCTGTTGCATCACCCATTCTCTGCGGAGCTTCAGTTGGGAGACAGATGGTCTTACGTTTTCCTGCAAAATGTCTTGATAAACTCTGGAATTCATTTTTCCATCAATGACAACAATCCGTCCAGGCCCTGAGGCAGCAAAGCAGCCCCAAACCATGATGCTCCCTCCGCCATGTTTTACAGTGGGGATGAGGTTTTGATGTTGGTGTGCTGTGCCTTTTTTTCTCCACACAGTGTTGTGTATTTTTTCCAAACAACTTTGTGACGGAACCATTCTATTCCGTCTGTCCTGACTATCCAGACACCCCTTCGTTACGGTCAGTCCGGCTACTGGGAGCGCTGTCCTGAGCAACTCGAGCAGCTTGACCCGCCTGCTTCTGTTTCTCTGCCCTGGAGCCATTAGGAATTTGCAGAAGGCCGCTCGGTGCCTTGTGAGGTTGAGTGTATAGTGTAGTGTCGCTGAAATAAATCACCAGACGCGGCTGTATGCTTTAGAACAGGATTCTCTATCTGTCTCAGTCTCTGAGAGTTCTGACTTTTTAATGAACAAAAACGCCACCATTTATGCTGAAATCCAACAGCCATAATTTTCATAAATGACGCACATCGTCCTACTAAAATGCTAATTACATTATGTCAGGTATTTAAAATAAACATTCTTTACATTCTTTAGCCTTTAGCTAACACAACATTTGCATAATCTATTGTTCGAACACATCAGATTAAAGACAAACACTATTCCCGACTTCTTGACTCACACATGCAGCCAGATAAGGGGAAAAGCCCTGTTGCATAAATTACACAGCAGTAAAGCTTGTTTACTGGGTATACAAAAACACTTTTACCTACAGGAATATAAGTATATTTAAAACTAAAGTTACGCCATTTTACCCTAAACTAATTTTAAACTAAAACCAAACACGGTAAAATATATTTAAAATCACACGATATAAATGAACATAAAGTCTCTTGGGGTTTGAAGCGTGGAGCGCCACGTCAGCTCCATGAAAAACTAAATTTTGGTTTAATCTGTCCACAGAATATCTTGCCAGTAGTGCTGTGGAGCATCCAGGTGCTCTTTTTCAAACTTCAAACATGCTGCAATATTCTTTCTGGACAGTAATGGCTTCCTCCGTGGTGTCCTCCCATGTACTCCATTCTTGTTTAATGTTTTCAACAAAAATGTTAGCATGTGCCAGAGATTTCTGTAAGTCTTTAGCTGACAATCTAGGATTCTCTTAACCTCATTAAGCATTCTGCGCTGTGCTCTTGCAGTCATCTTTACAGGACGCCTAGGGAGAGTAGCAACAGTGCTGAACTTTCTCCATTTGTAGACAGTCTGTCTTACCGTGGACACATGAACATCAAGGCTTTTCGAGATACTTTTGTAACCCTTTCCAGCTTCATGCAAGTCAACAATTCTTGATCGTACGTCTTCGAGAGCTATTTTCTGCGAGGCATGGTTCACATCAGGCAGTGCTTCTTGAAACCAGTAAACCCAAAACTGGTGTGTGTTTTTAAAGGGCAGGACAGCTTTCAGCAACACATTCAATAATATCACACTGATTGGAGTCAAGGTTGGCTCACTCCTGGCTCCAATTAGCTCTTGGAGAAGTCATTAGGCTAGGGGTTCACATACTTTTTCCACCCTGCACTGTGAATGTTTACATGTTATGTTCAATAAACACATGAAAACATATAATGTTTGTGTTGTATTATTTTAAGCAGACTGTGTTTTTCAAATTGTCGTGACTTAGATGAAGATCAGAGCACATTTTATGACCAATTCATGCAAAACTCCACGTAATCCCAAAGGGTTCACATACTTTTTCTTGCCACTGTATGTGCGAGCCGAATGTCGTATGACTGTGTGGGGCTACATGTATATGACAATAATTGAGTGTGTGGCAGTGTGCGAGATGGGACTGAGTGTGGTGCTGTCTGTGGCTTAAGTGTAGGGATGAGCCGAACACCCCCGAGTTCGGTTCGCATTCGAACTTGAACTTTTCAGAAGTTCGAATTCGAACTCGAACACGAACTAAATAGTCAATGGGACTCAAAATTCGATTTTTAGAGTGCCCTCCAAGAGGGCATATATGCTAGATATTCGCCATAAAAGGTGTATGGGGGTCCGGGTAGTGCCCTGGGGGACAGTAAACAAGGACAAAAAGTAAAAAAAAAACGTTTTTAAAGGGACAATGAGTTTTCCATGAAATAAGGGTTAAAAATAAAAACAAAAAAATCCTTCAAATATCGTGCCTAGGAGGTCCCTGTAACCTGCCCGTGAAGTGGCGGATTTGTAGGATCTATAGAAGCATTTAAAAACAATGTCCGGGTCCAGGTAGTGCCCTGGGGAACAGGAAACAAGGACAAAAAGTAAAAAAAATACATTTTTAACCCCTTCACTGCTGACGCCGTGTGGGCTCAGTTACTCCCGCTGTATGCTGAGGAGGACGTGTCCCACACGTCATCAGCTTTGCGGGACCCACGGCGAAGATACTCACCTCTCTGTCCGGGGTCCCGCGGCGTTCTGACTTCAGCGTCCTCAGACGCTGAAGTCAAGCTCCTCCCGACGTAAATTACGTCATTGCGCCATGCGCGATGACGTCATTTCCAGGCGACCCCCCCCCCGGCAATGCTGGGAGATCGCCTGGAAGGGAGGGGGGATCCATTCGGATCCCTCTCCCTCCCAATCGGGAGGTCCCACAAAAAAAGCCAGGCACGCATAGCGTGAGGACGTCAGATAGCCGGGGAAACCCTAGCTGCCCGGAATCCCCTGGTGGAGATAGGGGGTTCATTTGAGGGTTCACAGAGATGTCGTGAGGTTGTGTATAGAGATGCTGTTTGTGTATAGAGATGCTGATGGGGTTGTGTATAGAGATGCTGTGTGGCTGTGTATAGAGAAACTATGTATAGAGATGCTGTGAGGTTGTATATAGAGATGCAGTGTATAGAGATGCTGATGGGGTTGTGTATAGAGATGCTGTGTATAGAAATGCTGATGGGGCTGTGTATAGAGATGCTGTGAGGTTGTGTATAGAGATGCTGTGTGGCTGTGTATAGAGATACTATGTATAGAGATGCTGATAGGGTTGTGTTTAGAGATGCTGTGTATAGAAATGCTGATGGGGCTGTGTATAGAGATGCTGTGAGGTTGTGTATAGAGATGCTGTGAGGCTGTGTATAGAGATGCTGTGAGGCTGTGTATAGAGATGCTGTGAGGCTGTGTATAGAGATGCTGTGAGGCTGTGTATAGAGATGCTGTGAGGTTGCATATAGAGATGCTGTGAGGTTGTGTTTAGAGATGCTGAAGGGGTTGTGTATAGAGATGCTGTGTATAGAGATGCTGATGGGGATGTGTATAGAGATGCTGTGTGGCTGTGTATAGAGATGCTGATGGGGTTGTGTATAGAGATGCTGTGAGGTTGTGTATAGAGATGCTATGTGGCTGTGTATAGAGATGCTGTGTATAGAGATGCTGCTGGGTGACATGGAGCTGACGTAATGCTCCATGCTTCAAACCCCAAGAGACTTTATGTTCAATTGTATCGTGTGATTTTAAATATATTTTACAGTGTTTGGTTTTAGTTTAAATTAGTTTGGTGTAAAATGGCGTAACTTTAGTTTTAAATACGTATATTCCTGTAGGTAAATGTGTTTTTGTATAGCCAGTAAACAAGCTTTACTGCTGTGTAATTTATGCAACAGGGCTTTTACCCTTATCTGGCTGCATGTTTAATTCAAGAAATCTGTGAAAGTGTTTGTCTTTAATCTGATGTGTTAGAACAATAGGTTATGCAAATATTGTGTGAGCTAAAGGCTAAAGAATGTAAAGAATGTTTATTGTAAATAGCTATCTGACATAATGTAATTAGCATTTTGGTAGAACGAGGTGCGTCATTTATGCAAATTATGACTGTTGGATTTCAGCATAAATGGTGGTGTTTTTGTTCATTAAAAGTCAGAGAATCCTGTGGGAACATACAGCTTGTCTGGTGTCTCATTCACCACTATCACCCCCAGAAGGCACAGAGCGGCCCTCTGGAAATTTCTAACGACTCCAGGGCAGAGAATCAGAAGCAGGCGGGTCAAGCTGCTCGAGGCACTGAGGACAGCGCTCCCAGTAGCCGAGCTGACCGCAACGAAGGGGTGTCTGGAGAGCCAGGACAGGCGGAAGAGAACGGTTCGTCACAATGGGGTTGTGTATAGAGATGCTGTGATGCTGTGTATAGAGATGCTGTGTATAGAGATGCTGATGGGGTTGTGTATAGAGATGCTGTGAGGCTGTGTATAGAGATGCTGTGAGGTTGCGTATATAGATGCTGTGAGGTTGCGTATAGAGATGCTGTGAGGTTGTGTATAGAGATGCTGTGAGGCTGTGTTTAGAGATGCTGAAGGGGTTGTGTATAGAGATGCTGATGGGGTTGTGTATAGAGATGCTGATGGGGTTGTGTATAGAGATGCTGATGGGGTTGTGTATAGAGATGCTGTGTGGCTGTGTATAGAGATGCTGATGGGGTTATGTATAGAGATGCTGTGAGGCTGTGTATAGAGATGCTGATGGGGTTGTGTATAGAGATGCTGTGAGGTTGTGTATAGAGATGCTGTGAGGCTGTGTATAGAGATGCTGTGTATAGAGATGCTGATGGGGCTGTGTATAGAGATGCTGTGAGGCTGTGTATAGAGATGCTGTGTATAGAGATGCTGATGGGGCTGTGTATAGGAGATGCTGTGAGGTTGTGTATAGAGATGCTGTGAGGCTGTGTATAGAGATGCTGTGTATAGAGATGCTGATGGGGCTGTGTATAGAGATGCTGTGAGGCTGTGTATAGAGATGCTGTGTATAGAGATGCTGATGGGGCTGTGTATAGAGATGCCTTGCGGTGCCGAAGTGTGGCCTAGCTCCAGTGGGGGCCGCCATCTTGGATGGCGGCTCCACCCCTGGGGTCCCCCCTCACTGCCTGACGTCCTCACACATAGCGTGATGATGTCAGATAGCCGGGGAACCCCTAGCTGCCCGGAATCCCTGGTGGAGATAGGGGGTTCATTTGAACCCCGATATCTCTAGGCAGCTAGGGGGTCATGGAGGGTGTCAATCGAAAGGCCTGAACATGGCCTTTCGAATGATACCCAACATGACCAGGTATAAAGTAAAAAAAAAAAAAAGTCTTTTTTTGTGTTATTTTTATTAATGCAGCAATATTGTACACATTTCAATTATAAAGTGAACAATGATGCTGCACTAATGATTTTTTTCTATGGGGTGCGTTTGCTATAAATCACGTAATTCCCCCTCACAAAATGTAACGATTCCCCATTTCTAATTTTTGTACAAGCACACCCCATAGAAAACATAACCTGCAAACGCTCATGTGCTAAAATGTGAAAAAAAAACACTTTACACACTGCAGATTATTAAAAATTCAATTTATATTGCATTTTTTGTCATATTATACAGGCAGGACATGACATATACATCTAAAAATTATATATTATTAATCTGCGGAGTCTGCCGGAAAGAACGATATCTAATATGTCTTTTGACATTTAATAAAATTTGGCTTCAAATCACGTTTAAACATGATGAGCGAAAGCAGTAAAAATGAGCTGAACACACAGCAGTGAAATGCAGCATATCAGAGGAAGATTTAGTAGAGAAATTAACACTTCTCAGAAGCACAGGTGTTTGATACATCTGGAGACACCACACCCTCAGTATAGTCTACATACATACAATGTATTGATTAGACCAGACTAAAAACACCTGTTGTTTACGCTGTTTGAGAAAACAGGTAATTTAGAGGTGAGAATCTTTGCACGTACACATTAGTTTTTAATTCAATATCTAATAAACCGTTGCTTACAATATTCTTCAGTAAAGAGTCTCTTTATTTCTAGATTTTTTTGTATTTTTAAGCATTTTTTATACTCTTTTCAAAAATAGTTTTTTCGCAAACTCAAACAGAACACGCCAAAAAGTTCGAAGTTCGCGAACTTGCGAACGGCCAAAGTTCGAATCGAACTCCGAACTGATCGAACTGAACAGCTCATCCCTACTTAAGAGTGTGTGTGAGCAGCCTGGCAGTTGACTGAGTATGTTTGAGCTGCCAGTGAGTGATGCATGCGAGTGTCAGCTATTATTGTGTGAGCGTGCGCTCTATCTCTGAATGAATTATGTGTGAGCTGGATGTGAGTGTTGTGATTTGTTTTAGCTGGCTGTGAGTGTGTGTGAGCTAGCTTTGGTGTGTTGCATGTGTGAGGGATGTGTGGGAGGTGGCTGTGAGTGTATGTAAGCTGGCTGTGACTGATGTGTATGCGAGAGCTGACTGTGACTGATGTGTATGCGAGAGCTGGCTGTGAGTGATGTGTATGAGAGAGCTGGCTGGGAGAGATATGGTGGGTGTGTGTTGGCTGGGAGTGATGTGATGTGTGTCGCTATTTGTGAGTGTGTGAAAGCTAGCTGGGAGTGACGTGTGTGTGCTGGCTGGGAGTGATGTGTGTGCTGGCTGGCTGGGAGTGATGTGTGTGAGCTGGCTGGGAGAGATGTGTGCTGGCTGGGAGTGATGTGGGTGTGCTGGGAGTGATGTGTGTGTGCTGGGAGTGGTGTGTGTTTGCTGGGAGTGGTGTGTGTGTGCTGGCTGAGAGTGAATGTGTCTGCTGGCTGGCTGGGAGTGATGTGTGTGCTGGCTGGGAGTGATGTGTGTGCTGGCTGGGAGTGATGTGTGTGTGCTGGCTGGGAGTGATGTGTGTTTGCTGACTGGGAGTGTGTGAGAGCTGGCTGGGAGTGGTGTGTGTGCTGGCTGGAAGTGAGGTGTGTGTGCTGGCTGGGAGTGATGTGTGTTTGCTGGCTGGGAGTGGTGTGTGCTGGCTGGGAGTGGTGTGTGTGTGCTGGCTGGGAGTGTGAGAGCTGGCTGGGAGTGTGAGAGCTGGCTGGGAGTGGTGTGTGCTAGCTGGCTGGGAGTGTGTGAGAGCTGGCTGGGAGTGGTGTATGCTGGCTGAGAGTTTGAAAGCTGGCTGAGCGTGAATGTGTGTGCTGGCAGGGAGTGTGAGAGTTGGCTGGGAGTGGTGTGTGCTAGCTGGGAGTGGTGTGTGCTGGCTGGGAGTGAATGTGTCTGCTGGCTGGCTGGAAGTGATGTGTGTGTGCTGGCTGGGAGTGATGTGTGTGTGCTAACTGGGAGTGGTGTTTGCTGGCTGGGAGTGATGTGTGTTTGCTGGCTGTGAGTGTTGTGTGTTTGCTGGCTGGGAGTGTGTGAGAGCTGGCTGGGAGTGGTGCGTGCTGGCTGGGAGTGGTGTGTACTGGCTGGGAGTGGTGTGTGCTGACTGGGAGTGATGTGTGTGTGCTGGCTGGGAGTGTGAGAGCTGGCTGGGAGTGTGTGAGAGCTGGCTGGGAGTGGTGTATGCTGGCTGAGCGTTTGAAAGCTGGCTGAGCGTGAATGTGTGTGCTGGCTGGGAGTGTGAGAGTTGGCTGGGAGTGGTGTGTGCTGGCTGGGAGTGAATGTGTCTGGTGGCTGGCTGGGAGTGATGTGTGTGTGCTGGCTGGGAGTGATGTGTGTGTGCTAACTGGGAATGGTGTTTGCTGGCTGGGAGTGATGTGTGTTTGCTGGCTGGGAGTGTGTGAGAGCTGGCTGGGAGTGTGTGAGAGCTGGCTGGGAGTGGTGTGAACGCTGGCTGGGAGTGAATGTGAACTCTGGCTGGGAGTGATGTGTGTATGCTGGCTGGGAGTGTGTGAGAGCTGGCTGGGAGTGGTGTGTGCTGGCTGGGAGTGGTGTGTACTGGCTGGGAGTGGTGTGTGCTGACTGGGAGTGATGTGTGTGTGCTGGCTGGGAGTGTGTGAGAGCTGGCTGGGAGTGTGTGAGAGCTGGCTGGGAGTGGTGTATGCTGGCTGAGCGTTTGAAAGCTGGCTGAGCGTGAATGTGTGTGCTGGCTGGGAGTGTGAGAGTTGGCTGGGAGTGGTGTGTGCTGGCTGGGAGTGAAAGTGTCTGCTGGCTGGCTGGGAGTGATGTGTGTGTGCTGGCTGGGAGTGATGTGTGTGTGCTAACTGGGAATGGTGTTGCTGGCTGGGAGTGATGTGTGTGTGCTGGCTGGGAGTGTGAGAGCTGGCTGGAGTGTGTGAGAGCTGGCTGGGAGTGTGAGAGTTGGCTGGGAGTGTGTGAGAGCTGGCTGGGAGTGTGTGTGCTGGCTGGGAGTGTGAGAGTTGGCTGGGAGTGGTGTGTGCTGGCTGGGAGTGAATGTGTCTGGTGGCTGGCTGGGAGTGATGTGTGTGTGCTGGCTGGGAGTGATGTGTGTGTGCTAACTGGGAATGGTGTTTGCTGGCTGGGAGTGTGTGTGAGAGCTGGCTGGGAGTGTGTGAGAGCTGGCTGGGAGTGTGTGAACGCTGGCTGGGAGTGAATGTGAACTCTGGCTGGGAGTGATGTGTGTATGCTGGCTGGGAGTGTGTGAGAGCTGGCTGGGAGTGGTGTGTGCTGGCTGGGAGTGGTGTGTGTGCTGGCTGGGAGTGGTGTGTGTGCTGACTGGGAGTGATGTGTGTGTGCTGGCTGGGAGTGTGTGAGAGCTGGCTGGGAGTGTGTGAGAGCTGGCTGGAGTGGTGTATGCTGGCTGAGCGTTTGAAAGCTGGCTGAGCGTGAATGTGTGTGTGCTGGCTGGGAGTGTGAGAGTTGGCTGGGAGTGGTGTGTGCTGGCTGGGAGTGAATGTGTCTGCTGGCTGGCTGGGAGTGATGTGTGTGTGCTGGCTGGGAGTGATGTGTGTGTGCTAACTGGGAATGGTGTTTGCTGACTGGGAGTGATGTGTGTGTGCTGGCTGGGAGTGTGAGAGCTGGCTGGGAGTGTGTGAGAGCTGGCTGGGAGTGGTGTATGCTGGCTGAGCGTTTGAAAGCTGGCTGAGCGTGAATGTGTGTGCTGGCTGGGAGTGTGAGAGCTGGCTGGGAGTGGTGTGTGCTGGCTGGGAGTGAATGTGTCTGGTGGCTGGCTGGGAGTGATGTGTGTGTGCTGGCTGGGAGTGATGTGTGTGTGCTAACTGGGAATGGTGTTTGCTGGCTGGGAGTGATGTGTGTTTGCTGGCTGGGAGTGTGTGAGAGCTGGCTGGGAGTGTGTGAGAGCTGGCTGGGAGTGGTGTGAACGCTGGCTGGGAGTGAATGTGAACTCTGGCTGGGAGTGATGTGTGTATGCTGGCTGGGAGTGTGTGAGAGCTGGCTGGGAGTGGTGTGTGCTGGCTGGGAGTGGTGTGTACTGGCTGGGAGTGGTGTGTGCTGACTGGGAGTGATGTGTGTGTGCTGGCTGGGAGTGTGTGAGAGCTGGCTGGGAGTGTGTGAGAGCTGGGTGGGAGTGGTGTATGCTGGCTGAGCGTTTGAAAGCTGGCTGAGCGTGAATGTGTGTGCTGGCTGGGAGTGTGAGAGTTGGCTGGGAGTGGTGTGTGCTGGCTGGGAGTGAATGTGTCTGCTGGCTGGCTGGGAGTGATATGTGTGTGCTGGCTGGGAGTGATGTGTGTGTGCTAACTGGGAATGGTGTTTGCTGGCTGGGAGTGATGTGTGTTTGCTGGCTGGGAGTGTGTGAGAGCTGGCTGGGAGTGTGTGAGAGCTGGCTGGGAGTGGTGTGAACGCTGGCTGGGAGTGAATGTGAACTCTGGCTGGGAGTGATGTGTGTGTGCTGTCTGGGAGTGTGTGAGAGCTGGCTGGGAGTGTGTGAGAGCTGGCTGGAGTGTGTGAGAGCTGGCTGGGAGTGGTGTGTACTGGCTGGGAGTGGTGTGTGCTGACTGGGAGTGATGTGTGTGTGCTGGCTGGGAGTGTGAGAGCTGGCTGGGAGTGTGTGAGAGCTGGCTGGGAGTGGTGTATGCTGGCTGAGCGTTTGAAAACTGGCTGAGAGTGAATGTGTGTGCTGGCTGGGAGTGTATGAGAGCTGGCTGGGAGTGGTGTGCGCTGGCTGGGAGTGGTGTGCGTGTGCTGGCTGGGAGTGATGTGTGTGCTGGCTGGGAGTGTGAGAGCTGGCTGGTAGTGGTGTGTGCTAGTTGGGAGTGTGTGAGAGCTGGATGGGAGTGGTGTATGCTGGCTGAGAGTTTGAAAGCTGGCTGAGAGTTTGAAAGCTGGCTGAGATTGAATGTGTGTGCTGGCTGGGAGTGTGTGAGAGCTGGCTGGGAGTGGTCTGCGCTGACTGGGATTGGTCTGCGCTGACTGGGAGTGGTCTGCGCTGACTGGGACTGGTCTGCGCTGACTGGGAGTGGTCTGCGCTTACTGGAAGTGGTGTGTGCTGGCTGGGAGTGGTGTGTGTGTGCTGGCTGGGAGTGTGAGAGCTGGCTGGGAGTGTGAGAGCTGGCTGGGAGTGGTGTGTGCTGGCTGGGAGTGGTGTGTGCTAGCTGGGAGTGTTTGAGCTGGGCTGGGAGTGGTGTATGCTGGCTGAGAGTTTGAAAGCTGGCTGAGCGTGAATGTGTGTGCTGGCTGGGAGTGTGAGAGTTGGCTGGGAGTGGTGTGTGCTGGCTGGGAGTGAATGTGTCTGGCTGGCTGTGAGTGATGTGTGTGTGCTGGCTGGGAGTGATGTGTGTTTGCTGCCTGGGAGTGATGTGTGTTTGCTGGCTGGGAGTGATGTGTGAGAGCTGGCTGGGAGTGGTGTGAACGCTGGCTGGGAGTGAATGTGAACTCTGGCTGGGAGTGATGTGTGTGTGCTGGCTGGGAGTGTGTGAGAGCTGGCTGAGAGTGGTGTGTGCTGGCTGGGAGTGATGTGTGTGAGCTGGCTGGGAGTGTGTGAGCTGGCTGGGAGTGTGAGAGCTGGCTGGGAGTGGTGTATGCTGGCTGAGAGTGTGAAAGCTGGCTGGGAGTGTGTGAGAGCTGACTGGGAGTGTGTGAGAGCTGACTGGGAGTGTGTGAGAGCTGGCTGGGAGTGTGAAAGCTGGCTGGGAGTGATGTGTGTGTCCTGGCTGGGAGTGATGTGTGTAACCTGGCTGAGAGTGAATGTGTCTGCTGGCTGGCTGGGAGTGGTGTGTGTGTGCTGGATGGGAGTGGTGTGTGCTGGCTGGAAGTGTGTGTGTGTGCTGGCTGGGAGTGTGTGTGTGTGCTGGCTGGGAGTGTGTGAGAGCTGGCTGGGAGTGTGTGAGAGCTGGCTGGGAGTGATGTGTGTGCTGGCTGAGAGTGTGAACGCTGGCTGAGAGTGATGTGTGTGTGCTGGCTGGGAGTGTGTGAGAGCTGGCTGGGAGTGTGTGAGAGCTGGCTGGGAGTGGTGTGCGCTGGCTGGGAGTGAATGTGTCTACTGGCTGGCTGGGAGTGAATGTGTGTGCTTCTCATAGAAGTCTCGGTAGATCAATGTCACTTGAGCCCCTGAGTCCAACAGAGCTTAGGTCCTTCTCCCATCGTTCCAATCCAAGTAGAGGGAGTCTATACCAATCAGCTGGTCAGGATACTTTGTCGTAGTAGCATTAAGTTTAGACCCCGTTTGCTGTACCCTGGCCTTCTTCTTGGCCCGTGTAGGTTTTGGGTGTGCGTTGCTTCCCCATGATGTAGGACCGGATGCTAACTCTTTCAGTCCTGGTAGGCTCAGCAGTTGGCAAAACTCTGGGCCCTCTCGGCCTTTCAGTCCTGGCTTGATTTCTGGAGCGGTTTTTAACCATTGGGCACATAGTTTGCTCCTTCACTTGGGCCCTATGGCGTTTCCCGCTGGTGAGGTAGATAGCAGCCCTTCCAAGGCTTTTAGGAACTCTTGTACCCTATTTCCTTCAGGCTTTTGACTTTTGCATTGCGTTCGGAAATGACCCATTTCCCCACAACTGAAACATCTCTTCTTTGAAGACGGAGACGCACTTGCTTGTGGTGATTCGGTTGAAGGACCCTGGCCAGACGCCACAGCAACTCCAGTTGTTCACATATCAGTAAGGAACTTCTGCATATCGGTCTGTGTCTCTGCCACCTTCAAAGGTACTCGGCAGAGGTCCGTATGCGCCTGTTGCAATTCAGCTTGAGCTTCTTGCACTTTAACAGTTTTGTGGATTTCACTATATGTAGGAATAATTTGCTCTTTTGCAGCATTCTCTGTGGATTTCGGAACGACCAGATGCTCCTGTTCGTCCACTTCGGATCCATAGGTGTCTAACGAATCATCTTCTGCTTGCAAACATTCGTTATGCCTCACAGGTTGTGCGTAAGCTCTTTCTTCTCTCCTAAAGGATTTTTCTTCAAGTAGAGCCTCTTCCTCTCTGACAGCTCAGATCAGTTCCAGGTATTTCAATTCTCGGTTACCTTCTCTGGTTCTCAACTGTAGCATCACAGGATCTAGAGGTTGAGCGCCCCTCAAGATCTGCTGCATTCGGATTTTATCTATTTCGGCTGGTTCGGCCCCTTTCTTAAGAAGTATCTGGTGCAGAATCTTATCTAGGCGCCTCATATATTCAGTCATCTTCTCACCTTTCCGCTGGTAAGTATGTTCATACTGGTACACGAGTTCCGCAGCCTTTTCCGTTCGCCCCAAAGACTTCCTGTAGTACGTTTAGGTAATCTAAAGCGGTGCAGTCTTGTTTACTCAATTTTAGGTTTATGACAGCCTCTGACGCAGGTCCCTTTAAGCTCTCAGTAATTCTTTGCTTCTTCTGCGCTTCAGGGATGTCCCACTCATCCAGAGCCTGCATCGCCTGTTCCACCCATTGCTCGAAGGTTTCTTCTCCCACCGGAGTTGGTACGTTTCCTGTAAAATTTCTCAACCATCGATAGCCAAAGTTAGTGTGCGGAGGGCTTGTTCTTTGACATTTAGCCAGCAAATCTCCAATAGCCACTATAAATTCAGGCCCGATCATGGCCAGCGGACTGGCGTGGGAACACTCGTGGGATCGCCACGTGGCGCACTTGGCTGAATCAGTTGAACTTCCACCTCGTCGGTCAGCTTCACACTCGCGCCCTGAAAACACACTGGAACACCCTTTCTCCACTCAAAAAGAACATACGTGTGAGAGGTATCTGGGTTCGCTTTAATGTCCAGGATTAACCCCCAATGATCTGGTGTCAGCTCGGCCACGGCCCGGCGAATCTGACCTTCGGCCCAAGTGTCTGCAGGAATATCCATGACTATGCATAATTCTATCTGACTACTTTGCTCCTCACACCATTTGGCAGCAGTGTCTGGATCCATATTTAACCCTTTAAATGCGGTTTTTCCAGAGACTGGATCCTGGACGAGCCCCCACGTGTAGCACTCACTCCCGGAGGAGCCGCTGAATTTAACCTCGGGTCAGTCTCCCCGCACTAGGGAATAAATATACACCAGCACTGTTGTGGATTTTATAAGTTAAATAGTTTACTGGTCTCAAATAAACTGGCATATATAAAGCAAGAAAAGATGGGTACTAGACCCAGTGTGAGCGCACTTAACTTTAAAGTGGAAATTTTCCGCAATGAGACTGCATATTCTTGGTATAAGAATCATAGTTGATGGAACCTAGTGGTGGAAAATATAAACAGCTCCATGGTGCAATATCGTTTGTATGAACACATGAAAAAATGAAAAACAATTGTGGATAGTATACGCTAAGAACTCACAAAGGTGGAGCCCTATAGGCTCAGATGACAGCGCCTTTTGACCACTCTGGGGGGTCACACCCCTTGTGTCAAGTCGAATTTTCAGAGTTATTCACAGTTGAATCAGCGGTGGGTACGACCATAAATGACTTCTTTTAAAACTTAGAAGAGAGAGAAGAAACCTCCATTGCGCAGATATCAGCGTTCTCAGAATATAAAGTAACAAGTGGGTACTCACGATCTCAAGAGCCTCTTGGAATAGTGGCTCAGTAGGTAAACATGCAATGGACCAATAAGCAATTCTCAGGCTGGAAATCTTGTTGCAGAATTGGCGATAAATTTATTCTAAAAATACAGTATAAAACAATAGAGACGCGTTTCGCCTACACAGTCTGTAGGCTTCCTCAGTCCTGTAAAATAAAAACGTTCATAATCATCCATTAGATAGCCGCTTTATGACGGTTGGTAATGAGCACCTGCAGTTCTCAATCGCTTATGCGTTTCAACTGCAATTCCGTCGTGCGTTCTGGTTTTCAGTTGCGTTCCAAAGTGCGTTCCAATGAGTTATTTCTTTCAAATGGGGCTTCCGATTTCTTCTGTGCTATAATGGGTCTTCATTTCATGCATCCTTCCTTTATATGATTACAAATGACGCTGGAAACAACCCAATAACAAAAAATTACTAACTTTAGTAGGGAACGCATATAAGATCTAAGCAGTCAGTTAACTATTAGTTAGCAGGATATCCGTAATTTAATTGGCAAGACCGTTTGACTATATAAATTTTGGCTAATTGAAAAACATATACTGCTTGAATTAAACCATGTAATACTGGACTATTTGGGTGTCATATAAGAAAGGAAATGGGTCAGATAATCCCAATATCAGACCCAAACGATGTGATAAATATAATTAATATATAAAAAAAAATAACCAAACTATTAATAAATTTGGTGTTATTAAAGGAAATGACAAATCTCAAAATCGGCATTTAGGCAATTTGGTTCAAGAGTGTTTAGTTTGTAGATCCATTTCATTTCAGTTTTTGCCAATTTTAAATCAAGATCTTCTCCTCTCCAGTTTTCAGTTATTTTCTCAATGCCGAAAAATTCTAAACCTATTGGGTTATTATTATGTTTGCGTTTGAAATGATTAGAGACACAGTGTTTTTCATAGCTTCTATTGATATTATTGATGTGCTCATTCACCCGGACCTGTAATGCCCGTGTGGTTTTTCCTACATAATATTTATTGCAAGGGCATCTTTGCACATAAATCAGATATTTGGAGAAACAAGTTAATTTATCTTTAATTTTATAGTTGTTTTGACCAACACAGAATGTAGTGATATGCCTCTTCTTATTATGCGATTTTCTACAACTGATACAGTCTCCCCAACCATAAAATCCAGAAGTGAGTCCAAACCAATTTGTCTGTGTTTTTTGTTCCCATAAATGATTTTTAACTAATTTCTGTCTTAAACTACCTCCAACTCTGTATATGACACGAGGTTGTGTTGGCAGAATATCCCTGAGTATAGGATCTTCTTTTAGTATTGGCCAATATTTCTGAATATATCGTTTGATGTTCCTATTTCCGATATTGTAGTCCATGACAAATGGAAGTTCAATTCTATCGGTTTAATCTTTAACTTTATAGTTTAATAGCATACTTCTATCTGAGTTGTAGATTTGTTCCCTTGTATGTTTTTGCCTTCTTTTGGATCAACAGCAGTAGGTTATGTGGGAGAGGCTGAACCCGATGGACACATGTCTTTTTTCAGCCTATATAATTATGTAACTAACTATGTAACTATGTTCTAATGCTATCCTCGTATAGCCCTTCTCGACAAAGTCATCCATAAGTTTATTGGACTGTTTTTGAAATTCCTGAATATCCGTGCAATTTCTACGAAGACGAGTCATTTGTCCTCTGGGAACAGTTTTTAACCATGGGGAAAATGATCACTTTCTAAGCCGATATAACTATTGACGTTCACATCCTTGAAGTGCGTTCTAGTCTTCATAGTTCCATCTTCAATGTAGATGTTCAAATCAAGGTATTCCACCTCTATATTACGGATCTTAAAATCTAATTTGATCCCCCATTGATTAGTGTTAAGATATGTTGCAAACTCTTTTAAGGCATATTCGTCTGCTTTCCAGATAATTATAACATCATCGATATATCTTTTATATAGGACCAGGTGTTGCCCCCAGCAATGCCCCGTCCATACCATCTGGTGCTCCCAGTATGCCATGAACAGATTGGCATAACTGGGGGCAAACCTGGTCCCCATAGCTTTTCCAGTCAGCTGTAAATAGAATTTATGGTCATACCAAAAATAATTATTTTCCAGTATTAGTCTAATACCCTCAATCACAAAATCTACTTGTTCCACCTCATACTGGCCCATCTCTCTCAGGAAGTATTGTGCAGCTTCGCATCCTAGTTGGTGTGGGATTATAGTATACAGTGAATTAACATCACAGGTGACCAGTTGGAAATTATCTTCCCAAGTTATATTTTCTAATGTTTTAATAATGGCCGTAGTGTCTTTAACATTGGATCGGGTTGAAACAACTAGGGGTTGTAGTAGATGATCTAAATATTCTGATAGGTTGGAAAAGATTGACCCTATTCCAGAGACTATAGGTCGTCCAGGGGGGTTCTCTCGATCTTTATGAACTTTGGGTAAGCAGTAGAAGACAGGAATCTTTGGATGTTGTACATATAAATACTGATATTCTTCTTCTGTTAGAATATCCAATTCTTTTCCTTTATCTAGATATTCTGAGAATTTGGAAGTAATTGATATCGTGGGATCTCCCTTCAGACATTTATAAGTATCTGTATCTCCTAACAGCCTTAAAACCTCTCTTTCATATTTGTCTTTACTGAGAACTACTACTCCACCTCCCTTATCCGCAGGTTTAATGACTAACTGCTTATTCTTACACAGGGAGTTTAATGCTTGTGTTTCTTCCTTTGTGATGTTATTCCTTCTTACTAGTTTATTCTTTTTCTCTTCCTTTCTAATTTCAGATAATATCATCAAATCAAAAGTTTCCATCTCTTTAGATATCATATGTCTGGGGTAGAACTTGGATTTCTTTTTAAGGGTAGTGTGTTTATATTTTCCTTCCTCTATTATGGCTCGTTCTATAGGGGTTTTGGCAAAGAATTTTTTCAAGCAGAGACTTCATCTAAATTTCTGTAAATCTATGTATGTATTAAAGCTATTCATTTGTTTTTTTAACCTAAACGACCTAAGGGTATATACCCAAACGACCCCATTTTGCCTGAGACACAGAAAGAAAGAGCCACTATAAAGGATAATACCCTTCGACAAAAAGAAGTCTTTGGAAAAGAGGACGAGAGAGTGAAGAAAACACCTCATCCTAAATCTTACTTACAAAAATCCACCCATACCCCTTTAAGGAGATTCTCACCTTATGGAAAATGGGGACATAACAGTTATGAATACCCCAGAAGAGGTGGAAGAGGTAGAGGAAGATACCTTCTTCTTCTTCTTCTTCTTCTTCTTGTTCGTCCGTCGAATCGACGAGGACCATCTAGTCATCCATTTAGGGAATAGGGTGGGTCACGGTGAGTGCGTAGATGGCTTTCCAAATCAATTCGCACTCGAAATAGTCTCTGACAATGTGGACAGTGAATAGCCGCAGAAGATAGTAGTATATCACTACCTTTCCTGGCCAACCTTTTTTGCTCAGCTGCCGCTGCCCTGCTGGTTTCATAGGATTGAGCTCCATTCTTAATAGCTGATCTCCACTTGATTTTGTCCTGAGCAGCAAGCTCCCAGTTAATGGGGTTAATATTGAAGGCCTTTAGAGCTGCTTTCAGTGTGTCTTTGTAGCGCTTTTTTTGACCTCCTTGGGAGCGCTTGCCTTGTGTAAGTTCGCCAAATAACAACATCTTTGGAAGTCGATTGTCTTTCATACGAGCTACGTGTCCTGCCCATCGTAATTGAGACTGCGCCAGGATGGTGAAGATGCTGGGTAGGTCCGCTCTAACAAGGACCTCGGTATCAGGCACTTTGTCTTGCCACTTAATACCAAGAAGTTTTCTAAGAGATGTTGTGTGAAAATGGTTTAATTTCTTGCCGTGACGCTGGTAGATTGTCCACGTTTCACATCCATGGAGCAACGTCGAAAGGACTGTTGCGCGATACACCTTGATCTTGTTTTTTTGTCTGATACCTCTCCTGTCCCACACATTTTTGCGGAGTTTTCCAAATGCTGCGTTTGCTTTTGTGAGTCTAGCAATCAACTCGTCGTCCATGATGACAGATCTAGAAAGGATGCTGCCCAAGTACGTGAATTTGTCCACCGCGTTTAGACTGATGGTGATGCTGGGTTCAAAGTAAGGCTTCCTGGGAGCTGGCTGATACATCACTTCAGTTTTCTTTCTATTGATAGTGAGACCAAAGTTATTGCAGGCATCAGCAAAAATGTCAGCGCTGTGTTGCATATCGCCTTCCGAAGCAGCGTTGAGGGCACAGTCGTCTGCGAACAGAAGCTCATTTATGATGTTATGTTTGACCTTGGTTTTCGCTTGAAGCCTTCTGAGATTAAAGACTAGACATGTGCATTCGTTTTAGTACTAAAACGATTTAGTCTGAATTTTGGGATAATTTAGTTTTCGTTTGACTCAAGAGAAACGAAACTGCTCAGTACAAAAAACGAAAGAAACTAAAATAAAATGCACTACATTTTAGTTTCAGTACTTTTTGTGATATTACATTGATGAGTGAAGGAGACCAGCATTGAAGATCGCAACATCCAAAGTTCTGCACCCTCCACATGCCAATGCAGTAGGATGTTCTATACAGAGAGGGGCATTAATTAATGCAGGAGGATGTTCTATACATTATACAGAGAGGAGCCTTTTTTTTTTTTAGGCCTTTAAATCCAGTGGCTGTGAGCGCTGAGATCAGCTACTTGTTACATAATCTCTCAGTACAATGTATCAGACTCAGCTGTTACAGTAACTGACTGTAACAGCGCTCA
Organism: Leptobrachium leishanense; assembly: GCA_009667805.1. NCBI lineage: Eukaryota > Metazoa > Chordata > Amphibia > Anura > Megophryidae > Leptobrachium > Leptobrachium leishanense. The sequence goes on along the minus strand of CM019063.1, from coordinate 355,531,081 downwards.
GAGTTTCAGTTAAACAAGGAAATAATATTGTTCTAACCTCTTATATATAAAAATATTATTTACTAGTTTTACTGAAACTCAGCGCTGTGATGAGCAGCAGTCAGTTACTGTAACAGCTTTGCCTGACACGGGGCCGTATTACAATGTTGGTGCTAACTGTTGTAAACTGAAAACCTCCATAGGCTATAATGGCTCTGGGAAGTTTACAACAGCTCTGGTTAAGTTAGCACCAACTATGTAATATGGCCCACATTGTGCTGAGAGTGAGAGAACCTGTAACAAGCAGCGATCTCAGCCCTCTGAGGAGCCACTACAATAGTAATTGTATCCACTGGTTTTCGGATGAATGAAATTAGTTTTCATACTAAAGAACTGAAAACGAATTTCTTTAGTAACTAAATAAATTGCATTTTAGGACTAATCCATTAGTTCAAAACGAAATTTTGTGCTGTGCACATGTCTATTAAAGACTGATCAATCAGTATGAAATCGAATTGGCAAGCCCGTGGTGGATTCCTTGAACGCATCAGACAGCATTGCAGAATACATGATGCTGAAGAGTGTGGGAGCCAGGACACAGCCCTGCTTCACTCCATTTGTAACAGGAAATGCTTGAGATGATTGACTGTTTTCCTGGACTCGAGCCAACATGCCATCATGTAGCTGCCGGGTGATAGCGGTAAACTTGTCTGGGCATCCATACTTCTTCATGATTTTCCACAGGCCATCTCTGCTGACCGTGTCAAAAGCCTTGTTTAGGTCAATGAATATGGAATATAGGTCCGAGTTTTGTTCCTGACATTTCTCTTGAAGCTGTCGGCAGGAAACACCATGTCAATAGTCCCACGTGCTTTACGGAAGCCACATTGACTCTCGGGAAGGAGACCTTGCTCTAGATGTACATTCAGGTTGTTCAGCAGGGCTCGGGCCAAGATCTTGCCTGCAATGGATAGCAGTGAGATTCCGCAGTGGTTGTCACAGGCCTGGCGATTTCCTTTTCGTTTGTACAGATGGATAATGGAAGCATCTTTAAGGTCCTGTGGTACAGTTTCTGTCTGCCAGATGATCTGGATTAGACAGAGCAACTTATCCGTCAGCGCTGGTCCACCCTCTTTATAGATTTCAGCAGGAATCATGTCGGAAACAGGTGCTTTGCCACTGGACAGCTGGCGGATGGCTGTTTGTATCTCGTCCAGAGTTGGAACAGCGTCCAGTGACTTATTCGCTGGGACCTGGGGTAGTCTTTCGATGGCTTCATCATTTATGACAGAAGGCGTATTCAACACACTAGAAAAGTGTTCCGCCCATCTTTCCAAGATTTGCTCCTTTTCTGTGATGAGTGTAGTACCATCAGCACTGAGGAGAGGAGAAGACCCTGAGGCGGTAGGGCCATAGATTTCTCTGAGGCCGCTGTAAAAGTTCTTCATATCTTTCCTGTCTGCAAAGCCCTGAAGCTCTTCAGCTTTCGCACTCAACCAGGAGTCTTGCATCTGGCGCAGTTGCAACTGGATGTTGCTACGGGTGTTTCGCAGTGCAACTTTCTTTGCCATTGACATTGGGTCATCATAGAGTGCCTTGTACGCCCGACGTTTTTGCTCGAGTAGCAGTTGAATCGATATGTTGTTTTCGTCAAACCAGTCTTTGTGTTTTCTGGTAGAGGGTCCGAGGTGCTCAATGGCTGTGCTATACACCGTCTCGCGAAATGTAGTCCACGCTGCTCCCGCATCCAGATTATCCAGTGTGATTGAAGCAAGGCGTTCATCCAGGGTGTCAACAAAAGTCTGTTTGACATCAGGACGCTTCAACTTGCTGATGTTGAGGCATTTCAGAGCTATGGCGGCATGAGGTCGTCTCTTAGGTTGAATGTGGATTTTCATCTTTGAAACAATGAGACGGTGATCCGTCCAGCAATCTGCGCCGCACATGGCCCTAGTCACCTTCACATCCTGCCGGTCCCGATTTCTGACGATGACATAGTCTATTAAATGCCAGTGTTTTGAACGGGGGTGCATCCATGATGTCTTGTTGCGTGCGGGAAGGCTAAAGATGGTATTTGTCACCAGGAGGCCATGTTCAACACAGGTCTGAAGGAGCAGCAGGCCGTTGCTCTTACACTTTCCAACCCCATGCTTCCCCATCACTCCGTCCCAGGAAGTGTGATCACTCCCGACACGAGCATTAAAATCTCCAAGGACAATGAGTTTATCAGCAATAGGAGTGGAGGAGATGACGATGTTCAGATCATCATAGAACTTATCTATGGTCTCTTCTGGATTTGTCATGGTGGGTGCATAGGCGCTGACTATGGTGGCAAACTTCTTTCCAGGGCAGAGAGGGAGTTTCAGCGTCATAAGACGATCATTTATTCCTTTCAGGAAGCCGGAGAGTTTACTCACAAGAGATGTTTTAATAGCAAAACCAACTCCCGCTTCTCGCTTTGCATGAGAGTCGCGTCCACTCCAGAAGAAAGAGTAGCCAGCAAGCCTTTCTGTGAGTTCTCCTTCACTGGAGAGTCTGGTCTCACTTAGGGCGGCGATGTCTATATTGTATCTGGCAAGTTCACAGGCAATGAGCGCCGTGCGTCGTTGGGGCCTATTTGCGGTATCCCTGTCAAGAAGAGTGCGGATGTTCCATGTAGCAAATTTTATTGTGATTGAATTTGTTTTTGATTTTCGACCGCATAATTGGGTCCCAAACACACATAGTACAATATTGCTAATATACAAATATATGATTTGGAAGTATAGTGGCTCTCACGCTAAAGAGATTTATAGATTTACATGTCCTTGTGGACTTCATTATATTGGTCATACTACACGCTCTCTGTTTATACGTATTAGAGAACATATTTATAATATAGGAAAAGGCGTCGAACATCATTCTGTTCCTTACCATTATAAACAAACCCATAGTTGCTGCACAAACGGCTCCACATTTGTGGGAATTCAACTAGTCAGTAAAAATTGGAGGGGAGAAGACTTTAACAAAAAGATCAATAGAGAGGAAATGCGGTGGGTTTATAACCTCGGTACCCTCCAACCGGGAGGATTGAATCTAGATTTCGAGCTTTCTCATTTTTTGTAATCAATAGAGCTCCCCTTGTTTGAAGGTTTTTGGGGTTTCATTCTTCTTTCACATTTTTTTATTTTTTATTTTTATATTTTAATGTTTTGTATTTTAACCTATGAGGGATTTTATTACTGGTTAATTGTGTTTTTTCTTTTTCTTTTCTATGTGGTTGCTATTTTCTTTGCTATGGGGAGTGGATCTAAAACGAGACATCCCCATTATAGTAGTGTAGTCTTTTTGCTAACTGGACGTTAATATGGACTCTTCCATTCTTCATTGCCATTGGATGTCACCATGGATCTCCTCTTCTCCCTCACGGTGTGTCAGGATCGCCCCCTGGTGCCACCCGGTACCCGCCGGACCCGACGCTAACGCTGTCCGTTCCGTCCTCGGCGAACCACATCGGACGCCATGGTTACCACACCTTCATCCCCCAGCACCCTATCCCCTAGACAGCGGCCGGCACGCACATGCGCGCTATATCGATGAGGACCTCGGCGCCGGGAGATGACGTCAGACGCCAGGTATGGCGGGACCCGGTTTAAAAGAGGCTACTGAACTGTGAGTAAATGCCCAATTATTGAGTATGATTCCTAGCACATGGACTGTGTTTCATTGTCTCCAAGTCATACAGTGGCCGCCCTCCAGCCTTTACAGCCGTCCCGCCGAGCCTCAGACCTCCGACCTGCTACAGCGCATCCAGCACCTCAATCTGCTTTGGCTCTCCAGCCTTTACAGCCGTCCCGCCGAGCCTCAGACTTCCGACCTGCTACAGCGCATCTAGCACCTCAATACGCTTTGGCTCTCCAGCCTCTACAGCCGTCCCGCCGAGCCTCAGACCTCCAACCTGCTACAGCGCATCCAGCACCTCAATCTGCTTTGGCTCTCCAGCCTTTACAGCCATCCCGCCGAGCCTCAGACCTCCGACCTGCTACAGCGCATCCAGCACCTCAATCCGCTTTGGCTCTCCAGCCTTTACAGCCGTCTCACCCAGCCTCAGGCCTCCGGCCTGCTACAGTGCATTTAACACCTCAATCCGCTTTGGCTCTCCAGCCTTTACAGCCGTCTCACCAAGCCTCAGACCTCCGGCCTGCTACAGCGCATCCAGCACCTCAATCCGCTTTGGCTCTCCAGCCTTTACAGCCGTCTCACCAAGCCTCAGACCTCTGGCCTGCTACAGCACATCCAGCACCTCAATCCGCTTTGGCTCTCCAGCCTTTTCAGCCGTCCCGCCGAGCCTCAGACCTCCGGCCTGCTACAGCGCATCCAGCACCTCAATCCGCTTTGGCTCTCCAGCCTTTACAGTCGTCTCACCAAACCTCAGGCCTCCGGCCTGCTACAGCGCATCCAGCACCTCAATCCGCTTTGGCTCCCCAGCCGTTACAGCCGTCTAAACCAAGCCTCAGATCCTCGGCCTGCTACGGCGTATCCAGTACCTCAATCCGCTTTAGCTCCCCAGCCGTCACAGCCGTCTCACCGAGCCTCAGACCTTCCGGCCTGCTACAGTATACCACAGTATCTTACGTTCCCTCAGTGCCTTGAGATACCTATCATCTACCATGAGTACTACAACCCCCTACGGGCCTGTTACTATATTATGGTGTCTTCATATACTGAGTATTACCCGTCGTGTCAAGCCTTCAGTATTCCGGTACCTATCTCTCCATACCCATCAACATCTGACGTCTCGGCCACTATCACGAATAGGGTTGTACCATTCCATCTCGCCCTTCATGTAGTGGCTCTCACGATCTGGTATACTCTGCCTCTTGGGTTCCCATCGTTCCAGTACTACAGTTTCCCTGTGGCAAGTCCTGACACGGTGGAGCAACGGGACCGTAGGAAGACAACGCCGAGGACATGATTCCGGAAGATCCAGAGACACTTTTTGGATTTCTGTGTTTTCTTTTCGTTTTCGTTTTCGATTCGTATCTCTTATAGGATGTTGTTTTCGCAAGTCTCCGTATGTTTTCATATGTTTCTGGTTTCGTTTTCACTGTTGATGTTCGGACGTAAAGATGGAAGTTTTATTACTTCCGGTTTGCGTTCCAAAACCATGATCCCGGAAGACCCAGAGATGCCTTTCGGATTTCTGTTTTTCTTTTCGTTTCCGATTCGTATTTTCTACCGGATGTTGTTTTCGTATGCTTCCGTATATTTTTGTATGTCTACCGTTTTGCGACGCAAAGATGGAGGTTTTTTTACTTCCGGTTTGCGTTCCAAGACCACGATTCCGGAAGACTCAGAGATGCCTTCGGATTTTTGCTTTTCTTTTCGTTTCTGATTCGTTTTCACAGGATATTGTTTTCGTATACTTCCGTATATTTTCGTATGTTTTTGGTTTCGTTTTGATGACGCTGGGAAAGCGACTTTAATTAGGGAAGATCAATGACCTGGTTTTTCCCGCACTTTTAGACCTCCCTGATTGGAGGGTCAATTAGACTGTACTAGTTATAAATGAATGGGGCTTTTACTGCTGCTTATTTTTATTGCTGCTGCTGAGGAAGCCGTACAGTATATTTAGACTCAGGCGAAACGCGTTCAGCTCAATTTTTATTTCATTATATGAATATGAATATATATTAAAAATACATTTTTAATTCTACTTATTTTATTTATTTATTTTTTATTTTTATTTTTATCCCCATTCATTTTTTAACCTACCAATTGGTTCTTACTACTATTTGGCTTCCACTGCATGCTGCCACGCGGATCCATTGGGGCTTTCATTAAGGTCTGTGCCCATCAAAACAACCTTTGGGCTTCTCTATTTGAGCCCTTGTGGCTCTTGATCACGTGAGTGGTCTGACTTTCTGTAACTAATATTGCAAGGTTTTACGGTATCACCCGATGTTGGCATTTTCTCTCCTTTCTCCATATCCATTGAGAATCAACATCTGCACATACTCCTTGAAAACCTCCGTCTACTGAAGTGGCCAGTGGGAGGGTCTATCTAAATTCTACCCACTGGCGAATATTGCCAGAGCCGGGTGAGGCTCTCTTTAGCGTGAGTGAGAGCCACTATACTTCCAAATCATATATTTGTATATTAGCAATATTGTACTATGTGTGTTTTCTTTTTGAGGTATTGATCCTCCTTCAATTGAAGACGCCTGTTACTTATTGGGTAACTAATTTTTTCATACCTACTTGCACTGGGAAGCGCCGTACCCTTCTTCTTTTTTCTATTGCTCTTTCTGTCTTTTAGGGATGACACATATGGGTACAGTGGCGATCGTGCTTTAGGCTCTATCCCGCATAATCACTTACTGTTGCGCCTACCTTTTTTCTATTTTTTGAAAATATAAACACACTACCCTTGAAAAGAAATCCGAGTTCTACCCCAGACATATGATATCTAAAGAGATGGAAACTTTTGATTTGATGATATTATCTGAAATTAGAAAGGAAGAGAAAAAGAATAAACTAGTAAGAAGGAATAACATCACAAAGGAAGAAACACAAGCATTAAACTCCCCGTGTAAGAATAAGCAGTTAGTCATTAAACCTGCGGATAAGGGAGGTGGAGTAGTAGTTCTCAGTAAAGACAAATATGAAAGAGATGTTTTAAGGCTGTTAGGAGATACAGATACTTATAAATGTCTGAAGGGAGATCCCACGATATCAATTACTACCAAATTCTCAGAATATCTAGATAAAGGAAAAGAATTGGATATTCTAACAGAAGAATATCAGTATTTATATGTACAACATCCAAAGGTTCCTGTCTTCTACTGCTTACCCAAAGTTCATAAAGATCGAGAGAACCCCCCCGGACGACCTATAGTCTCTAGAATAGGGTCAATCTCTTCCAACCTATCAGAATATTTAGATCATCTACTACAACCCCTAGTTGTTTCAACCCGATCCTATGTTAAAGACACTATGGCCATTATTAAAACATTAGAAAATATAACTTGGGAAGATAATTTCCAACTGATCACCTGTGATGTTAATTCACTGTATACTATAATCCCACACCAACTAGGATGCAAAGCTGCACAATACTTCCTGAGAGAGATGGGCCAGTATGAGGTGGAACAAGTAGATTTTGTGATTGAGGGTATTAGACTAATACTGGAAAATAATTATTTTTGGTATGACCATAAATTCTATTTACAGCTGACTGGAAAAGCTATGGGGACCAGGTTTGCCCCCAGTTATGCCAATCTGTTCATGGCATACTGGGAGCACCAGATGGTATGGACGGGGTATTGCTGGGGGCAACACCTGGTCCTATATAAAAGATATATCGATGATGTTATAATTATCTGGAACGGAGACGAATATGCCTTAAAAGAGTTTGCAACATATCTTAACGCTAATCAATGGGGGATCAAATTAGATTTTAAGATCCATAATATAGAGGTGGAATACCTTGATTTGAACATATACATTGAAGATGGAACTATGAAGACTAGAACGCACTTCAAGGATGTGAATGTCAATAGTTATATCGGCCTAGAAAGTGATCATTTTCCCCCATGGTTAAAAACTGTTCCCAGAGGACAAATGACTCGTCTTCGTAGAAATTGCACGGATATTAAGGAATTTCAAAAACAGTCCGATAAACTTATGGATGACTTTGTCGAGAAGGGCTATACGAGGATAGAATTAGAACATACAAGGGAACAAATCTACTAGGGATGTCCATTTCGGGTTTCGGAATTTCGTAATTTTCACGAAATTTCCAGATTCGTGTTTTCGAATGCGGCCGAATTTCCGAAAATTTTTAGATCCGAAAATGGCAGATCCGAAAAGTTTTCCGAGCCGAAACGAAATATTTTCGGAATTTTCGAATGGACTTGAAATGTGTCAAATCGAAATTTATTGCTTTGAAACGAGGAGAACAGACGTTCCGAAAAAACGAAAATTTCCGAAATTACGAAAAGTCGATACAAAAAACGAACAAAGTGACACGAAAATCCGAAAAATGGTCGAAATTCCGAAAACATGTACAATTCCGAAAAACGAAAATTTCCGAAATTACGAAAAGTCGATACAAAAACCGAGCAGAGTGACACGAAAATACGAAAAACCGTCGAAATTCCGAAACCATGTACAATTCCGAAAAACGAATCGAGCCGAACCGAATCGAAACAGAAATCAGTCGAAACGAGCAGAATCGAAAAGTTTAAAAATCCGAAAAATCGAACCGAAAAAAAAATCGGTGCACAAGCCTAAAATCTACAACTCAGATAGAAGTATGCTATTAAACTATAAAGTTAAAGATAAAACCGATAGAATTGAACTTCCATTTGTCATGGACTACAATACCGGAAATAGGAACATCAAACGATTTATTCAGAAATGTTGGCCAATACTAAAAGAAGATCCTATACTCAGTGATATTCTGCCAACACAACCTCGTGTCATATACAGAGGTGGAGGTAGTTTAAGACAGAAATTAGTTAAAAATCATTTATGGGAACAAAAAACACAGACAAATTGGTTTACATTCTGTGTTGGTCAAAACAACTAAAAAATTAAAGATAAATTAACTTGTTTCTCCAAATATCTGATTTATGTGCTAAGATGCCCTTGCAATAAATATTATGTAGGTAAAACCACACGGGCATTACAGGTCCGGGTGAATGAGCACATCAATAATATCAATAGAAGCTATGAAAAACACTGTCTCTAATCATTTCAAACTCAAACATAATAATAACCCAATAGGTTTAGAATTTTTCGGCATTGAGAAAATAACTGAAAACTGGAGAGGAGAAGATCTTGATTTAAAATTGGCAAAAACTGAAATGAAATGGATCTACAAACTAAACACTCTTGAACCAAATGGCCTAAATGCCGATTTTGAGATTTGTCATTTCCTTTAATAACACCAAATTTATTAACCTCCTTGGCGGTATTCCCGAGTGTGACTCGGGGTTAAATTTCTCTACTGCGAACGGTAACCCCGAGCCACACTCGGGCTGGATGTTTACTCACCTCCTCCTGGCTCCCTCGCTGTCCCCGCAGTGTGATCGCAGCGAGCTGCTTCCTGGATGGCTCCCTGTGAGTCACATGATGCAGAAGGGGGCTGGACCGCAGCAAATTTCATTCACAAAACTCACTGAATACAAATGGAAATGTTTATGAACGGCCACTAGGTGGCAGTACAGGATAAGAAATAGACCATACATCGTCTCACCCTTGTTCTCAGACAGATTTCAGTGTTTTTTGTTGTATTTTATTGAATATCATTTATTTGCATTATTTCGGATAATTATTTTTGGGATAATAAATTATTATTTTGTGTTTCAAACTTTATCGTACTCCGTGTATTTACTATTTTTTTAAAATTAATTAATTTATTTATTTATAAAGGATTTTACCAGTAAGAACTCTTGATTGCACGGATTTCAGTGCGTGATTCCTAATTATTACAGGCTAACTATGTACAAAAACACGTTTCCTTTAAAAAAAAATTGATACGCTTTTAGACACAAAATTTTGAAAAAATTATACCGCCAGGGAGGTTAATAGTTTGGTTATTATTTTAATTTCTTTTTATATTAATTATATTTATCACATTGTTTGGGTCTGATATTGGGATTATCTGACCCATTCCCTTTCTTATATGACACCCAAATAGTCCAGTATTACATGGTTTAATTTAAGCAGTACTTGTTTTACAATTAGTCAAAATTTATATAGTCAAACTGTCTTGCCAATTAAATTACGGATATCGCGCTAACTAATAGTTAACTGACTGCTTAAATCTTATATGCGTTCCCTACTGAAGTTAGCAATTTTTTGTTATTGGGTTGTTTCCAGCGTCATTTGTAATCATATAAAGGAAGGATGCATGAAATGAAGACCCATTATAGCACAGAAGAAATCGGAAGTCCCATTTGAAAGAAATAACTCATTGGAACGCACTTTGGAACGCAACTGAAAACCAGAACGGGACCCGATATCCGGTCACGTGACCGGAAGGCATGTAGTGGAACGCACGCCGGAATTGCAGTTGAAACGCATAAGCGATTGAGAACTGCAGGTGCTCATTACCAACCGTCATAAAGCGGCTATCTAATGGATGATTATGAACGTTTTATTTTACAGGACTGAGTAAGCCTACAGACTGTGTAGGCGAAACGCGTCTCTATTGTTTTATACTGTATTTTTAGAATAAATTTATCGCCAATTCTGCAACAAGATTTCCAGCCTGAGAATTGTTTATTGGTCCATTGCATGTTTACCTACTGAGCCACTATTCCAAGAGGCTCTTGAGATCGTGAGTACCCACTTGTTACTTTATATTCTGAGAACGCTGATATCTGCGCAATGGAGGTTTATTCTCTCTCTTCTAAGTTTTAAAAGAAGTCATTTATGGTCGTACCCACCGCTGATTCAAGTGTGAATAACTCTGAAGATTCGACTTGACACAAGGGGTGTGACCCCCCAGAGTGGTCAAAAGGCGCTGTCATCTGAGCCTATAGGGCTCCACCTTTGTGAGTTCTTAGCGTATACTATCCACAATTGTTTTTCATTTTTTCATGTGTTCATCCAAACGATATTGCACCATGGAGCTGTTTATATTTTTTTTCCACCACTAGGTTCCATCAACTATGATTCTTATACCAAGAATATCCAGTCTCATTGTGGAAAATTTCCACTTTAAAGTTAAGTGCGCTCACACTGGATCTAGTACCCATCTTTTCTTTCTGAATTACTGTAAAGGGTATACATAAGTGTTTGGAGCTGCATATATATAGTAACTAGGGCCAATTGTCTCTCTATTTTCTCTTTTGCTTTAATATATAAAGCAAGCACGGTATATATATATTTACAGGAATTCATAATGCGAGAAATGCGCAGCAGTAAAAAGGAAATTTTAACCCCTTCATTGTCGGAGTGTAAGTCCCGTACAGGTTGTGTCCCAAGAAGGTGTGCTTCTATGTGTGTGTTGGTACCCGGGTACTAGATTCGACTGGCCAGTGAATGGATTCAGTGTATCTTCGACTAGTCACGTTGGGGCCCTGTAGATTTAAGCAAACTGCAGCGTTCTTTGTTAACTTTACTGTGGCCTGGAAGTTCCGCCTCTCACCCATCCACCAGACAATCTGCTCTGCTGCTCGACCAAGGACGTCTCTCCACTCGATTTGGCTGGGACTCTGTGCCACCGGATCCGCTTTTCTTGCTTGTCCGTCTTTGCAACAAGATTTTCAGCTTACCGCCTGCACTCCCATTGGATCATCGCGGTCTCCTAACTCGGGGTCCAATCTGCAGCTCTATGTCTGTGCAAACCTCCCAGCGGTGGATTACTAGGTCTCTGGCAAGTCACTGAAACCGATCTCCAGCGTCCGCAAGGCAGCACCTGCGCTCCGGCCTGGTCACAATCGCTCCCTGTCTCACGTGCGTCTTGCTCTGTTCACCCCTCGCGCGCACTGGCTCTCCTCCCCACGAGGCTGCGGATGTCTGTCGGTTCTCCCCACCCACTTCCTGTCTCTGCCCCAAAGCATGCTGGAAAACGTAGTCCCAATGTGTCCAGTATAGTTTACATTGCACTTGTCTCCCCCTGGTGGCCAAAAAGGAGTAATTACAGCAACAGAACTAAAACAGCGCTACATATGCAAAAAAGCATTCTCATTGCAAGCTACTGGCACAATGTCCCATCTTTGGACTCACCTAGAAAGAAAGCATCCGTCCGTGTATCAACAGGCCAAGACCGATGATACAAAGAAGAAAACATTGGTGTCGGCAGTGGCACGACATCATTCACTGCCAACGACAGAAGGCCGTGCTATGAAAAAGCAGACTTGCATTTCAGCGTACAGTTTGACACTTGACGCGTCTACTAAAAAAAGGTATGATGCAGCAGTTTTGAAGTTTATTGTAGCAGATGGCCGGCCATTTAAGAGTGCAGCAGGAAGTGGATTTAAGAATTTGTGTTCAGTGTTTACTAGTGGCCGCTATCAACCGCCCCACCCAACCACACTGTTGCGTAAACTTGATGACATGGCAAATAACTTGCACCATAAGTTAGTGCAGTTCCTCAGGTCTGAAATTAATGACTGCCGACCATCCATCACGTTTGATCACTGGAAGGCTGACAATAAGTGAAATTATTTGATGCTTACAATACATTACATATCCGAGTCATCGTGGGTAATGCAATCCCGTTGCTTATCTGTGGTCAACCTAGAGAATTTGGAAGCTGACCATACAGCGAGGAAAACTGCTGAAATAATTTCCAGCGAGTTTGCTAAGCATGGATTTGGTGAAGAGAAAATCCTATTTGCCACAACAGACACAACAAACACAATGCCTTGTACTGCTAAAATCCTGGACATACAGTGGCATGGCTGTGCTGCTCACATTTTGCAGCTGACTATAAATGCAGCATTGGACGTTCAAAGAACAGTAAAAAAATCTTATAGGCTGTTTGCTTTACATTGCTGGGTTTTTCACTCATCAACTGTGGGACAAGCTGTATTGACAAAATATCAAGTTGATAAGGGCTTACCCGAATCCAAACCAACACTTGATGTTACAACGCATTTCAATAGTACATATCTGCTGATGGATTGGGTTTCTAGAAATTACGAGTCAATTTCCTTGGCCCTCGTCGATGGTGCAATGAACAAAAAGTGCACACGAAGCCCTCCACAACCGCTTTCAACGCAGTTGCAAGATACGCTGAAGAATGTTCTCCCATTACTCAAACCAACAGCAGAGGCTACAACAATTTTGAGTGTTGACACGTATGTAAGCGTTAGTTTGCTTATACCATGTATTTCGGTTCTAAAAGAAGAGCTTGCCAGTGCCACTCTTGCTACGCCTGGCATTCAATCCTTTCTAAATGAGCTTTTACTTCAACTGAATACGCGATTTGATTTGTCCAAAGACTACCTATTAGCAGCCACTTTCATTGACCCCAGATTCAAAACTGCGTTATTCCCTGAACATCAAGTGACACAAGCAAAAGTTTACATAGAGAATCTTGCACTGTTGTCGTCTTCTCCTTGGCCTACTACCAGCCATAGCTCCGGTGCACCTGAATCCAATGCCCAGATGAGTGCCACCGATAGCGCCGTACAGTCTGAGTCAACTGTTGTCGACAAGTCCAGTCATAAAGGAAGCCTGCTCGATTCAATTTTTAAAAAAGTAGACGATGCAAAGAAAGAAGAAGCCAGCAGCACCTGGTCAATGGCTCAACAACTTGAAAGTGAAGTCAGTGCATATTTGAAGCAGCCCATAAGTGAACGTGATAGTGATCCGTTGCAGTATTGGAAGGAAAATAAAAGTATCCTACCACTGTTGTCTAGTGTGGCGCGCAACTTACTGGCTATACAAGCAACGAACTGTTCATCAGAAAGGGTTAATTCAGTTGGCGGACAAATAATAACAGATAACGAGTGTGCTAGTCAAAACATATATATAAAAATTAGTCCTCATGGGGACCCGTACTATGCTGAATGGGGACCTGAACCCAATTAATTGTTAATTTAAAATCTGCCTCAAAACCTATTTAAATGGATCCCGAAATGAGGATCACCAGAGCTCCTGATGAAATTGCCGCTAGTGCGGCAAAGAAACGTGCGTTGAGCAATTTAATGCTAATATAGCAGAATTTACAACTATAATCATCACTAGGATGTCAATGAGTTTTTAAGTTACAAAATGTTTTGCCTATGAGGCTTCCAATATTGATTTATGGTTGTGACAGCCTAAGTTCTATTTGTTGATACTGGCGATCTATTTTACCTGTTGTGGTGTATGGATGGTTCAAAGATACAATTGCGTTTTTTCTTTTCAAGAGCAGACTTCGGATATCTAAACAAGCTTGACTGGGGTATGTGGATCAATAACAGCGCTGTTTGCATTGAACAATAAACCACGCCGCAGCTATTGTCCACCTTATGAATTTGGGGGAATTTGGAGTATATGTTTATGTTCCCTATAAAGGATGGCCAAGTGTTGGCAATATTGATAGAATCGGTACAGTTGACTTAGGACACAATTTTGGTAAACCTTCTTTGTGTTTATTTTGTCCCGAACATCGGCGGTCTTGCCGGTGTATTTCCGGATACCAATTGGAATGTATTAAGGAGTGTTGTGGTCAATTGATGCTGTATTACACCCAGGTCATTGAAATATCAACTCACAACTAACTCTCGCAACACAGTCAGAATTATCAATTTGATGGGATATGCAATATATGCGATGTTAGGTGGGGATATCTAGTACAGTCTGCTCGTGGTACATAACTAATCAACTAGCATGAATAGTCTGTTCTCGGCTCAACTATAAGAAGCATTAAGCAATCACAGTCGATCATTCTTAGGGAAAGCGGCAAATACTTTATGTTGGTATTGAGCCTGACCTAATTTAGTGTGTATACAAGAGCCAATAGTAACGGTTGGAACCAAATGCTTGGAAAACTGCTTGAACTATATACTCCACACCAATTGGTCTATTACCCTAAATGTTTAATAAATTGTTGAGGTAGTCATGTATCGCAATTAAGTTAGTTCAATTGCTATAGGCAGATCACTGTTAGTCATTGGATAATTTGTATCAATAAAGAGGTGAAATTTATTTTAATTTATATCAATAAAGTTAATGATTTTATTATTAATGAAACAGGGATTATTTCCTCGGGTTGAGGAGTTTTGTGTCAAATAATAACAGATCTTCGCTACAACCTCTCGAGAACTAATGCAGAAACTCTGATTTGGGCTCGGAATAACAAAGATTTACTACTAAAGCAGGGATGTGCCGTGCCGTCAGCTTAGGCAGGTGAGGCAGAGCCTCGTGGTCACCTGACATTAAGCCAGCGTTAAAATAATAAAAGAAACTCACCTCCTTGTTAGGTCTGAACGGCTCTCCTTTCCCATCTCCATTCTCCACGTGTCCCCCCATCTCCGTTACCTGTCAGGATTTGCTGTACCCTGGCATTGACGAGCGCGGGCTTGTGCAAAATGAGACACAGACACAACTTGCCATGTCCTTCAAACTGAAATTGTATTCATCAACAGGAGTATATAAAATCCCTTACACTCCTGCTCCACACTCCCCCACTGTTGGCTTTGTCCTCTGCCAGTCTGCCCTTTCCCCAATGCGCATTCTTTTACAGCCTATGCAATTTGCATAGCGGTTGTATGCTTCCCCGCTATGCAAATCGCGTAGGCTGCTGCTCAGGAGGTCTGCAGCCATGCTTCTGTTCGAATAGGAACACACGCGCACTCCTACTTCCTGAGCACTGCTAGAAAGGTCAGCCTCACGGTCACCTGACATTAAGCCAGCGCTATAATAATAAAAGAAACTCACCTCCTGCTCCGCACTCCCCCACTGTTGGCTTTGTCCTCTGCCAGTCTGCCTTTTCCTCTATGCGCATTCTTTTACAGCCTATGCAATTTGCATAGCAGTTGTATGCTTCCCCGCTATGCAAATTGCGTAGGCTGCTGCTGCCTGCTGCTCAGGAGGTCTGCAGCCACACGTCTGTTCGAAAATAATGGTATCTTTAGAAAGGCCATTTAATTAATGGTGAGAAAAATAATATATGTTGGTACAGTGAATGAGTAAAATATAATTTAGTTTTACAACTAAACACAAACTGCAGAAAGTTAGTTAATATCTGTCTGTGTATATCTGGCTCTGACCAGCCTCAAGAGCCATTGATTGACCTCACTGCACGTCCCTCCAGTAAACTAGACTAAAGTTAAAATTATAAAACTTATAGAGGAAGGCTAAATAAAGGCTATACAGCCCTACCTAGCCCTAATGTAACTTTGTAATTTACTATGGTTATTAAAATCATTTCAATAAAGCTTGCAAAGTTGCAATAATTTAAGCTTGCAATTGAATTATTGAAGTTTTTATTTTAGAATCACTATTCCTCTGATCATCCGCAGCCTCAGAAGCACCTGTGTCATCACTTGATAACCTACCAGTGCCTGGAAAGGTGTTACACAAGTGTTGCTTTAGAGCATCTTCAAGTTTCTTCATCCTGTGCTCCCACTGTGCGGGCCGGATGAGCTCTGCAACTTTACTTTGTATCTTGGATCAAGAAGGGTTGCCAACCAGTAATGATCCCTCTCCTTGATAGCACGAATCCTGGGGTCCTTTAGCCGGCTTTGCATAATAAGGGAGCCCATGCAGCGTAGGTTGGAGGTGGCATTAGCTTCCGAGTCTTCCTGGTCAATGAGGAGGATGACCCCATCGTGCACTTCCTCCTCCCAAGCCACATCCTAGTCCTTGTGTTTCTGGGCACACAAACCCTCCCTTGAGGAATCCCCACCTTCAATGCCCCACTACTTAAATATTCCTCCTCATCCTGATTCCTCCTGATCTGAGGAGGACCCACTGGAATGCTATCTGCGGAAAGACTGGGGCCTTCAGAGCTAGGGAAGGCCTCCTCTTCCTCCCGCTGCTCTGCCTCTAGAGCCACATCTATAATTCCCCACAGAGTGTGCTCCAGCAGGAACACTAAAGGAATTGTGTCACTGATGCATGCACTGTCCCTGCTCACCATCCTCGTTGCCTCCTCAAATGGTGAAGGTACAGTGCATGCATCCTTGATCATCAGCAACTGCGGGGGGGAACCAAGTTGACCTGAACCTGTCCTTGTGCCATACTCACACAGTTGATTGGCCCTCTGTTGCTTGTGCAGACGCTGCAGCATTGCTAATGTCGAGTTCCACCTGGTGGGCATGTCACAGATCAGACGGTTTGTGGGAAGGTGGAATTCTCTTTGAATTTCTGCCAGGCGAACGCTTGCTGGGAATGACATTTGAAATGGCTGCAGACTTTTCTGCCCTGGCTGAGAAGCTCTGGCAGCCCTGGGTACTTGGTTAGGAAACGTTGTACCACTAGATTTAGGACGTGTGCTAGGCATGGTACATGCGTCAATTTACCCTTGCGTAGGGCGGAGAGAAGGTTGCTGCCATTATCACAGATGACCATTCCCAGCTGAAGCTGGCATGGTGTTAACCATCTCTGCACCTGCCCCTGCAAAGCTGACAGAATTTCTGGCCTGGTGTGGTTCCTGTCTGTGACATCCTGGGTCTCTGGTGCCCCCTCTGGCAGTAGTGGACATTGCTGCTTTTCTACTTTTTTCATTTCGTTCATTTCTTGGATTCCTAGACTGATCTGTACCTGGACTCCATTGGTTCACCCTGGACCATTTTGTATAAATGGAGACCACTCCCTTAGTAGGGTGCGGTCTCATTTATCCTGAATCATCCATTCAGTTCAGTCTTCAAGCTCATGTCTGGTTTGCCTTGGTCTAGATTAATCCTGTTAAGCCTGTCTACATGTTCATTCTGTTTACAGGTTCATGTCTGGTTTGCCTTGCTCTAGATTTATCCTGCCCAGTTCTGTCTGTCATTCTACAAGCACATTGTATGGTTTGCCCTGGTCTAGGTCAGTCTTGTTTTTCTTGCCTTCATGTAGTATAATGTTTGTTTAGTTCTGCCTCCCATGTTTAGTTCTGCCTCCCATGTTTAGTTCTGCTTCCCATGTTTAGTTTTGCTTCCCATGTTTAGTTCTGCTTTCCATGTTTAGTTGCCTATTTTGTTTATATCTGGTTTTCTTTATTTTTCTTGCCTTGAGGTTAAAGGCTCTGTTCATTGAATTTATGCTCTGTATTCCCTGCTCTTGGTTAAGTTCTTGGTTCCTAGAATAAATAATATATATTTATTTTTCTAGTTCAGGCTCATGGTCTATTTTCACTGGTCATTAGGCTCACACCCCTCTCTGTCAGGTCAGGTTCCCGACCCCCATTGTTACACTGTCCCCTAAACAAACCAGCTCAAGCACAGTATGGCATCTTTTTGCTTGAGCCATTGCGTAGCCCCTGTCAGGCGTCGGTTTAACTGCCACTTCGCCAGAGACACAGGAGGAGGAGGAAGAGGGAGAGGTGGTGGTGGAGCAGACAGACCTCATACAAGCAGCTTTCTGGAGGCGTGGTGGATGAACAAGCTCCAGCACAGAGCCCCGACTTGGATCCCTCCCAGCTGCAACTAAGAGTTACCCAGTGTGCCGTGAAGGAAATGTAACAACCCTGTCCATGCTTGCTGGACCACGTGTCTAAAGTCACATTCACCTTGCTGCTGACTGCCTTTCCCAATGACTCGATAACATTGTCTTCCACGTGCTGGTATAGTGCTTAAATGGCCTTCCGTGAAAAGTAATGGCGTTTTGGAACATGCCACTGTGGTACAGCGCATTCAGCATATTCATGGAAGGGAGCAGAGTCCACCAGCTGGAAAGGCAGCAGCTACAATGCGAGTAATTTTGCTAAACTGGCATTTAGACAATGTGCTTGGGGATGGTTGGTACTATATTTTTTCTTACGCTGCAGCAGCTGGGGCAACGTAATCTGACTGCGTAAATCTTCAGCTGATGGGATGCTGTCACATTGTGAGGAAGGAGCTGATACATCCATTACTGTAGCATCATCCCTGTCCGTGGAGGTTGTTGGCAATGACATTGGCAGGACTTACAGTGGAGGTAGAGACAGATGAGGAGGAGGAGGAGGACCTACGCAAAGTTTTGCGCCAACGGGATGTGTGGCAGGTGTTCATATGTCGCCTCAAGCATGTGGTACCCAAGCATCCGGTGACTTTCCCACGCTTGAGCCTCATCTGAAATAGATAACAAATAGCAATGGTGCGCTCTGCTGCACATTTCTTAAAGAACTCCCAGACAGCAAAGTTCCTGCATGTGTGCTTTGAGACAACAGCGCTCTGCACCTGAGCAGCTCTGACATCTGATGCCTTGGACTGGCTAGCGCTACGGTTGGTCATAGAGGATGTTGTGCCTCGTGTTTGCTGTGCCTCCTCCTCCTCCCCCTCCTCACTTGATTCCTCTGTTCGATCAGGCACCCAGGTGGAGTCAGTGACCTCATCATCATTGTCATTATCACCCCCTATCTCCTCGTCACTGGAGCCAACTTGGCAGCATGCTGCAGCTGCTGGGGCAACATGAGTGCCAGTTATTTGTGTGTCATCACTGGCACCCCCTTCCTCTAGGTTGATTGTACTCCCTTCCTCAACCTCAGAGATTGAATCAGAGCACTGTACTTGCTGCGCATCCTCAAGCAGCATGTCTCTGTCATTGTAGTCAAACAATTTAGCTGACTCCTCCGTGTGTGATAGCGAGGCTACGGCAGGAGTAGCTGTGGACATGGAGGCTGCATTAGATGCTTTGGCAGCTGAGGTGGACTGTAAAGCGCTACAAGGCTGGCTGGCAGAGGATTCGGAGGATGAGGATGGCCTGGTTAGCCAATCCACGAAAATCCTCTGTATGTTGCTGCTGCATAAAACGGCCAGCACCAGTTAGAAAGGATAAGTGTGCCCTGCAGAGGATCCACCACGACCAGACGGCACAGCCTCCCGACACAGGGGCTGCTTGCCCTCTTATCTGTGTCTGGGAGCGTCTGCCTGTCCTTTTTGTACTTTGAGACATGGTGGGTAATATATAGATTAAATATATACAGAACTCTGATTCAACTCTGGTATTAAAGATTAAAGATTTGCAGTACTCTGGTATAACTCAGTGAGACATCCTGATAGCTGGCAGACAGTGACAAGACACAGATTACAATTCCCAGAAACCTCCTATAAATCAGTGAGACCCCCTGATGGGTGGCAGTGAGAAGACACAGATTACAAATCACAGAAACCTCCTATAAATCAGTGTGACCCCCTGATGGGTGGCAGTGAGAAGACACAGATTACAAATCGCAGAAACCTCCTATAAATCAGTGAGACCCCCTGATGGGTGGCAGCCAGTGAGAACACACGGATTATAACAATTCCCAATTATTTTGTAGAAATTTGTGACCCCCAAAATACTTGCTGGCAGTGACAAGACACAGATCACCTCAATTCCCAAATGTTTTGTAAAAATTACATAAAAACGAACCAAATAAAAGTGAGTGAGGTGAACATAGAGTCAGTTTGGGTTACGCTAACATTTGGCAATCATACAGTAGCTCGTGTAGGTGTGATCTATAGACCCCCTGGACAAGTAGAAGAGCTAGATAATCTGCTGCTTGAGGAAATAGCCAAAATGGCAATGAAAGGGGAAGTTATTATCATGGGGGACTTTAATCTTCCTGATGTGAACTGGAAAACCAAAACAGCTGGGTGCACCAGGAGTACAAATATTCTAAACTCCCTACTGGGATTATCTCTAACACAAGTAGTTGAGGAGCCGACCCGTAAAGAGGCCATATTGTATTTAATACTCACAAATGGAGGTTTGGTATCGGACGTTGTTGTAGGTGAAAATTTGGGATCTAGTGATCACCAGTCAGTATGGTTTAATATAAGAACAGGGATGGAGCCGCACCACACAAAAACAAAAGTTTTAGACTTTAAAAAAACAGATTTTTCTAAAATGAGATTTTGTGTGAAGGAGTCATTATTAGACTGGAGGAGTTTAAAGGGAGTCCAGGAGAAATGGGATTATTTAAAGGAAGCATTATTGAAGGCCACAGGCAATTACATTCGACTTGTTAGCAAAAACAAAAAAGGGAAGAAACCACTGTGGTACTCTGCAGAAGTGGCCAAAATAGTGAAGAACAAAAAGACAGCATTCAATAATTATAAAACAACTCAGAGTGAAGCAGATAGGCAAACCTATAAGATTAGGCAGAAAGAGGCAAAGCAATTTATAAGGGCTTCCAAAGCACACGCAGAAGAGAAAATAGCTCAGTCAGTAAAAAAGGGGGACAAAACATTTTTTAGATACATAAACGAGAAAAGAAAAGTAAAACAAGGATTAGTTAGATTAAAAACAAAGGAAGGAAGGTATGTAGAAGAGGATAAAAGTCTCGCTGACTGTCTCAATGAATATTTTTGTTCAGTCTTTGCAGAAGAAAAGAAAGGAAAGGGACCTCAGTTAGGACGAAACACTAACGAGACAATTACATATAAGTTTACAGAGGAGGAGGTTCTACAGCAGCTGTCTAAAGTAAAGACAAATAAGTCAATGGGGCCTGATGGGATCCACCCTAAATTATTAAAAGAGCTCAGTGGTGTAATAGCAAAACCGTTAACAGATTTATTTAACCAATCCTTGCTAACGGGAGTCGTCCCAGAAGACTGGAAATTAGCAAATGTTGTGCCCATTCACAAGAAGGGTAGTAGGGAGGAATCGGGGAACTATAGGCCAGTTAGTTTTACGTCAGTAGTGGGGAAATTAATGGAAACCATGTTAAAGGAAAGGATTGTTGAACATCTAAAAACACATAGATTACAGGATCAGAAACAACATGGGTTTACCTCAGGGAGATCATGCCAAACTAATCTTATTGATTTTTTTGATTGGGTAACAAAAATAATAGACACAGGTGGTGCAGTAGACATTGCTTATTTAGATTTCAGTGAGGCTTTTGATACTGTTCCGCATAGAAGGCTTATCAATAAATTGCAATCTTTGAGCTTGGATTCCAATATTGTTGAATGGATTACGCAGTGGCTGAGTGACAGGCAACAGAGGGTTGTGGTAAATGGAGTTTATTCGGTGCAAGGTCTTGTTACCAGTGGGGTACCTCAGGGGTCAGTACTTGGACCCATTCTATTTAATATTTTTATTAGTGATATTGCAGAAGGTATTAATGGAAAAGTATGTCTTTTTGCTGATGACACAATGATTTGCAACAGGGTTGACGTTCCTGGAGGGATCAGCCAAATGACAAATGATTTAGGTAAACTAAAAAAATGGTCGGAGCTGTGGCAATTGAGTTTTAATGTGGATAAGTGCAAGATAATGCACCTGGGACGTAAAAACCCAAGGGCTGAATATAGAATATTTGATACAGTCCTAACCTCAACATCTGAGGAAAGGGATTTAGGGGTTATTATTTCAGAGGATCTAAGGGTAAGTAGTCAATGTAATAGAGCAGCAGGAAATGCTAGCAGAATGCTTGGTTGTGTAGGGAGAGGTATTAGCAGTAGGAAAAGGGAAGTGCTCATACCACTGTTACCACCATAGCACTTGTGAGACCTCGCTTGGAGTACTGTGTGCAGTACTGGAGACCATATCTCCAGAAGGATATAGACATCTTAGAGAGAGTTCAGAGAAGGGCTACTAAAATGGTGTATGGCTTGAAGGAGAAAAGTTACCAGGAAAGGCTTAATGATCTTAACATGTACAGCTTGGAAAAAAGAAGAGACAGAGGAGATATGATAGAAACATTTAAATACGTAAAGGGAATCCACAAGGTAGAGGAAGGGAGTATATTTAAAAGGAAACAAAGTAGCAAAACAAGAGAACATAGTCTTAGATTAGAGGGGCAAAGGTTTAAAAGTAACATCAGAAAGCATTATTTTACTGAGAGGGTGGTGGATACATGGAACAGTCTTCCAGTTGAAGTGGTAGAGGCCAAAACAGTAATTGAATTTAAGCAAGCATGGGATAGGCATAAGGCTATCCTAAACAAAAGATAAATCCAGGTAAAGTATCCATGTAATTGGGCAGACTAGATGGGCCGAAAAGGTTCTTATCTGCCGACATTTTCTATGTTCTATGTTTCTATGCCCAAATTACTGCGTGGCACTGGCTGTGTGACAAAACACAGATCACCTCAATTCCCAGATATTTTGTAGAAATTAGTGACCCCCAAAATACTGCGTGGCACTGGCTGTGTGACAAGACACAGATCACCTCAATTCCCAGATATTTTGAAGAAAATTTTTGACCCCCAAAATACTGCGTGGTACTGGCTGTGTGACAAGGCACAGATCACCTAAATTCCCAAATATTTTGCAGAAATTAGTGTGACGGGATGGAAGTCCGCCTGCAGTCCTGCTCTATCTGACCCCCCCTTTGATGGCGTCCGGCCCGACTACCGAGTGACACGGCACTCGGCGTCTCGAGCGGACTGGAGGATGAAATGGCGTTGGTCCGGCGTCTGGAGAGATGGTGCAGTGTTGCCTTGGGGATTCCGTTCCTGGGTTGATTGGTGATGCAGGAGACCGCTGAGTGTCTCCTGCAATAGTGATTGTAGCTCTGAAATGAAGACACCAGACGTGGCTGTATGCTTTAAAACAGTGAATTGAACTTTATGGGTTTCAACAGGGTCATTTATACAACTTCACACAAACAGATTACCAACTCCCCCACCCACACAACCAGCACTGATTGGCTCCTTTCCCAGCCTCCTGTTCCCTATCAGGTCCCTTTCAGGCTCCCCCATTGTCCAGGGGATTAGGCAGATGAGGTCTTGGAAAAGCCTCAAATCAGCTGGCTTGCTGTATCCTCCATTTTGGGGCCTGCGATCCTTTGTCCTGTGAGACCATGCTGGGATGAGCAAAATGGCGACGGGGAAAAACACATACAAACGGTTTCTTTCATACTTTTACAGTCACATCATACAGGGTACATTTTTATTACATCACACCAATAAAACCACATCTGGCAATAAAATAAGAGGTCCATAGGCTCACACGCAAAACCAAAACGAAAACAGGAATAATGGTCTTTAAAAAGGGTTCAGTCTTTAGTCATGTGGCTCGCTGAAAAGAGCCCTCATGTCCGTTCCGTGACATTTCTCCCCCCTTCTAGAGTCCGACGGACATGGTTGGACCCACACGGGTCGACTCGGGGAAGTCGGTGAACGGAGGTCTCCGGGTTCCTGGGCTGTTTTCCGTGATAATCCATCGGCTTTCTCATTTTGAGGCCGTGGCCGATATTGGATTGTGAAGTTAAACGGTTGGAGGGCCAGGCTCCACCGTAGCAGACGGCCGTTCTCCCCAGCCACTCAGTTCAGCCACACCAGGGGATTGTGGTCAGTCATGACGGTGAAGGAGTGCCCGTAAACATAGGGCTGGAACTTTCTCAGGGCCCAAACCAGGGCCAAACACTCCTTCTCCACTGCGGCATATCCCACCTCCCTGGGGAGAATTTTGCGACTGATGAACGCCACCGGATGTCCCCCCCTGTCATCTCCCACCTGACTCAGCACGGCTCCCAGTCCAAACATGGAGGCGTCTGTATGGACGACAAAACGTTTATTATAATTCGGAGCGGCTAAGAGGGGAGCTTGGGTTTGGGCAGACTTCAGTTGTTGGAAGGCCGCCTCGCACTCCGGGGACCACAGGACTTGGCGGGGTAGGGATTTTTTGGTCAGGTCAGTCAGGGGTTTGGCGAGGGTGCTGTACTGGGGGACAAACTTTCGGTAGTAGTCTGCGGTCCCTAGGAAGGCAAGGACCTGAGTCTTGGTCCCGTGGGTGGGCCAGTTGAGAATGGCTTCTATCTTGGCGGGTTCCGGTCGCTGTTTCCCACAGCCCACCCGGTGACCGAGGTACTGTACCTCGGACATCCCTATTTTACATTTCTCCGGTTTAAGGGTCAGGTTGGTGTCCTTGATCCGCTCTAACACTACCCCTAGATGGTGAAGGTGTTCCTCCCAGGTTTGGCTGTAGATGGCTATGTCGTCTAAGTAGGCACAGGCAAACTCCTGTAGGCCATCGAGGAGGTGATCAATCAACCGCTGGAAAGTAGCCGGGGCATTCTTCATCCCGAACGGCATGACCCAAAATTGGTACAGGCCGAATGGGGTGATGAAGGCCGACTTCGGGGTTGCCTCCTCTGCCAGGGGAATCTGCCAATACCCCTTACACAAATCTCCGGTGGTCAGATAGTGCCCCTGGGAGATCTGATCTAACAGCTCGTCAACTCGGGGCATGGGGTATGCGTCAGTTTTGGTACAGTCGTTTAACCTCCGGTAGTCCACACAGAACCGGGAGGTCCCGTCCTTTTTGGGGACCAACACTACGGGGAGGCCCATGGGCTGGCGGAGGGCTCGATAACCCCCAGCTCCAGCATCTCCCGGATTTCAGCCTGCATGGGTTCATGGACTGCCTCCGGGAGTCGGTAGGCTGGCTGCAGGAGGGGTCTCTGGCCTGGGGTCTCAACTTGGTGTAAGACCCGGCTGGCATAGCCGGGGCGGGCGGAGAAGACCTCCTGGTGGTTGTGGAGCTGTCTAATCTGGGCCTGTTTCTGGGGACCCAACTCCTCCCCTATCTGCACCTGGTTGACCCCTGTGGGCCGGTTGTCTATCCCGTGGAGATCTATCAGGGGAAACTGTTCTGCCTCCTCGGTGGCCGGGGCACAAATGGCAGCCACCGTCTCCGGGTGCTCATGGTAGGCCTTGAGCATATTGACGTGGAACGTCCGCTGGATCCTGGTGTCTGCGCAGCTGACAACCACATAGGTGGTATCCCCAGCTGGGTTACCACCCGGTAGGGGCCCTGCCAGGACACCTGCATCTTGTTCTGCCGCTGTGGTTTCAACACCAGGACCTTCTGCCCCACGAGGAACGAGCGTCTGCGGGCGGAGCGGTCGTACCACGCCTTCTGCTGGGCCTGGGCCGTTTCCATGTTCCCTTGAACTAGTTCCGTGAGTTCCGTCAAGCGCTCCTGGAGCTCCAAGACGTAACTCAGGACGGGGAGCCCGTCTGCCTCCTGTCCCCCCTCCCACTGAGCCCTAACTAGGTCTAAGGGGCCTCGCACCTGGCGCCCATACAATAACTCAAAGGGGGAGAATCCGGTCGATTCCCGATAGGCAAATAACAAGTGGGGTAAGTATTTTTCCCAGTCCTTTCTTTCCTGGGTGAAGGCCCGGATCAGCTGTTTCAGGGTCCCATTAAACCGCTCGCACAGCCCGTTTGTCTGGGGGTGATATGGGGCGCTGTGAAGTGCCTTGACACCACACAGGCGCCAGAGCTGTTGTGTCAGCTCAGCTGTAAACTGGGTGCCCTGGTGAGACAAAATCTCTCGTGGGAATCCTACCCGGGAAAACACCCGTAGGAGGGCATCGGCTATGGTGTCGGCCTGGATATTGGCCAAGAGCACAGCCTCGGGGTATCGGGTGGGTGAGAATATATCTCTTCCCAATGGCACTGGGGCGAGGCAGGGGGCCGATTATGTCGACCGCCACCCGACTAAAGGGTTCTTGGATAATGGGCATGGGGTGCAGCGGGGCTTTCGGGTTGTCTCCGGTTTTCCCTACCTTCTGGCAGACCGAACAGGCGTGACAGTACTCTCGGGTATCCTCACTAAGGCGGGGCCAGAAGAACGCTCGGGTTAACCGGTGTCGGGTCTTCTTTATCCCTAAGTGTCCGGCAAGGGGGATGTCGTGGGCCAGTCTCAGGAGTTCCTGTCTAGGGGCCTGGGGTACGATTAACTGCTTGTGGAGAACCTGTTGCTTCTTGGTTCCCACCCTCTCAGTATACCTATATAGTAGCCCATCCTCCCACTCGATGCTATCGGTCCTGTCGCCTTCCAGGCCCTTGCCGGCCCGGTCTCGGTATCTCTCTAGGGTGGGGTCAGTCTGGGTCTGGTGTCGGAGGGTGGCTGGGGAGCTCCATCTGAGGGGGTGGTCAGGTCGAGGGGACGGGGTCGTGGTTGGTCGGGGTTTGGGGGGCCGGGGGGGTTTGGGAGGTTTGGGTTGTGGTCTCATCTGGGTCCCGATTGGAGTGCCGTATTTGTTGCAGTGGCTTTGTTGCCGAGTGGTCACCGGGGCTGCTGCATCCGTGACGTAGGCGGAAACTAAGCATTCCAGGTCTTTGCCGAGGAGGATTTCAGCCGGTAGTTGATCCAGTAAACCCACCCTCACGGATCCCTCCCCCGAACCCCAATCCAGGTGGACTCGGGCCGTAGCAAGTTGGAGCACTTTCCCTCCGGCCACACGGACAGCGACAGTGTGGTCCAACCGGTCCTTTTTCTGTATTAAATGGGGTCGTACGAGGGTGATGGTGGCACCGGAGTCCTGGAGGCCCTCGGCGGCCCGTCCGTTGATCCACACGTCCTGTCGGTGGTGTTGGCGGTTGTCAGCTGAGGCAGCCTGTACAGGGTCGGCCTCGTGTAACAACCCCCATTCTTCCGGGGAGTCCAACCACGGGGTTTTGGTGTGGTAGCAGTGAGCCGCGGGTGGTGCTCGGGTGGGGGCCCGCGAAATGGGGGGTCGGTGGGGGCAATTCCGGCGGTAGTGCCCCACCTGGTCGCATCCGTAACAGCGGATGTTGGCCACTGAGTTTGGACGGCTCGCCGGTCTGACTGCGGGCCAGCGGGTCGATGGCTCTGGGGGAGGGGCAGGTAGTGCGGGTCGAGAGGGTGGGGGTCATTCACCCCCATTGGGTTTCCTCGTGTCTGTGTACTCATCTGCCCAGGTAGCAGCTTGCTGCACCGTCTGGGGTTTCTTGTCCCGAACCCACTAACGTACTGCTATGGCGGTGTGTTCAAAAAATTGTTCCAGTAGTAGCAGCTGGGTGATTTCTTCCACCGTTCTGGCCTTGCTCCCCAGGAACCAAGTCTTTAGGTCTCGTTGTAGCCGATGCGCCCACTCTACATGTGTTGTGCCGTTGGGCCGGCGTGAGTTTCGGAACTTCACCCGGCTGGCTTCAGGAGTGATGGCAAAGCGGCTTAGTAAAGCTTGCTTTACGTAGTCATAGTTCTTGGCCTCTTCGTCCGGAACGGTCCGATACGCCTCTGCAGCTCGACCTGTCAATTTACAGGCCAGAATACTGACCCAAGCGGAGCGTTGGACCTCGTGTACCTGGCACAACCGCTCAAAGTCCTGGAGGAAGCTTTCAATCTCTTCCTCCGCCTCACTGAAGGTTTTAAATGCCTGGAAGGGCACCTTCCGGCCCGCTGATTGTTCTGGGTTGGGGCTCTCAACCCTATGGTTCTGCATTTCGGCCAGCCGAAGTTCATGCTGGCGCCCCTTGTCTCGTTCCTCTTCCTGCCGGATCTCCTGGATGGCATTGTGTATAGCGGCTTCTGACGGGGCGGCTCCGAAGAGGACTACCTGCTGCCGCACTTTCCTTTGGAAGGGATCTTCTGGGACCAATGCCTGGGTGGGTGGTAAGGTTGGCGTGCCCACGGCTCCCTGGTCCAATTCCTGCAGTTCCTCGATCAGGGCGGCTTTACTTTTTGAGCCCGGGATGCCTAATCGGCTCACCAGGATGCCCTGCAGGGTTTCTTTTTTGTAGTTGGCGTACCCTGCCATGCTGAGTGCTTTTTCTGGGGGTTCAAAGAGCTATCCCACCGCTGCCACCAGTGTGACGGGATGGAAGTCCGCCTGCGGTCCTGCTCTATCTGACCCCCCCCTTTGATGGCGTCCGGCCCGACTACCGAGTGACATGGCACTCGGCGTCTCGAGCGGCCTGGAGGATGAAATGGCATTGGTCCGGCGTCTGGAGAGATGGTGCAGTGTTGCCTTGGGGATCCCGTTCCTGGGTTGATTGGTGATGCAGGAGACCGCTGAGTGTCTCCTGCAATAGTGATTGTAGCTCTGAAATGAAGACACCAGACGTGGCTGTATGCTTTAAAACAGTGAATTGAACTTTATGGGCTTCAACAGGGTCATTTATACAACTTCACACAAACAGATTACCAACTCCCCCACCCACACAACCAGCACTGATTGGCTCCTTTCCCAGCCTCCTGTTCCCTATCAGGTCCCTTTCAGGCTCCCCCATTGTCCAGGGGATTAGGCAGATGAGGTCTTGGAAAAGCCTCAAATCAGCTGGCTTGCTGTATCCTCCATTTTGGGGCCTGAGATCCTTTGTCCTGTGAGACCATGCTGGGATGAGCAAAATGGTGACGGGGAAAAACACATACAAACGGTTTCTTTCATACTTTTACAGTCACATCATACAGGGTACATTTTTATTACATCATACCAATAAAACCACATCTAGCAATAAAATAAGAGGTCCATAGGCTCACACGCAAAACCAAAACGAAAACAGGAATAATGGTCTTTAAAAAGGGTTCAGTCTTTAGTCATGTGGCTCGCTGAAAAGAGCTCTCATGTCCGTTCCGTGACAATTAGTGACCCCCAAAATACTGCGTGGTACTGGCTGTGTGACAAGACACAAATCACAGGGGCTTGAGGTGGTCTACTTTTAAGTGGGCTATTTTCAAGTGGAGTTAAAAACAGGAATTCTACCTGTACTGGTCTGGTTTGTATCTTTAGAGGGAGAGAAACCTCTGGTTTATTTGTCAATTTAATTTCTCTTTTTGGTTTTTTTTTCTGCTGGTTTTTTTTTTCTGTTGTGCTTTTTGGTTGTTTTTTTTCCCTGGGTGGCTGGTGACTTGTTAATTGGGGGCGTGTAGCATGTCAGGTGATTTCACTTGTATGGCTACATAATCTCAATGGCAGCTCACTGAGCTTGCTCACAGGGGCTTGAGGTGGTCTACTTTTTAAGTGGGCTATTTTCAAGTGGCGTTAAAAACAGGAGTTTAAATAACAGGTATCAATTGTTGTTTATATATTTGTTATCTTGTTTTGGGTATGAGTGTTAGCAAGCTTGAAGGTTTGACCCAGTGCACATCCTGCTGCATGTATGCATGTCTGGAGGAATCCTTCTAGGGTCCATATCTCTGTAGCAAGTGTGAACGTGTAGCTCTTCTGGAAGCTCATATTGGAGATCTAGAAGGGCAAATCGTAACGCTGAGGCAGATTGACAATCTTGAAAGGAGCCTGCTTCTCACGGAGCAAAGTATAGTTGAGGAATCTAGGGGTGTGGGAAGAGTGGAGTTAACCGGGGAACAGGTTGGTAGCTGGGTGTCAGTGACACGTGGTAGCAGGGGGGGAAGGAAGAGGAAAAGGTTGGCTAGTCCTGATCTTGCGCACACCAACAGATTTGCCCCCTTGAGCGAAGATGTTGGGTGCAGCAGCTCAGGTGTAGCAGTACTGGAGGCTGCTCCCTCTAACAGCCGGGGGATCAGCCCACCAAGTAAGGGAGGGATAAAGAGGGCAAGTAAGCCTAGACAGGTTGTGGTGGTAGG
The DNA here is from genome assembly GCA_009667805.1 of Leptobrachium leishanense. Lineage (NCBI taxonomy): Eukaryota > Metazoa > Chordata > Amphibia > Anura > Megophryidae > Leptobrachium > Leptobrachium leishanense. The sequence continues at coordinate 355,501,256 of CM019063.1, read as the reverse complement.
GGACTCTATTATAAAGAGAGTAGACAGGGTAATCTGTCGCGCTGATCGCCTTAACCGGACAGTTTGCTGTCTGCCGGGTGCCCGTGTTAGGCATGTGGTTGACAGAGTTGATAGATTATTGGGAGGGGCTGGAGATGACCCAGCTGTCATGGTCCATATTGGTACCAATGACAAAGTAAGCGGAAGATGGAAGGACCTGAAGAATGATTTCAGGGAATTAGGAAGTAAACTGAAGAAGAGGTCCTCCAAGGTAGTATTTTCTGAGATCCTACCTGTGCCACGTGCTACAGTGGAAAGGCAGCGGGAGATTAGGGAGGTCAATGCGTGGCTTAAAGCTTGGTGCAGGAAGGAGGGCTTTGGGTTTTTAGAGCACTGGGCTCATTTTGCACTGGGGTACAATCTGTATAGTTGTGATAGATTGCACCTGAATGGAAGAGGGTCTGCTGTGCTAGGGGAGAGGATGGTTAAAAGGTTGTAGGAGACTTTAAACTAGTGGAAGGGGGGGGAGGGATACAGTATCTTACAAAATGGAGACAGAGCAGATAGCGGAAGGGTTTCAGTTCAGACTAAGGGGGGTGGAGTCGGGGGGATGGGAAATGTAAGAACAGTGGAGGCATGTAATGTAAAGTCGCATTCAGCATGTGTGGGTAGAGACAACATTAAATGTATGCTTGCTAATGCAAGGAGCCTCAATAACAAAATGGGGAACTAGAGGTAATAGCATACACTAAGCAATACGACATTATAGGAATAACAGAAACATGGTGGGACGAAACGCATGACTGGGCTGTAAACTTAAACGGTTATACATTGTTTAGAAAGGATAGGAAACATAAGAAAGGGGGTGGAGTGTGTTTATATGTAAATCAGGATTTAAAGCCTAATATTACACAACTGGAAAGCGATGAGGGAAATGTGGAATCCTTATGGGTAAATATTTCGTTGGGGAATAAACAGGGAAGTCAATTATTGGTTGGCATATGCTATAAACCACCTAATATAGATAATGATGAGGAAGAACAACTGTTAGAGCAAATTAGGAAGGCTGCACATCATGGTAGCACTTTAATTATTGGAGATTTTAATTACCCGGACATTAATTGGGATAGTGGGACTAGTAATTCAGCAAAGGGAATCCGGTTCCTGAACATTTTAAATGATACCTTCATGTCACAACTGGTAGAAACACCAACTAGAGAGGATAACTGTCTGGACCTGGTTATAACAAATAATGTGGATCTTTTCTCAAATATTAATGTAAAGGAACAGTTGGGAAACAGCGACCATAACATGGTGACTTTTGAAATAAACTCAAAAAAACACATTCATAAGGGGCATGCTAAAATATATAATTTTAAAAAGGCCAACTTTATTAAAATAAAGGAAGCTCTCAATGTCATTGACTGGCAGAAACTCTTTCACGGGAAAAACACTGAGGATAAGTGGAATATCTTTAAACTAACACTAGAAAAGTACACGTCACAATATATTCCACTGGTTAATAAATATAAAAAAAACAGACTGAAACCAATGTGGCTTAGTAGGAAGGTAACTAAGGAAATGAAAAATAAAAAGAAGGCATTTAAAGCTTTTAAATTTGATAAATCTGAGGCATCCTATAAAGCATATAGGGCAGCCAATAAAGCATGTAAAAATGTGATTAGATGGGCTAAACTAGAAAATGAAAAAGAAATAGCCAAAGAGAGCAAGACCAACCCTAAAAGATTCTTTAGGTACATAAATTCTAAAAAAAAAAACCCAAGAGTGAAAATGTAGGTTCACTAAAATCTGAGTCAGGGTTATTGTTAACTGAAGATCAGGATAAGGCAGAAATTTTAAATGATTATTTTTCTTCAGTATTTATCAAAGAGAAACCTATAACAGGAGACATGAAATTCATTAATAAAAACTTACTAATACAAAGTGACTGGTTGACTCAGGACAAGGTTTTACACAAATTAAACAATGTGAATGTTAATAAAGCCCCAGGGCCAGATGGAATTCACCCGCGAGTACTAAGAGAGCTATGTGTTGAAATATGTAAACCTCTGTTCTTAATCTTTCAAGATTCTTTTCTTTCAGGAATAGTACCAGAGGATTGGAGAAAAAAGCTGACGTGGTCCCTATATTTAAGAAAGGTTTAAAATTTGTGCCTGGGAATTATAGACCTGTGAGCTTAACATCTGTGGCTGGGAAAGTATTTGAGGGGTTACTAAGGGATAGTATTCAGGAATTTATTGGGAGGTATAATGTAATTGGCAAAAATCAGCATGGTTTCATGAAACACAGATCATGTCAGACTAACCTAATTACGTTCTATGAGGAAGTAAGTAGAAGTATAGATCAGGGGGTCGCAGTGGATGTGATTTACTTAGATTTTGCCAAAGCTTTCGACACAGTTCCACACAAAAGGTTACTATTTAAATTAAGAAAAAATGGTCTAGATGAAAATACTTGTTCTTGGATAGAAAACTGGCTAAAAGATAGGGTACAGAGAGTGGTCATAAATGGTACATTTTCAAGATGGACACCAGTGGTAAGTGGTGTCCCTCAGGGGTCTGTTATAGGACCAATACTATTCAATTTATTTATAAATGACCTTGAGATAGGCATTGAAAGTCATGTATCAGTGTTTGCAGATGACACAAAGCTAGGAAAAGTAATACAATGTGAGCAGGATGTTACTTCGCTGCAGAGGGATTTAGATAGATTGGGGGACTGGGCACTTAAATGGCAGATGAAATTTAATCTAGATAAATGCAAAGTTATGCACTTTGGAGTGAAGAACACACAAGCAATTTATACCCTAAATGGTACGGAGTTAGGGAAATCCAACCAGGAGAAGGATTTGGGAATAATCATAGACTTCAAACTAAGTAACAATGTGCAATGTCAAACAGCAGCCGCCAAGGCCAGCAAAGTACTGGCATGCATTAAAAGGGGAGTTCACTCACGGGATGAAAACATAATTTTGCCTCTGTATAAATCAATGGTCAGGCCGCACCTTGAATATGCCGTGCAATTTTGGGCACCTGTCTTAAAAAAAGATATTATATTGCTAGAAAAAGTGCAGAGACGGGCAACTAAATTAATAAGGGGGATGGAAGGGTTAAGTTATGAGGAAAGACTAACAAGCTGTCACGTTGGCCCCCGCACCCCCCCGGCGCCTGGCAGCAGCTTCCTCGCTGCTCGCTGGCCAGGCGCCGAGTGATATTGCGGTCGCTTCCGCACACGTCGGGGGACGCCGGGGGCGGGGCCTGGCGGGCTGGCGCGGACCCGCCGGGTTTAAAGCCAGACTCTCAGAGAAGCCGGTGCCCTGACGTGGTAGTTACTTCCCGCAGAGCTCTTGTATATTGTTACATAATTATTGACTATTCTGTGTATGACACCTGGCATTGGCAAACTAACGATTCTGTGCATGACCCTTGGCATTGGCAAACTAACGATTCTGTGCATGACCCTTGGCATTGGCAAACTGACGATTCTGTGTATGACCCCTGGCATTGGCAAACTAACGATTCTGTGCATGACCCTTGGCATTGGCAAACTAACGATTCTGTGCATGACCCTTGGCATTGGCAAACTAACGATTCTGTGCATGACCCCTGGTATTGGCAAATCAACGATTCTGTGAATAACTCCTGGTATTGACTTTACTCCTCTATTCTGGTATTGAGGTCAGTCTGTGTGGCACCCCAAGCACACATCAGACCACCCCTTGTATTGTTAGGGTCTTGGGAGGAGTTAACTATTCTAGTTCTTGTGTATCATTCTGTGTCTGTCTAGTCGTGCCGACCACTCTAAGGATCGGAAGGGTAGAGAGTGTCCTGCGTATAGGGACCACTAGCCAGATAGCAGAGGGATCCGTGACGTCTCTCTTGTATGTGTTCTGTACTGCCCTTCTAGTAGTCTGTCTAGTCGTACCGACCACTCTAAGGATCGGAAGGTTAGAGAGTGACCTGCGTACAGGGACCACCACTATAGTAATCAGGGGGATCCGTGACACAAGCTTAAACCTGTTTAGTTTAGAAAAAAGGCGCCTTAGAGGGGATCTGATAACCTTATATAAATATATACGGGGCCATTATCAACCATTGTCTGATAACCTATTCATTAACAGGACTATACATAGGACAAGGGGTCATCCATTTAGACTGGAAGAAAGAAAATTTAGCTTAAAGCATAGGAAGGGTTATTTTACGGTGAGAACAATAAAGCTGTGGAATTCTCTGCCTTTTGAGGTGGTTGGGTCAGAGTCTGTACAGACTTTTAAAAAATGACTGGATGACTTCCTGCAGACACAGAATATTAAGGGTTATAATATTTAATATGTGGGTAAAAGCTTCTTGATCCAAGGAGAAATCTGACTGCCATTCTGGGGTCAAGAAGGAATTTTTTCCCAGTATGTTGCATATTTCAGACTGGGTTTTTTGCCTTCTTTTGGATCAACAGCAGTAGGTTATGTGGGAGAGGCTGAACCCGATGGACGCATGTCTTTTTTCAGCCTATATAACTATGTAACTATGTAACCTCAATTCCCAGATATTTTGTAGAAATTAGTGACCCCCAAAATACTTGCTGGGACTGAGCACAAAGATTACAACAATTCCCAGATATTTGGTAGAAATGAAACCGCCCCAGACCCCCCCCAGTAGCGTGGCAGACCAGCAGTAAGTACACACAACAACAAGCTCCTATGAAATCTCTTCTCAAATGCGTGCAGAAGCGCTGTGTGGAAACCTTATATAGTGTGCTGCGGGACTTAGCTCTGTGAGCCCATGATTGGGCAAAATTTGCCCAATCAGGACTCTGAGCCGTGATTTGCATAGTGTTGAACCTGTCTTGCACCAGACCTGTGGTCAGGTGCAAGGCTGTAGCCAATTACGAGCTTCAGGCCAGTGGAAAAGTGCATTGTGGGCAAACACCCGGAAATGTTCATAGCTCGTGAACAAACGAACAGGCTATGTTCGATGCGAACTCTGAACCGAGTTCAGATGCTTTGGCAGCTGAGGTGGACTGTAAAGCACTTCAAGCCTGGCTGGCAGAGGACTGGGAGGATGAGGATGGCCTGGTTAGCCAATCCACCAAATCCTCTGTATGTTGCCGCTGCTTAAGATGGCCAGCACCAGTTAGAAAGGACAAGCGTGCCCCTGCAGAGGATGCACCACGTCCACCACGACCAGAGGCACAGCCTCCCGACACAGAGGCTGCTTGCCCTTTTATCTGTGTCTGGGAGCGTCTGCCTGTCCTTTTTGGTCTTTCTGACATGGTGAGTGATATATAAATTAAATATATACTGAACTCTGATTCAACTCTGGTATAAAGATCAAAGATTTCCAGAACTCTGGTATAACTCAGTGAGACACCCTGATAGCTGGCAGCCAGTGACATGACACAGATTACAATTCCCAGAAACCTCCTATAAATCAGTGAGACCCACTGATGGGTGGTAGTGACAAGACACAAATTACAATTCGCAGAAATCTGCTGCAAATCAGTGAGACCCCCTGATAGGACCCCCTGATAGCTGGCATGGCAACAGTGACAAGACACAGATTACAATTCACAGAAATCTGATAGAAGTATGTGGGACCCCCTGATAGCTGGCAGTGAGAAGACACAGATTACAAGTCTCAGAAACCTCCTATATATCAGCGAGACCCCCTGATGGGTGGCAGTGACAAGACACAGATTACCTCAATTCCCAGATATTTTGGAGAAATTACTGACCCCCAAATTACTTGGTGGCAGTGAGTGAGAACACACAGATTACCTCAATTCCCAATTTTTTTGTAGAAATTACGACCCTCAAAATACTGCGTGGCACTGACAGTGAGTCACAAGACACAGATCACCTCAATTCCCAAATATTTTGTAGAAATTACTGACCCCCAAAATACTTGCTGACACTGGCAGTGAGTCACAAGACACAGATCACCTCAATTCCCAAATATTTTGTAGAAAATACGGACCCCCAAAATGCTGCGTGGCACTGGCAGTGACAAGACAGAGATCACCTCAATTCCCAATTATTTTGTAGAAATTACTGACCCCCAACATACTGCTTGGCAGTGACAAGACACCGATCACCTCAATTCCCAAATATTTTGTAGAAATTACTGACTCCCAAAATACTGCGTGGCACTGGCAGTGACAAGATACAGATCACCTCAATTCCCAAATATTTTGTAGCAATTACTGACCCCCAAAGTACTGGGTGTCAGTGAGAACACACAGATTACAACAAGTCCCAGATATTTTGTAGAAATGAGACCCCCCCAGTAGCTGGTGGCAGACTGGCAGTGAGAACACACACTAACACAATAACAATCTCCTCTCAAATCTCCTCTCAAACGTGTGCTGAAGCGCTGTGTGAAACCTTATATAGTGTGCTGCGGGATTTAGCTCTGTGAGCCCATGATTGAGCCGTGATTGGCATAGTCTTGAACCTGTCTGGCACCTGACCTGGTGTCAGGTGCAAGGCTGTAGCCAATTACAAGCTTCAGGCCAGTGGAAAAGTTCATTGTGGTCCGTTGTGGTGCATTGTGGGCGAACACGCGGCGAACAAGTGGAAATGTTCGTAGTTCGCGAACAGGCTATGTTCGATGCAAACTCAGAACCGATCGAACCGAACAGCTCATCCCTACCGGACCGTGCCCCCACATGTGGGAATATGTCCCATTCGCACCACAGTTGCGCCAACAGGTGTCCGGAAAAGACTGGATCAGTCTTGTCTCTTGTGCCTTGTGTAAGAAAACTGGAGTAACGTACCACCACAGGAGTGTTGAAATGGCCTGTTCTTGGTACAGCACACTGATGGAGGAGTTGTGTGTCGCTTCCCATTGCCCAACCACGTGACATATGCACGCTGTATGAGGTCACGCAGCGTGCCGACACAGCACCGGAGGACGACGGTGACCCCACCCCTGTTCCTGGATAGGAATGAGCTGTTCGGTTCGATATGTTCGGAGTTCGCATCAAACATCGGCCGTTCGACAGTTCGCGAACTTCGAACATTTCCGCGTGTTCCGTTCGAGTTCGAAAAAAAAACACATTTTTGAAAAAAGAGTAAAAGAATGCTTAAAAAATGCTTAAAAAAATACAAAAAAATATAGAAATCTAGAGACTCTTTACTGCAGAATATTATAAGCAACGGTTTATTAGATATTGAATTAAAACGGGAATATTTTTAACATTGAAGTCTATGGGATAAAACATTCTTGTTACTAAAACATCAGGCAGACACGGCCCTCTAATCAGGCACTGTAGAGGGCAGCCTGCAGGGGCCTACCAAGGAAACCCTTGAGGAGCATTGAGGAGCATGCGGCCGCCGGATGACAGAGCTGCGACTGTGCGGGCTAGCCGCCCGGGTGCATGTGGCAGAGACAGGCAGCACATGGAAGAAGTAACTGCACCTGCAGCCACAACAGCCCCAACCAGCCCCCACAGCCAGGATCCAGGGAGCCCCCACTGACCACCAGGCTAAGGTAAGGCGACACATTTCTAAAAAAAATTAAATCCGAGGACATTTTTAAACGTCCCCGGGAACATAAAACAAAACTTTTTTTTCTTTCTCTACCTGGCTGAATGTATTTAATTATATATATTAGATACATTCAGCCAGGTAGAGGGGGGTGGCATGTGGGCTGCGTGGGGTCTCAGGCAGTGGTTTGTTTTTTTTGTGTGTATATTTTTAGCAAATTTATAGGGGAAGGTAAGGGCAGGTATGAGATATATATCATATATATATATATATATATATATTATATATATATATATATATATATATTCTTGTAAATATATATATTACACACACATTTTGGCAACTAATTGCCCCCCCCCAATTTGGCTGATCCCTCCAGAAGAAATGTTGAACCCGATAGAGCAGAGAATAATATATATATTCTCTGCTCTTTTGGGTTCAACATTTCTTCTGGTGGGATTAGCCAAATTTGGGGGGGGGGCGCATTTAGTTGAGATTGTCCACATGCCACCCCATGTGCGTATGTGTATATATGGTCTGAGGTCTGTGGGTGGGTGTATATATATATCTGCGTGTTGATATATACTTATATATGTCTGTGTGTGGTACTGGTATCAATGCATCCCTACTCTATACACTCTATACTCTGTGTCCCTTTTACCTTGTTACCTTCTTTTATATTTTTATACTATTCCTATTAAATTAACAGTAATTTTTGATGTATTTTATTCAGTAGAAACTTTTTTTTGCCTATATAACATGTGCTTTGTGAAAATAAAACGGTTTTGTGTGTACATTTTAATTTAGTTAGTGGATTCCTATCCAGTGCGGTGAGAAGCAAACGTAATGCAGTGTAGACACGCTGCGAGGTGGAGGGGAGCGAAGTCAAGCCTGCAAAATGTTTGCTTCTCTTCGCTTCGCTACGCTGTGCGTCGCTACACGCTCAGTGTGGCTCAGCCTTTATTCCCGCATCACTATCTTACTGAATCAGTTTGTATACTTGTTACTGACCCTGCTTGTTCTGAGGACCCGATCTGTTGCCGACTTTGCCTGCCATTTGACTAATCTCTCTGTGTATTCCCTGCCTGTTCTGTTTGCTTCGTGTTGCTACTGGTGTGTGCCGATTCTCACCATACAGTAGCGCAGTACAAGTGCCTAGACATTGCTGACCCGGTTTTGTTATAGCTGCTAATTTAACTGAATAGATCGGGGATCTCATCTGCATTAACAAAACCTCCACCGCTGCACTCTTCCACAATACCTCAGAGGAGTTACGGTGTGAAGGCACTTCCTGCCACCAAAGGCAAAATATTTATGAGCACTGATGCCTATACCAGATTCATATCATTTTAATATTGGACCGCAGGGTCCACCACTGCACTCTTTCACAATACCACAGAGGGGTTACGGTGTGACGGCACTTGTTCCTCGTGTCCTAAAACGTCTCTTTTCATACAGGCTGCTACCCCAAACAGTTGTTTATGAATAGAAAGGAAAACCATTTACCGTCATTTGAGACGTAATTTTTTTGTTTTTAAATGTTTCTATACATCCGAAAAATCCGCCACGTCACGGCAGGTTATGGGGACCTCCTAGGCACGATATTTGAAGGAATTTTTCGTTTTTATTCTTAACCTTTATTTCATGGAAAACTCACTGTTCCTTTAAAAACTTTTTTTTTTATATACTTTTTGTCCTTGTTTCCTGTCCCCCAGGGCACTACCCGGACCCCCATACAACTTTTATGGCAAATATCTTGCATATATGCCCTATTGGAGGGCACTCTAAAAATCAAACTTTTGAGTCCCATTGACTTGCATTGAGTATGGTTCGAGTTCGAATGCAAACCGAACACGGGGGCAGTGGTGTATTTAGGTTTCGTGCTGCCCTAGGCCTGACTAAACTCGTGCACCCCTAATTTAAATTTGACACACCCCTTCCTGTCAAGGCCACACCTCTTCCTGTTATAGCATTCAGTAAAGTGTCACTGCACGCTGGGATTTTACTAATACCGGCATGCAGAGGCTGCCTCGGAGTGATCGGAGTCCTATCACTCTCAGACAGCCTTTCCTTGCTGAGATCACTGAATACGGTGCCTGTTCAATGGCTGTGAAATCCTCATAGAGAAGCAATTGTTAATCTATTCACATTGAACAGCAGAGAAATGTCAGTGGTTTAATTAGACAGGTTTATTCAGGCGAATCCCATAGGTTTCAGTGTTAAAAATATTCCTGTTTCTATCCAATATTTATTAAACAGTTTATTCTTTTAATTTGCAAGATTTTGTAGGCAATTTTCGGCAATATATATATTTTTTTTAAATAGCAGGTTTTTTTCTGTAACAGGCCTTTTTAGTATTATTCATAGGACCTCATATATCATTTTCAGGCATTGTTGTGCAGTAATTTTTTGTAGACCGCTTTAAAAAGTGGTGTTTTTCTTGTATTGTTTTTTCTTTACCTGTTCAACGGCTTGTCGGCCTTTCTCTGCGGCGTTCAGTGGTCTGTTCGGTAGGTTGGCGGCAGCATGTGGGTGCATTCAGCGGCTGTTCTGTGGGTTGCGGCGCTCCTTCAGCAGGTTTGCGGCGTCCTAGTGCATGCTGCTGCTGGCTGGCTGGTCTTCCCGCTCCGAGAGTCCAGGTAGGGTGAGGTGGTCCCCTGCAGCGGTACGGCTAGCCTCGTTCTGCTCCTTTTCACGTGACCGACTGATGTCGGCACCAACTACACGAAGCATGGCGCCAGCGTCAATGTGAAGCTTGGCAGGAGCTGAGAACACTACTGACTGGCAGAGCCAATAGGAAAATTTTTGTGCAGCCTGCTGTATGCACTCGAGAGCATAAGACTTAAATTACATCATGGGTCAGCAACCTTAGCCCACCCAGATGTTTCGAAACTACATCCATACTGCTCAGACACGGAGCTGATCAGGCAAAATGTGTCTAGTCCAGGGGGTCAGCAACCTTGGCCCTCTAGATGTTTTGGAACTACATTTCCCATGAGGCCATGCCAGTCTATTCAGTACCTGAGCATCAAGGGAGATGTAGATCCCAAACAAATTCACGAGGACCAAAATTGCTGTCCCTCCGGTCTAGGTGCTTCTTCAGGCAATGCATGTAAAGTACGGGAAGCACCTGCAGGAGGAATTTCTCACCCCGAAGCTGCTGTTCAGTGTAGTCACCTGCATCCCATGGACAGGTAGATGCAGATCAGTCAGGAAGAGCTCCTCCCAGCATGCCTCCCCCTCACAGGTATCCTCCACACAGTCACAGCATGCCTCCTCACAGGAATCCTCCTCACAGCATGCCTCCTCCTCACAGGAATCCACCTCACAGTATGCCTCCTCACAGGAATCCTCCTCACAGCATGCCTCCTCCTCACAGTAGAGTCTGGCCTCAAACTAACTGCCAGGGCATCCCGATGTGCACCGTGGATGAGAGGGCAGAGCCAAACAAGAACTGATGGGGCAAGTGTGTTTAAGCACTCAAGCAGGCTGCATGAACAGCTCCACCTGTGTAGCCTGCTTGAATGTCTCTACACACACAGCTCGCCTCTTTCTGCTGCTTCTTCTTGCGTGACAGAATGTCGTCTGAGTGCACGCCACGTCTGCCGGAAGGAGGAGCTGGAGTGCGTGAAGCAGGGGCATGTGCTCTGTCGGGCTCAGCGTGGAAAACACTGCTCACTGGTGGAGCCCACATCTCGCGCAGCCTCCAGTGTATGTACAAGCACTCGAGCAGGCTGCACGAGTGGCTGCCTCTCATGCAGCCTGCTTGAGTGATTGTACACATACAGCAGGCTGGCGAGATGTTCCGATCGGCATCAGCCCGCCCTCCATAAATCAACTCTCCCTTCGCTGTGCATAGTGGCAGCTTTCTTTGACGCCCCCCCCCCGGAAAGTGCCACCCTAGGCCTAGGCCTTGTCGGCCTAGGCCAAGATACAGCACTGCATCTACTAGTTCTTCTCGCAGGACTCGTGCTGTTTCAAAGGGCAGTAAAATGAAACAGCTTGGAAGTCCTCCTATCACTGTCTCAAGGTCTGCCAATTAAAACCCAAGGGAAAACCAGCAGGACGTCAGGCAGTTGTAGTTAGCTAAAGCCACCCTCCAAACAGAAAAAAGAGTGAAACTACTACTATGACATCATCATCATCATCCTTTACTGGCAGGGCGGCTGAGCTTGAGAGTGAGAGGTACTCCTCTGAGACCAGAAAGAAGTCAGCATCAATTCTATGTCAGCAGCTTAAAGATCTTCCTCCCAGAACAACCAGCACAATAAACAGCGCCAGTTGTGGACTCACTACTACCCCACTACAGTTGGTTCATCAACAACAAACGTGATGACACCAAAGATGTTCTATACTAGAGGGGTGGCAGTACCTGTGAAGGATTTTGCAAGTCATCATGCATTTAAGCAGCCCAAGACTGAGCTTCTGCAAAATCAGGAGGAAATTTCTTTAGCTCAAACGCAAAGTGCCACCACTACCACCGCTAGTAGAGCTGCTGTTGAACTCGATATAACGCAAGAGGGAGATACCGGTGTTCTATCCCAATATCCCAGTAGCCATCAGGGAGAAGGAATCCAGAAGGACTCAACAACATCTCCTGTTGGTGATGAATATTTTTTGTCACACATCAAAGATTATATTGTAAAATCTACTTTCAATTTGGATCCAGAATAACCTAGATTTAGATTATAGTCAATTTGAATATTCCCTATCCCCTTCCCATAGTGTACATAATCATTCCCCACTTTTGTTTTCCCATGAAAGCTCATCACCACCAATGTCACCTGCCTCTCTGTCCAACAGAGAATTTACCAGCAAAATCGGAATTAGCACTGCGGTCACCGGTGCCACCACCACCACCATGCCAGCAGTAACCTCCCCCACTATCCCTGCCATGTTTAGAAAAACTAAACATAGGTTAGTACAAGGATAAACTGAAAGTACTATTACATCAGAAGTCAAGGGCCCGGACCAGTGTGTGGAACCGGATGAAGAACCTGCCTCTAAACAATATCCTTCACCGGCGAGAAGTGGCAGCCGTCGTTCAAAAGTGTGGGAGTATTTTGTGTCAAGTGACAATAAACATAAAGCCAAATGTAATCTGTGCGAAAAAATTGTCAGCTGTGGGCTAGAGGTAGGCCATCTCACTAATGCCGGCATGAATCAACACATGTGCTTCCGCCACGGCTAGGTGCAGAAAAAGTTTTTTCTCCTCCACGTAGCACTACCAGGGAATCTAGTTCTACTATTACCCCCACCACCAGTGCCACATACACAACCACTTCTGCAGCAGCTGGTCGTAGTGAGATCAAACAGCGATACTCCATACAGTCCACTATGGAACAATTTGGTGGGTTTCAGTCCAGGAGAATGTCCAAACAGGAGACCCGAAAAATCACCAGATCATTGAAGAGTTCATAGCTGTTGAGGGTGCTTCTTTTAATTTGGTGGCTAGTGAGTCTTTCAAGCCTTCAGGCTCTTTCACCCTAATATCAAGTGCCTTCTCGCACTACATTTAGTCGCTCTGTAGTGCCCGCTATGTACCGGTCCTGCATTGGAGTTTTAAAGGAGGAGCTGGGAAAGGCTGCTGGACAATCAATGCACTTCACCACTGATTTATGGAGTGTTCTAGGTGGCCAGCATGCCTTCCTGTCTTTGACTGGACATTGGTAGCAGCCCAATGTGCAAGAAGAACATAAGCAAGCAAAATGTTCAGGGGGAAAAAAAACTAAAATGTTCGGCCTTGTGCTGCTGTTGCGGAAAAGTAGACAGCAATATACTCCTTCCTCCTCCATGCTGAGGTTCTGGATCTGCAGCACTCCACAAATAATATCCTACATGCACTGAAAAACATGATCAAGGCCGTCTTTAACACATCATTTTGCTCTCCACCCCCAACTTCCCAGAAAGATCAGAAGCTGGTTAGAATTATTGTGACTCATGAATACGATTCGGATCGGGAGTCAGCGGGAACCGCTGTAACATTTAAATCAGATCGTAAGCTAATTGTGCCGATTAGGAGCCAACATGGGAGTTATTGTGACACGATTCGTATATGAAACGGACATTATTCGGAATGAAATTTGGTCGGAACTAATGAGCCGCGTGAATCGAATCGGAAGTCGATCGGAATCAATGCGATGCGCAAATCGGATCGGAAGTTGATCGGAACTAATCTGACGCGCAAATCGGATCGGAAGTTGATCGTTAACCATCCATTGGGATGTGGAACAGGAAGTGAGTAATGGAATACCTGTAACAATTAACATGTGTTATCACTAATGAATGGTTTAGAGAGTATATAAGCCATCAGTTTGGCTAAGGACATTACAGACTGAGGAAGCCTGCAGTGCAAGCAGGTGAAACGCGTATCTGGATTTTACTATGATTGTTTTATTTTGTTTTTAAGAATAAATTTATTTTAGACTACATTCTTGATGAGCTTAATTCCGGTTGCTGATTAGAGATAGCATCATCTTGGAGGAAGGAGTGGAAATGCGGCATCTTCCCCCGATTTGGAATTCACTATACTCCTTGATACTGAGCCACTTATTGTAGAGGCTCAGAAAAGTGTGAGTACATACTAATATCTTCTAATTATTTCTATACCAAGAATATATCTGCGCAATGGAGTTTTTCTCCTCTCTTTAAGTAAAGAAGCGGTTTGACTAGTGTGATTAGAAGTATTAGAAGACTCCAGGAATTGGGCGTGACCCCCCATAAGAGGTCAGAAGGCCCACTACTTGAGCCACATTGAGGCTCCGCCTTTGTGAGTGAAAACTTGTCACAATATTAATCTGACTATTACCTTTGTACAAACAATATTGCACCATATGTCTCTATTCTGTTCATTCACATTGTAGGATTTGAATGTATGACAGACTTTACCCCTCGAGAACAACATTATAAGATAAGTGTTATTTAAACTAATAAGAGGTGTGTAGTAATACTAAGCTACAAACGTGCGCTCACACAGGACTGACGTCCAACTTTTTTTCAGCAATATACTCCTTCCTCCTCCATGCTGAGGTTCTGGATCTGCAGCACTCCACAAATAATATCCTACATGCACTGAAAAACATGATCAAGGCCGTCTCTAACACATCATTTTGCTCTCCACCCCCAACTTCCCAAAAAAGCCCATGATGTATTTGTGCTTTTTTTTTTTTTTGATGTTGGGGGTGGAGAGCAAAATTATGCGGTGGGTGGGCTTTCAGGGGGGCCAAGAAAATGTTTGCCCAGGGTCCAATCAATATTAAAGATGGGCCTGCTAATGAGACTAGTCCCAGAGATAGTGACTTCAACATGCCGACATCACTAGTAACTGGCAGCCAGCAAATTCTACAGTGATTAAAAAACTAGGGATGTGCATTTCGGGTTTCGGATTTTCGGAATTTTCACGAAATGTCCCGATTCGTGTCTTCGGAATTCGACCGAGTTTCCGGATCGGATCGGATCCGAAAAACGACAGATCCGAAAAGTTTACCGAGCCGAAACGAAAATTTTCTGAATTTTCGAATGGACTTGAAATGTGTCAATTCGAGATTTATTTTCGCTCTATTCGTGATTTTGGTTCCATTCGGGATTTCGTTTCCATTTCGGTAATTTTGGACATCGTATTATTTTATCGGTTATATCGGACGGATTCTGTAAATTTTGTATCATTTCATTTTCATTTAGGGAGAAAAACACCTCTGGAGTGTTAAGAGTGTTTGGCGCTATAAT
The DNA here is from genome assembly GCA_009667805.1 of Leptobrachium leishanense. Classification (NCBI taxonomy): domain Eukaryota; kingdom Metazoa; phylum Chordata; class Amphibia; order Anura; family Megophryidae; genus Leptobrachium; species Leptobrachium leishanense. Next base: position 355,486,048 of record CM019063.1, on the reverse strand, counting down.
TAATATATAGTAGCTGGTCTGTTGAAAACAAATGTTCACAAATGTGCAGCTCACCACCAGGTGTGTCTCTCACCCATATAAGTCTAAAATAAATACAAATGAATTTGTTGGGAGCGCAATAGGATATGGAATAGGTGTTTTCTTCCACAGATGGATCTGATAATGATCAGCAATATACTCTAGAATATATAAAAAAGACAAAAATAATCACGCAATATTGTCACATACAGATGATAGATTTGGAATGTATATGTTGAACCACTCACAAACAGAGAGCCTACTGGCTCGTGGATATGCGCAGATAAGCCTCTAAGGGGGGCTTTATCCCATCAAGCGGTTCACAGGGTCTAGTTAATCGTGTACCAACAGTCTGTCATCACAGGAAAATTCTCTCAAGAAGAAATGAAAAGCGACATAGCACAAAATCTTTCATATAAGAAGTATATATCACCATAAGTCGAATTACTCACGTGGTCCTGAGCCTCCCTTATGAGTGGCTCAGTATGTAAGCCTTGGACCACTTTGACTCCACGGGGGGTCCTACCCCTACCGGTGTTTTTCAAGAAAACTAAGTCTTCCGAGATGGATTGTAAAAAAGGTTTAATAAAGATAAAATCGTAATAAAAGTAAAAAAGTGAAAAAAAAATGGGCTGAACCGAGACGCATTTCTCTCGCTTCCCTGCGAGTTTCATCAGTCGGTATGTCCTTCAGTATTATAGCTGTCCCTTTATAGTGTCCTTCGTTTGATCTAATCAGTGTGTATTGCTGGCGTGCGTTCCAAAGCCGCAGTCTGCGTTGCATTGCCGCCATAGGTGCCCTCTGATGGCGTACTTCCTTTTCCGGACCTCACATTAGGCTGAAACTGCGCATGTCCGTTTCTGTTCCGTAGGGAGCGTCTTATCTCTCATCTCTCGTTCAATCAGGGGCGCAAACCATTATCCTTAGTCTATGTACTCGAGAAAATATATATAACTAACTGTATAACAGGCAACCTTACATACATCTCGTGTCATATCTCAAGGCAATGGTTTTAGATAGTACATGACTAAATAAACACAGACAGCAATAATCACCAAGGATCAGAGATACATATTAACTTATATAATATAAAACTTAATCATATAAAAAATGGCAGACCTCAAAATCGACATTTAGCCCACTAGGGGCTAGAGTATCTAGACAGTAAATCCATCTTATCTCAGTTTTAATGAGCTTCTGATTCATATTAACCCCTCTCCAATCACGTCTAATTTTTTCTATACTCATAAATATTGATCCTTTAGGATTACAGTCGTGTACATCTTTAAAGTGGGAAGTGGTTAATATATCCCCTGGTTATGTTACAAAGATGCTCATTAATTCTAATGAACAGAGGTCTAGAAGTTTGTCCTACATACTGTTTCCCACATGGACACTTTAAAACATAGATTATATTCTTAGTATGACAAGTGATCAGATCTTTAATTTTATAATTAGATCCTCTCGTTCCTGCATTAATTTCATTTCAAGTTCATTTCATTTTCATTCCATGGACCATTTCCAATGATCCGATAATACTGTCGATACGATCCGATAATTCTGTCGATACTGTGATTCTGCCCATTCTATCGTTTTTTTATTGAATAAAGATCCTTTTTTTTTCTTATATATGCATTGCACAACTTTATTTAATCATATTAAAATGGTATGAAAGGGACAAAAATGAAGAAAACTATTTTAAAAAACGCAAAAGTGACCCAAATGGTCTGACTTTGAAAATAAAAAACAGAATAAAAGGTTTTAAAATGGAAAAAAAGCTGGACAAAGTTACAAAATTTTCAGAAACGAAAAATAAAATGATTTAAAACGAAATAAATAAATAAAAAGAATGCAGCATATGAGCACACTGCGGGGAACAAGCGCCTCTCTGCACAGTATAATTAATGCAGCATATGAATCCACACACTGCAGGAAAGCACCTCTCTGTGGTATAATTTATATGTATACGTCTGTGTTATATGTATATGTATCCTGTTTGTATATTATAACTTAAAATGCAATAGAATTGGAATTTTCAATAATTTACAAGGTGTTTGTAAAGTGTTTTTTTTTCACATTTTAACATGCAATCGTTTACGGTTATAAATATATTTTCTATGAGTTGCGCTTGTTAAAAAAATTAGAGATGGGGACTTGTTACATACATTTCTTTTGGGTGAAAAATAAATTACACAATTTTTAACAAACGCAACCCATACAAAAATCATTAGTGCAGCATCATTGTTCACATTATAATTGAAATGGGAACAATATTGCTGCATTAGCAAACCAAAAAAATATATTTTTTTTAAATTTATTTATTTTTTAATATTTTTTTATTTAATTTTTTATTTTAAATATTTTTAATTAAATTTTAACATGGTCATGTTTTGGTATGGTTGGAAAGGCTATGCTCTGGCCGATCCAACAATACCAAACATTAACCCCTAGGTAGGTGCCACGGATCGGGAGATAGGGGGTTCATTGGAACCCCCTATCTCCACCATTGGTGGCTGGTGAAACATCGGGACTTTGGATAGATTTCGTCCATTTTTACTTTTTTAACTTTCGGATAGTCGAAATCTATCCAAAGTCCCGATGTTTCACATCTGAACTTTGTTTGGATAGAGTAAGTCCGTGCGGCCGTTAAACGTATATACATTACAATTTTCTAACCATCAGCACACTGGATATAGCACTGTTTCTGTCCAGCATCCTGATCCTGAGTTCCTGACCGTTAGAAAATCTGACTGCCAGTGCCTATATGCAGTGGCGTAGCGTGGGGGGGCAACATGGCAGTGGCCCCGGGCGTGATTTTTTAGGGGCTTTTAGGGGTGCAAATTTCTAAATTTGCACCCCTAATATTTCCCAGTCGATCGGCCGCGGTGCGCCGAATGAAGGGAGGAAAGTCCGGAAGTGCACTGCTGTGTCACTTGAGTGACGCCAGTGACGCAGCCAGCGCGCCGGCACCACGCTTTTCAGAGCAGGAGGGGAGGCACTCATCATGGCAGCACATGGCAGCCGGAGGGGCAGTGCCGTGTATGTGCGTAGCTGCATGCTGCACAGATGGACAGAGACTGGCGGCATGTGTTTGCTGAGCTGAGCGGCCTGTCACTGTGTTGTGTAAATTTTATTATGTGGACATTATATTCTAGGATGTGTGTGTTTTTATAAGTTGTCATCTGTCTCCCTGTGTTGGATTTGAATGGAGAAACGCTATAGCAGAGTGTACTTGGTTTTAAATCCAAACCAGCGGCAAAACCGTCAGTATGAAAACCTTCTTTTGGGTTTAGAGACATACCTGCTTTTAAGACATTTAAGCCTTGTCTGTACACTGGTACTGTGTACTGACAATAACTGAATGTCTCCGCAGATATATGTCGCAAATCCATAAGAACAAGTAGACTGATCTTCACTTAATGCTGATCAGATTTGATCAGTATTGAATGGGGTCCATACTGACAGTGATGGGGGATGGTTGGACAGGCATGGCTTACATGACTCAGGGATGGGTCGTGTAAGGGGGCTGGTCGGTCATCCCAGTCCACTCCCCTGTCCTTTTGATATGTAAAGTAATTACCGGTCTAACTTGTTCCTGATTGTAAAGCCAGTTAGCCACTGGGCGTTGTCCTATGGTGTATTAAATTAAGCGGACCAGGGGCACACAGCCCACTTGGCCAGAGGATTTCCAGCTTGAAGCAGCGTGTCTGTCTGATTCTTCCTGGGATAGAGAAGTACTTCGTGCCTTATACAGAAAGAACTGAATATAGCGTGTTTTTTATAGCGACGGATTTGTTTGTACTGGGCGCACTTTAATACTGAAGTGTACCTTTTAGTGCACCAGGACTTGGTGCGCAAAGACCAAACTTTCCAGAACAATTGGCGAGCCTTTTATTTTAGGAGCCGACGCCGATTCCAGAGCAGCTTGCCAAAGGAGGGAGATTGGATTCTTCGTTTTGGACAACCAGAAAAAGACAGCGAAGTTGGTAAGACTTTATTATCAGTTTTTGAAATCTCTGTTGTCCTAGAACCAGCATCTGGTCTCTCTGCAAGCTGTTGCGGTAATCCGCGCTCAGCAAAAGAATCTCTCGTTTTGCCTTTTCACTCTTTGTGTATAAGGACAGGGGATTAATATCTGTACATAGAGGGATAGGGGTATCGGCTGGGGATAGAGTCTATATTTTGCAAATCCCTGGTCAATACAGCCAAGAGGGTCTTTGTACGGGGTTTATGTATGGAGTTTTGCTGGATGTTTTAAAAGTGTGACTGGGTTATTTTCATAGTGCTGGTCACCGTGTGAAATAACTTTTAGTGTGTAAATTTTGGTGAATCTGGAGTTGATTGTGACGTGAGGGGTGATCATTACAGGGTATCGTTTTTGTTGTAACTTTTATGTTTGTAAGAGGTGGTTTTGGTTTGTGAAGGCAGCATTTCCTTCATTAGCATTTGCACAGGAGAGACCGCAAGTGAAGGATTTTTATGCTGCTTGCTCCAATTTTCAGGGGTAGGGCACAGGGAATAGGAAGAGACTGTTTTGTTTAATTTGGGTTTTTATTGCTGGATTTTGGAGACACCATTTTGTCATCCTTTGTGTGACACCATGTGCTCAGCCACCATTTTGTTGAAGCTCAACCACCATTTTGTTAAAGCTCACCCACCATTTTGTTGAAGCTCAACCACCATTTTGTTGAAGCTCAACCACCATTTTGTTTGTAGTTAAATTTTTGTTTGTTCTCTGGTTTAACTATTTTTGTATTTTTATACAGAAAGCAGATTTCAGTAAAGCGGTTGCGGTTTTTGTACTGAATTTTGAGTTTAAGTGAAATCTTTACTTTGTACTGAGTTTCGTTAGATAGTAAGACCAATTTTAACTATGTTTTTGTACCTTTAGTGGTGATTTTATTTTTTATTGGTATTACAGTAGAAAAGAAGGATTTGGTTTTAAAACTTTCTTTTTATATTTACTTTCCATAGGCAGATTGTAGGCAGAGAATAACACGCTTTTATTGGTTTATAGTTGCTTTGCGCAGCGAGTAGTTTATTTCAGTTTTGAAGTTCAGACAGTTTGTTAGTTTCATTTGGTGACAGTGATTCAGGTGTTGTACTGAGACATCGTACAACTAGCAAATAGACAGAGGAAGGCTATCCCCATTTAACTTCTGTATTGAGAGAAGCCACATTGTTCTGTAGAGAAAGAGGATGTTCATTGTGCTGTGCGGTTAAGTCTGGCGACGCAGTGTACGGTCGTACAGCGTATACGCTTGTGTATGCATACTCTGTGAGGGGTAGAGACATAATTCGGGGAGGGGGGTAATCTGTGGTTGTTGACTAATCGTTTGGGGCATAGTTCTGTACCAAATCTGTTGGGACAACAAGCCATAGAGTTACACGTCGCCTCGGTTAGGGTCTCTAGTTGGTGGTATAGTGGTTATAGTCTGACAAACCACCGTAAAAGAAGACACCGGAGGGTGCTCTCCTAAATTGGTGCAAGGGTTTCCCTGGACGTAGGGGTAAGACAATAAGCCGATTCGAATCACCATGGGCAATGTGCTGTCCATGCAAGGGAAGGAGGCTTCCCACAGTCAGACGGCTGCACAGCACATGAAATCTAGTTTTTGGGGCAAAGGCAACGAAACCCCTTAAAGAATGGCATAGATGGTCCAAGGGCATCGCTTGGAGTATCCCTCTGGAGGGGACGTTTGACGCCTGGAGATGGGAGAAATTCATAACGGATTTTAAACCCAGACTCTGGACGGCAAAGACCTTAGATGTAGCTCAGCTGTGGCTTCAGAAGTCTATTATGGTAAACCGGCAGGGTATACAGAAGGCGGTTTCAGTCCGGAAGAACCGCATTATGTACACCTGGCCAGAGGGGATAGCCGCGATTGGTGATCCAATGCTGGAAGCGGAAGAGGCTCTTTCTGGGCTAACTCTGCTAAGGCAGGCTGGATCCACCAACACTGGATATGTTGTCGTTTCATCTGATGCTTCTGCCATCACCAATGTAACAAACTCTACTCTGCTCTCTCCAGCTGCCATACCTCTCGCTCCCACAACTCCACCTAACCCTCTCTATCTGTCCCGCTCAGCCACATCAGGGGCGTTTTCTCCTCCAATTACGGTTAATTACGAATCTTTTCCAACTGGGGAGGAATGCGTTTGTTTCTGGCGTCACCTGAAACAAGCGGCATTGGATGCAGATATGGAGGTTGGTCCTGATGTGCCAACCGACGGAGGTAAGTTAACCGCTATTCACCTCCTACTAAGAGCCAAATTCTTAGAAGGCATCCATACGAAAATTTGAGACCGGTTATTGTTAGCCAGACCCGAATTTAGTGAAATGACAATACTTGCCATTCTATCCACTCTCTCCGCTATAGAGAGAGAGGTGGATAGGAAGAAACAGGATAAAACATCCAAAGTCCTTGTGTCACAAGCCCCCGATGCAGAACAAACGTACCAAGATCGTGGGAAAAAGACACAACGCTGGAAAACCAGGACTTGTCACATCTGCAAAAAGGAAGGACATTTAAAGCGTGACTGTCCTAACAGACCCAAGGGTAAGTGGCAGTTCATTCCAGACGATCCAACGACTTCGGTCATGGGGATGGCCAGCCATGGCTATGATTCTTCTGGTTCTCACAGGTCAGGCAGTGAATCTACAGACCACCAAACCACTCCATTGTAGACTAGGGCAGTACACGGAAGCCATCAGGTCTGTACTGGTATCGGATGATGTTCCCATTAATTTGCTGGGAGCGGATATTTTATCAGAAATACAGGCGATTATTGAGTACACTCCAGCTGGCATTGTGGTAAGTAGCGCACTATCAGAAGAACGATTATGTGCTATGGTAGCATTACCATATCTAACGGAAACAACCTGTCTCCTGGATTTGGATGTACTGGCAGAGGTAAATTCCAACATTTGGCCAGCAGATACGATGTGGGCCTTCTTCCCATGCCTCCAACTACAGTTAACATCAAGCCAGGGAGCGTTTTACCCTGATTACCACAATACCCCTTAAGTGTGGCTCAAATGGACAGTCTTAAGATCAAAGTGGACCGATATCTACAGATAGGGGTCCTCTCGCCAACCAAATCACCCTGCAACACACCACTATTCCCTGTGGCCAAAAGGTCGGCCAAAGGCCAGAAAACAACATACCGGCTAGTGCATGATCTGATAGCTGTAAACAAGATCATTATTAGTGATGCTCCTCTGGTCCCTAACCCCCACACCTTGCTGGCCTCTGTACCACCAAATGCAAAGTTTTTTACTGTCATTGATTTAACCAATGCTTTTTTCCCCGGTACCACTGGACCCCCAGTGCCAGTACCTTTTTGCCTTTACATTCCAGGGTCAACAACTAACATGGACACGTCTCCCTCAGGGGTCGGTGACTGGTCCCTCGGAATACAGTTGCAAGCTGAAGATCGTGTTAGATCAGTGGGCCCCAATGGATCCAGAGGTGGTACTGCTGCAGTATGTGGATGACTTGCTACTTTGCTGTCCCACGCAGGAGGCTTGTTATCGGCATACTGTATCATTGCTTAACCATCTGGCGTCCACAGGTAATAAGGCTAGCAAGGAGAAATTACAGTTTTGCAAGGAAAAGGTTATATTTTTAGGACATTGCATCTCTCAGGGAACCCGACATTTAACCACCCAGAGAGTACAGACATTGAAAGACCTGCAGAGACCTGAAAACACCCGACAATTGAGAGCCATTCTCGGACTTATCAATTACTGCAGAGACTGGATCCCTAACATATCATCCAAATTAGGGCCCTTTATGAGCTGACATCAAAAACACCTTTTCAATTGTCAAACGACGACTGGTCGATCCTACAGGATTTGACCCAGGAACTCTCCAAAGCACCTGCTTTAGGTCTGCCCAACTATGACCTCCCCTTCTATCTTTTTTGCCATGAAAATCAGGGCCATGCAACTGGAGTACTGACCCAACTACACGGGCCCAGGTACTGACCCATCATGTACCTATCGACCACCCTAGATCCGGTCATCCGAGGCTCACCTGGATGTGTACGAGCCGTGGCTGCCTGCGCTGTACTACTACAGAAGGTAGGTGACATAGTCTTGGACTCCCCGTTGACCCTCTATACTCCCCATTCGGTGCAGGAAATCCTGAATCAGGCCCAGACAAAACACCTCTCTGCTGCCAGGTTGACTAAGTACGAAGTGGCTCTCCTAACACCTACTAACCTGACTCTAAGACGATGCACCATTTTGAACCCAGCTAACCAGTCTCTTCTTCCTATTATTAAGGAGGTGAAAAGGGGATAGATAATGGTGTGAAAAACGAAAATTTTACAACTTCTACTAACTATTTTAACCTCTCAACTTCTAATCAATTTTCCAACCCAGTAGAGAATCACCTTGAGGACCATCACGACTGCTTTTCCTTGATGGAACTTGAGTCACCAGCCATCAGTCCGGTGAGGGAGACTCCTATTCCAGAGGCCAAAAACCTTTTTGTAGATGGTTCCAGGTATTACACCCCAGACGGTAAGCCACACACTGGATATGCTATAACTACAGTCAGTGAGGTTGTGGAGAAAGGCTCTTTGAGCTCACACATGTCCGCACAGGAGGCTGAGTTGTGGGCACTTGCAAGGGCTTGTGAGATCCACAAGGTGCAGAGGGTTAACGTCTATACAGACTCTAGGTATGCTTTTGGGATAGCGCATGACTTTGGTCCAATCTGGAAAGCTAGAGGGTTTTTAACTAGTTCAGGGAAGCCGGTGAAACATGCGGAGTTAATCAAGAGACTGTTCGTTGCCTTCAGCCTGCCACACGAAATAGCCATTTTGAAAGTGAAGGCACATACGGCTGACAGATCTCTGGAGGCCGATGGGAACGCCTTGGCAGATAGAGCTGCCAAGGAAGGTGCCCTGAGCCCCACTGTAGAGACCTTGATTCTGGCAATCCCTTCTGATGTATCTCTGGAAGAGTTTAAGAAACTGCAGAAGCAGGCAGAGATGCAGGAGGAGAGGAGGTGGACAGCTTTGGGGGCTACACAAGGCCCAGATGACATCTGGGGTCTTGGCAACAAATGGTGTCTGCCAAGATCACTTTTTCCAATGATGGCCCATTCAAGTCATTACCCGGGGCACCAGTCAAAGATGGTCATGTGTGCACAGGTGGAAGAACACTGGATTGTAGACATGTGCGTTCGTTTTAGTACTAAAATGATTTAGTCCGAATTTTGGGATAATTTAGTTTTCGTATGACTCAAGAGATACGAAACTGCTCAGTACAAAAAATGAAAGAAACTAAAATAAAATGCACTACATTTTAGTTTCAGTCCTTTTTGTGATATTACATTGTTACATATTACTCATATTACATGAGTGAAGGAGACCAGCAATGAAGAGCGCAACATCCGAAGTTCTGCACCCTCCACATGCCAATGCAGTAGGATGTTCTATACAGAGAGAGGCATTAATTAATGCAGGAGAATGTTCTATACATTATACAGAGAGGGGTATTAATGCAGGAGGATGTTATATACACTATACAGAGAAAGGTATAAATTGAGGAGGATGCTCTATACAGAGAGGGACATTAATTAATTCAGGAGGATGTTCTATACATTATACAGAAAGGGGTATTAATTAATGCAGTAGGATGTTCTAAACATTATACAGAGAGGAGCCTTTTTTTTAGCCCTTTAAATCCAGTGGCTGTGAGCGCTGAGATCGGCTGCTTGTTATATTATCTCTCAGTACAATGTATCAGTCTCAGCTTACAGTAACTGATTGTAACAGCACTCAGAGTTTCAGTAAAACAAGGAAATAATATTGTTATAACCTCTTATATATAAAAATATTATTTACTAGTTTTGCTGAGATGAGCAGCAGTCAGTTACTGTAACAGCTTTGCCTGACAAGGGGCAGTATTACAATGTTGGTGCTAACTTAAGCAGAGCTGTTGTAAACTGAAAACCTTCATAGGCTATAATGGCTCTGCGAAGTTTACAACAGCTCTGGTTAAGTTAGCACCAACAATGTAATATGGCCCACATTGTGCTGAGAGTGAGAGATACTGTAATGAGTAGTGATCTCAGCCCTCTGAGGAGCCACCACTACAATTGTAATTGTATCCGTTGGTTTTCGGATGAATGAAATTAGTTTTCATATTAAAGAACTGAAAACGAATTTCTTTAGCAACTAAATAAATTGCATTTTAGGACTAATCCATTAGTTCAAAACGAAATTTTGTGCTGTGCACATGTCTACTGGATTGCTCCTGGGTTCACTACTGCAGCATCCAATTTTGCAGCTTCTTGCCTGGTCTGTGCTTTGCACAACCCTGGCAGAACTGTGAAACCACCAGAGCGGCATACGCCCAAATCGGAATATCCCTTTCAGCGCATACAGATAGACTACATTACAATGCCAAGGAGTGGGCCGTTCAAGCATGTCTTGGTTGTGTGGATATGTTTTCAAGATGGCCGGAAGCATGGCCCGTTCGATGCGCCAATGCCACTACCACAGCAAAAAAGATCCTGTCTGAGATAGTGTGTTGCTGGGGCCTGCCTGAAACGATCGAGTCGGATCGCGGCTCTCACTTCACAGGTCATATTTTTGCAGAGGTATGTAAAGCTCTTCATGTCAACCAGGGATTACTACCCCGTATCATCCTCAAAGCAGTGGTAAGGTTGAACGTCTTAATGGGATTATTAAGAACAGGATCTCAAAAATCATGGCCGATACTCGAAAACCATGGACTGAATGTCTCGCTATACCCCTTTATTGTCCGGGGAAATGTTGCGCCTTCGACCCATGTCCGGGGAAATGTTGCACCTTCGACCCATGTCCGGGGAAATGTTGCGGCCATCACAGCAGCTGATATCCAGAAAGCCTTATTCCAGAGTACTGTGTACTACAGGACAGAGAATGGTGCTGCCCGCGAATCAGACGCAGCATGCAGGAAGGACAACCAATCGCAGCACATGACCAGCGATCCTATAGCAGAGCAGGGCGTCTCCTCTGAGCACCAATAGGAAGTGCTGTGGCTCTATTTAAAGGGCTTCCTTTCTCTTAGCAAGTTGCCTTAGTGTGGTTCCAGTTACGCCTAGTGCCTTGTTGTTATTTCTGAATTCCTATCTGACTGATTTCCTGGTTAATACGATCCCGGCTTGTCTCGACTTCCCTGTATTCTGGCGCCCTGAATTCTGGCATAGTATATTTCCTTAACCCCTGCCTATGTGTGTTTTTGTTGGTTTGCTCTGCTTAACCCGGCCATTATTAAGGACCGGCTAGCTAGAGCATTGTGGGTTACTTTATTCTGCAGGTTGTTTTACTTTGCACTCCGCCACTTTCTTTGTGTTCATCATTCCCAGTATTACTGACCATAACCCAGCCATTACTAAGGATGGTCAGGGTCTGTTGGCTTACAGTCTGCAAGCGGGGTTACTTGATACTGACATTACACTAGGGCCATGGACCCTGCAGACGTGGGTCAGCAGCTTGCTGCATGTGCCTCTCATGTTGATGAATTAGACCACCGCATGGATGCCTTTGCTCAGGCTATACAAACTATTCTTGTCCGTACTGCCTATTTGCAGCCTGAACCACAGGTGGCGACCCCTGCCCCGGTCCTGCAATCCCACACACCTGAGGTTGCTTTACCTACCTCCCATGTATCCATGACTTCTCCAATTCGTTTTGGTGGGGAACAGACTGGGTGTCGTGGCTTTTAGACTCAGGTCAGCATTCATTTTGAGCTAAACCCTAGAATGTATGTTTCAGATCGTGCCCGTGTGGGATTTATGATAAATCATATGTCTGGTAGAGCCCTAGCATGGGCTAACCCATTGTGGGAAAATGATGATGCCGTGGTCTATAACTACCACAACTGTGTACGTGCTCTCAGACGCACCTTTGATCCTCCTGGTCGTTCCAAGAGGGCTGGGAGATCCCTTCTCAGAATTAAGCAAGGTTCCAGGTCTGTTGCTGATTATGCCATAGACTTCAAAACCCTAGTAGCAGAGGTTGATTGGACTAATGATTGCCTTGTATTGCTTTTCCAGGAGGGCCTTTCTGATACTATCCTAGATGAGATAGCAGCAAAGAATTTGCCTGAGGAGTTAGAGTATTTGATCGATTACGTGATTGATATTGATAACAGAATCAGGGAAAGAGCTAAACACAGAGAGAGACCCAGAAAAAGCGTTGCTAGGGTTCCTACACGAGGTTCCGTTAGCCCACCATCTCGCACTTCACAGGTCTCTGATACCGAACCCATGCAATTGGGTCACACCAAATTGACAGAAGAAGAGAAATCCTATAGGCGTAGAGAGGGTCATTGCCTATATTGCAGACTTAGGGGGCACCAACGCCTTAAGTGCCCATTATGCCCGGAAAACGCTCGCACCTAAGTCCTAGGAGGGGACCGGCCTTAGGTGTTCTCACTTTGTGTCCCAAACCGACCTCACTACGATTACTTCTTCCTGTCTGTCTAACATGGGGTTCTGTCAAATTCGATTGTGATGCATTGCTGGATTCAGGGGCTGCTGATAATCTTATGGATGAGTCCTTTGCCTCAGGTCATCTTGTTCCTCTGTCCCCTAGATCCAAACCCTTAATGGTACAGGCCATTGATGGTAGGCCCCTTGCCTCTCCTATTATAACCCAAGAGACTAAAGCTATTTCCATGTGTCTTGGGGATCATCATACCAAATTAGACATGTGCATTCGTTTTAGTACTAAAATGATTTAGTCCGAATTTTGGGATAATTTAGTTTTAGTATGACTCAAGAGAAACGAAACTGCTCAGTACAAAAAACGAAAGAAACTAAAATAAAATGCACTACATTTTAGTTTCAGTCCTTTTTGTGATATTACATTGATGAGTGAAGGAGACCAGCAATGAAGATCGCAACATCGCAACATCCGAAGTTCTGCACCCTCCACATGCCAATGCAGTAGGATGTTCTATACAGAGAGTGGCATTAATTAATGCAGGAGTATGTTCTATACATTATACAGAGAGGGGTATTAATGCAGGAGGATGTTATATACATTATACAGAGAAAGGTATAAATTGAGGAGAATGTTCTATACAGAGAGGGACATTAATGCAGGAGGATGTTATCTACATATACAAAGAGGGGTATTAATTAATGCAGGAGGATGTTATCTACATTATACAAAGAGGGGTATTAATTAATGCAGGAGGATGTTCTAAACATTATACAGAGAGGAGCCTTTTTTTTTTAGCCCTTTAAATCCAGTGGCTGTGAGCGCTGAGATCGGCTGCTTGTTACATTATATCTCAGTACAATGTATCAGGCTCAGCTGTTACAGTAACTGACTGTAACAGCGCTCAGAGTTTCAGTAAAACAAGGAAATAATATTGTTCTAACCTCTTACATATAAAAATATTATTTACTAGTTTTACAGAACTCTGAGCGCTGTGATGAGCAGCAGTCAGTTACTGTAACAGCTTTGCCTGACACGGGGCAGTATTACAATGTTGGTGCTAACTTAACCTGTTGTAAACTGAAAACCTCCATAGGCTATAATGGCTCTGGGAAGGTTACAACAGCTCTGGTTAAGTTAGCACCAACTATGTAATATGGCCCACATTGTGCTGAGAGTGAGAGATACTGTAACAAGCAGAGATCTCAGCCCTCTGAGGAGCCACCACAACAATAGTAATTGTATCCACTGGTTTTCGGATGAACGAAATTAGTTTTCATACTAAAGAACTGAAAACGAATTTCTTTAGCAACTAAATAAATTGCATTTTAGTACTAATCCATTAGTTCAAAACGAAATTTTGTGCTGTGCACATGTCTATACCAAATCCATAGTGTTTCAAATCATATCATCACCGTCTTGTTCAGTCGTTTTAGGTCTCACATGGTTACAAAAGCATAATCCTCACATTGACTGGGTAAAGGGAAAGGTCGTCGCATGGGGTTCCACCTGTTCCTCCTCTTGTTTTCCCTCTATGTTACCTATCAGGTTACTCAATACTCCTACTGCAAAACCTTTGTCTTCTACCGTTCCGGAGTCTGTTAAACAAGTGTTTGACAAAAAAGAGGCCGATAAGCTACCCCCGCACCGTCCGTATGACTGTGCTATCAAGTTATACCTAGGTACCATTCCCCCTACAGGGAAAATTTATCCACTGTCCCCAAAGGAACATATTATCATGGAGGAATATATCCAGGAATCGCTGGAGAAGGGTTTCATATGAAGATCTTCTTCCCCAGCTGGGGCAGGGTTCTTCTTTGTAGCCAAAAAAGAGGGTGACCTCCATCCGTGCATAGATTATAGAGGGTTGAATCGTATCACCATCAATAATGCCTACCCTATTCCTCTAATCTCTGACCTCTTTGACCGTCTTAGAGGTTCCACAGTGTTTTCCAAATTGGATCTCAGGGGTGCATACAACCTGGTACGCATAAAGGAGGGAGACGAGTGGATGACCGCATTCAACACCCATAGCGGCCACTATGAATATCTGGTAATGCCATTTGGGTTGTGCAACGCCCCTGTTGTTTTTCAGGATTTTATAAATGACGTTCTTCGGGGCTACCTCTCCTCATGTGTCATAGTCTATCTAGATGACATTCTGGTGCACTCTCCTGACCTACATACACATTATGATCACATGCATTCTGTTCTCGGCACTCTGTTACGAAATGGTTTATATTGTAAGCTAGAAAAATGCATATTCCATGTGACACAGGTTTCGTTTCTGGGGTACATCGTGTCGTCCAAGGGTTTTTTAATGGATCCCAAAAAACTGGAATCCATCCTATCTTGGCCTCTACCCAAAGGGTTGAAACCTATCCAGAGATTTATTGGATTCACCAATTATTACAGAAAGTTTATCCCACACTTTTCTTCTGTAATTGCTCCTATCACCTCTATGACCAAGAAAGGGGCCAATACAACCAACTGGTCTCCCGCTGCCCTTAAAGCCTTTGAGGATTTAAAAACGGCCTTTGCCTCTGCACCTATTCTAGCACATCCTAACCCTTCTAAACCATTTATAATGGAGGTCGACGCATCAGAATCTGGTATGGGGCAGTACTTTCCCAGAGAGACACCTGGGATGCCCCACTTCCCCCTTGTGCCTACTTCTCCCAGAAGTTGTCCGACTCAGAGAGAAACTATGATATTGGTAACAGAGAACTCTTGACTATTATAATGGCTCTAAAAGAAAGGAGACATCTGTTGGAGGGTTCGCAAATTCCAGTGATCATTCTAACTGACCACAAGAACCTAGCCTACCTGGCAGACGTGAAGCGACTGTCCCCCCCGCCAGGCCAGATGGTCGTTGTTCCTAAGTCGCTTCAATAATTTGATCACCTACCGCCCAGGGTCACGTAATACCAAGGCAGACAAAAGTGTCTGCTCTTTCCAGACAGTTTGAGGAAGAGGAACTGCCTCACACCGAACCAGTTTCTCTCATACCCAGTACTCATATAATCGCCACTGTGTGTATGCAAGTGTCTTCTCAGTTGATCGAGCGCATTCTGTCCTATCAGAATGCCGCCCCTTGCTCTCTACCTCCAGAAAGATTGTATGTAGGAGAGAACAAGAGAAGGGAGTTATTACAAGTTATGCATGCATCAAAGGTTGCAGGTCACCCAGGAGTCAATAAGACCATTCTCACCATTTCTCGTCTATATTGGTGGCCCAATCTTCGTGTTGATATCCGAGAGTTTATTGCCTCCTGTAACGTGTGTGCCCAGAATAAGACCCCTGCTGATCTTCCAGTGGGTCTATTACAACCTCTCCCTGTTCCTTCGAGACCATGGACCCATTTATCCATGGACTTTATTGTGGACCTACCCCCATCTGAGGGTAATACCACCATTCTCACTGTTATTGACCGTTTTTCTAAAATGGCCCATTTTGTTCCACTGAAAAAACTTCCTTCTTCAGAACAGCTAGCCGGTATATTTGCTAAGGAGGTGGTACGGTTACATGGGATACCGCAGGAAATAGTCTCAGATCGTGGTACTCAGTTCATTTCCCGATTCTGGAGATCCTTCTGTAAAGAAATGGGCATCAACTTATCCTTTTCTTCTGCCTACCACCCACAATCTAACGGTGCTGCTGAACGTACAACCAGTCCTTAGAACAATATTTACGGTTCTTCATCTCCCACCAACAAGATAATTGGAGTTCCTTATTACCTTGGGCTGAGTTGGCTAGGAATAACGTGGTACATGACAGCTCCGGTCATACCCCATTCTTTGCGACCTATGGGTTCCATCCTGCTTTACTACCTGGCACTCCGTCTGAATCACCCATTCCTGCACTTAATGATCACTTACAAATCCTACGTCAGTCCTGGATGCGGATTCAATCCGCTTTGCAAAAAGCTTCTTTAGCCCATAAGAAGTTTGCAGACCGCCACAGATGACCAGGACCTTCTTATGTCCCTGGTCAAAGGGTATGGCTCTGCACTCGGCATATCAAACTCCGGGTGCCCTCTCACAAATTGGCACCACAGTTTATCGGTCTGTACAGGGTCCTCCGATGCATTAATCCTGTCTCTTATGCCTTGGAGTTGCCTAAGTCCTTGAGAATCCCCAACTCCTTCCATACCTCCCTACTCAAGCCCCTTGTCTGTAACCGGTATACCACTCCCATGAAACAGCCTCCTCCTGTCCAAGTTCAGGGTCAGGAGGAATACAAGGTGCAGGCTCTCATCGATTCCAGGTGGTCTAGAGGCGGATTGCAAAATCTTGTGCATTGGAAGGGATACGGCCCGGAGGAACGTTCCTGGGTTGCTGCCTCTGATGTTCTCCACCTATCATCGCCATTTCCCTTCTCGCCCTCGGACCCGCCATAAGGGGGGGTACTGTCACGGCGGCCCATGTCCAGGGAAGTGTTGCACCTTCGACCCATGTCCGGGGAAATGTTGTGCCTTCAACCCATGTCCGGGGAAATGTTGCGCCTTCGACCCATGTCCGGGGAAATGTTGCACCTTCGACCCATGTCTGGGGAAATGTTGCACCTTCGACCCATGTCCGGGGAAATGTTGCGGCCATCACAGCAGCTGATATCCAGAAAGCCTTATTCCAGGGTACTGTGTACTACAGGACAGAGAATGGTGCTGCCCGCGAATCAGACGCAACATGCAGGAAGGACAACCAATCGCAGCACATGACCAGCGATCCTATAGCAGAGCAGGGCGTCTCCTCTGAGCACCAATAGGAAGTGCTGTGGCTCTATTTAAAGGGCTTCCTTTCTCTTAGCAAGTTGCCCTAGCGTGGTTCCAGTTACGCCTTGTTGTTATTTCTGAATTCCTATCTGACTGATTTCCTGGTTAATACAATCCCGGCTTGTCTTGACTTCCCTGTATTCTGGTGCCCTGAATTCTGGCATAGTATAACGGACCTCTATTTCCTTAACACCTGCCTATGTGTGTTTTTGTTGGTTTGCTCTGCTTAACCCGGCCATTATTAAGGACCGGCTAGCTAGAGCATTGTGGGTTACTTTATTCTGCAGGTTGTTTTACTTTGCACTCCGCCAGTTTCTTTGTGTTCGTCCTTCCCAGTATTACTGACCATAACCCGGCCATTACTAAGGACCGGTTGGTCACGGTCTCTTGGCTTACAGTCTGCAAGCGGGGTTACCCGATCCAGACAGATATGAATGGAGAAACGCTCTAGCAGAGTGTACTTGGTTTTAAAACCAAACCAGAGGCAAAACCGTCAGTATGAAAACCTTCTTTTGGGTTTAGAGTAGGGATGAGCCGAACACCCCCGAGTTCGGTTCGAGCCCGAACCCGAACTTCCCATTTGTTCGGGACCGAACCCGAACCCAAACCCGAACTCCCATGCAAGTCAATGGGGCTGAAAATTAGGTTTTTTAGAGTGCCCTCCAAGAGGGCATATATGCTACATATTTGCCATAAAAGGTTTATGGGGGTCCGGGTAGTGCCCTGGGGGACAGGAAACAAGGACAAAAAGTAAAAAAAAAAAAACGTTTTTAAAGGGACAGTGAGTTTTCCATGAAATAAGGGTTAGAAATAAAAACCAAAAATTCCTTCAAATATCGTGCCTAGGAGGTCCCCATAACCTGCCCGTTAAGTGGCGGATTTATAGGATGTATAGAAACACTTAAAAACAAATAAATGACGTTTCATATGATGGTAAATGCTTTTCCTTTAATCTATCCATAAACAACTGCTTGGGGTGGCAGCCTGTATGAAAAGACATTTTAGGACGCGCAGAAAAAGTTTCGTGTTTTTTTGGGCTAAATTATTGTGAAATTTATGCAGGCTTTGGATGAAAGTAACAATAGGTGCTTTAAAATTGGGCTTTTAGCATCGGCAACAGTGCCGTCACACCGTAACCCCTTTGAGGATATGAATCTGATACAGGCGTCAATGGCAGTGCACCCAGATATTGTGCCTTTAGTGCCAGGCATGCAAGTACTATCATACAGTAACCCCTCTGTGGTATTGTGGAAGAGTGCAGAGGTGGACCATGTGGTTGGTACTATATTGAATTTTTTTTTTTTTATCTGGTAATGGGCGTCAGTGCACCCAGATATTGTGCCTTTATTACCAGGCCAGCAAGTATCATCATACAGTAACCCCTCTGTAGTATTGTGGAAGAGTGCAGGGGTGGACCATGCGGTCCTATATTAAAAAGATATGAATCTGGTAATGGGCATCAGTGCACCCAGATATTCTGCCTTTGGTGCCAGGCCATCAAGTATCATCATACAGTAACCCCTCTGTGGTATTGTGGAAGAGTGTAGGGTTGGACCCTGCGGTTCAAAAAATTAAAATGATATAAATCTGGCACAGGCTTCAGTGCAGCCAAATATTGTGCCTTTCATGGCAGCAAGTGCCTTCACACCGTAACCCTTTTGTGGTATTGTGGAAGAGTTCAGTGCTGGAGGTTTTGTGCATGCAGAAGACATACCCGATCTATTCCGTTACTTCGGCATCAGGGGATTGATAGCTGCTGATCCAGGACTGATTCATTTTTATAAATGTCAGCCGGTCTACAGAGTCGGTGGACAGACGCACTCTTTTGTCTGTGACAAAACCTCCAGCGGCACTAAACGTCCTTTCGGAAAGCACGCTAGATGAAGGGCAACCTAGTAGCTGCATAGCATATTGGCTAAGTTCTGGCCAGTGATCCAATCTCAACACCCAGTAAGCCAGTGGATCATCTGCTGGAAAGGTATCCAGGTATGCCCTTGCCCCTAGGTAGTCCTGCACCATATGGTGAACACGCTGGCAATGGGTGCCTACATTTGACGTCCCTGGGCGTCGAGGACTAAAAAAATTAAAAAATGCATCAGTCAAGCGGCCCTGGCCTTCACCGCTATTCCTCTGATCACCTGCAGCCTCAGAAGCACGTGTGTCAGCAGTAGCACTTGGTAATCTAACAGTGCCTGGAAAGGTGTTACACAAGTTTCGCTTTAGAGCGTCCTCAAGTTTTGTCATCCTGTGCTCCCTCTATGCGGGCAGGATGAGCTCTGCAACTTTCCCCTTGTATCGTGGATCAAGAAGGGTTGCCAACCAGTAATTATCCCTCTCCTTGATAGCACGAATCCTGGGGTCCTTTAGCAGGCTTTGCATAATTAGGGAGCCCATGCAGCGAAGGTTGGAGGTTGCATTAGCTGCCGAGTCTTGCTGGTCAATGAGGATGACCGTATCGTGCACTTCCTCCTCCCAGCCACGCACAAGCCCTTCTGTTTCTGGGCACACAAAACCCTGCCTTGAGGAATCCCCACCTTCAATGCCCCCACTACTTAAATAGTCCTCCTCCTCCTCCTCATGTTTGATCTGAGTAGGACCCGCTGGAATGCTGTCTGCGGAAAGACTGGGGCCTTGAGAACTAGGGAAGGCCTCCTCTTCCTCCCGCTGCTCTGCCTCTAGAGCCACATCTATAATTCCCCGCAGAGTGTGCTCCAGCAGGAACATTAAGGAATTGTGTCACTGATGCATGCACTGTCCCTGCTCACCATCCTCGTTGCCTCCTCAAATGGTGACAGTACAGTGCATGCATCCTTGATCATCAGCTACTGCGGGGGGGAAACAAGTTGACCTGAACCTGTCCTTGTGCCATACTCACACAGGTACTCATTGATGGCCCTCTGCTGCTTGTGCAGATGCTGCAGCATTGCTAATGTCGAGTTCCACCTGGTGGGCATGTCACAGATCAGATGGTTTGTGGGAAGGTGGAATTCTCTTTGAATTTCTGCCATGCGAACGCTTGCTGGGAATGACCATCTGAAGTGGCTGCAGACTTTTCTGGCCTGGATGAGAAGCTCTGGCAGCCCTGGGTACATGGTTAGGAAACGCTGTACCACCAGATTTAGGACGTGTGCTAGGCATGGCACATGCGTCAATTTACCCTTGCGTAGGGTGGAGAGAAGGTTGCTGCCATTATTGCAGACGATCATTCCCAGCTCAAGCTGGAGTGGTGTTAACCATCTCTGCACCTGCCCCTCCAGAGCTGACAAAATTTCTGCCCCGGTGTGGCTCCTGTCCCCTAAACAAACCAGCTCAAGCACAGTATGGCAGCTTTTTGCTTGAGCCATTGCGTACACCCTGTCAGGCATGGGTTTAACTGCCACTTTGCCAGAGACAGAGAAGGAGGAGGAGGAGGAAGAGGTGGTGGTGGTGGAGCAGACAGACCTCATACAAGCAGCTTTCTGGAGGCGTGGTGGATGAACAAGCTCCAGCACAGAGCCCCGTCTTGGATCCCTCCCAGCTGCAATCAGAGTTACCCAGTGTGCAATGAAGGAAATGTAACGACCCTTTCCATGCTTGCTGGACCACGTGTCTAAAGTGACATGCACCTTGCTGCTGACTGCCTTTCCCAATGACTGGATAACATTGTCTTCCACGTGCTGGTATAGTGCTGGAATGGCCTTGCCTGAAAAGTAATGGCGTTTTGGAACCTACCACAGTGGTACAGCACATTCAGCAAATTCACGGAAGGGAGCAGAGTCCACCAGCTGGAAAGGCAGCAGCTGCAATGCGAGTAATTTTGCTAAGCTGGCATTTAGACGCTGTGCTTGGGGATGGTTGGGACTATATTTTTTCTTTCGCTGCAGCAGCTGCAGCAACGTAATCTGACTGCGTAAATATTCAGCTACTGGGATGATGTCACATTGTGAGGAAGGACCTGCTGGTACATCCATTACTGTAGCATCATCCCTGTCGGTGGAGGTTGTAGGCAATTGCATGGCAGGACATACAGTGTGGGTAGAGACAGATGAGGAGGAGGAGGACCTACGCAAAGTTTTGCCCCAACGGGATGTGTGGCACTTGTTCATATGTCACATCAAGCACGTGGTACCCAAGTGTCGGGTGTTTATCCCACTCTTCAGCCTCCTCTGACATAGATTACAAATAGCAACGGTGGGGTCTGCTGCACAGTTCTTAAAGAACTCCCAGACAGCAGATTTCCTGAATGTGTTCTTTGAGACAACAGCGCTCTGCACCGGAGCAGCTCTGACATGTGATGCCTTGGACTGGCTAGTGCTATGGTTGGTCACAGAGGATGTTGTGCCTCGTGTTTGCAGTGCCTCCTCCTCCTCCTCCTCCTCCCCCTCCTCCTCACTTGATTCCTCAGTTCGATCTGGCACCCAGGTGGAGTCAGTGACCTCATCATCATCAATGTCATCTTCACCCCCTATCTCCTCGTCACTGGAGCCAACTTGGCAGTATGCTGCAGCTGCTGGGTGCCAGTTATTTGTGTGTCATCACTGGCACCCCCTTCCTCTAGGTTGATTATACTCCCTAGCTCAACCTCAGAGATTGAATCAGAGCAATGTACTTGCTGCGCATCCTCAAGCAGCATGTCACTCTCATTGTAGTCAAACAATTCAGCTGACTCCTCCATGTGTGATAGCGAGGCTACTGGAGCAGTAGCTGTGGACATGGAGGCTGCTTTAGATACTTTGGCAGCTGAGGTGGACTGTAAAGCACTAGATGCCTGGCTGGCAGAGGACTCGGAGGATGAGGATGGCCTGGTTAGCCAATCCACCGAGTCCTCTGTATGTTGCTGCTGCTTAAGATGGCCAGCACCAGTTAGAAAGGACAAACATGCCCCTGCAGAGGATGCACCACGTCCACCACGACCAGAGACACAGCCTCCCGAAACAGGGGCTGCTTGCCCTCTTATCTGTGGCTGGGAGCGTCTGCCTGTCCTTTTTGTTCTTTCAGACATGGTGAGTGATATATAGATTAATATATACAGAACTCTGATTCAATTCTGATATAAAGATTTAAATAACTCTGGTATAACTCAGTGAGACACAGATAGCTGGCAGCCAGTGACAAGAGACAGATCACCTTAATTCAGAAATGTTTTAAATAAATTAGTGAGCCCCAAAATACAGCGTGGTACTGTATGTATGACGAGACACAGATCACCTTAATTCACAAATGTTTTAAAGAAATTTGTGAGCCCCAAAAAAAATTGCTGGCTGTGTGACGAGACACAGAAGATCACCTTAATTCCCAAGTGTTTTAAAGAAATTAGTGAGCCCCAAAATACAGCGTGGAACTTTTTGTATGACGAGACACAAATCACCTTAATTCCCAAGTGTTTTAAAGAAATTAGTGAGCCCCAAAAAAAATTGCGGGCTGTGTGACGAGACACAGAAGATCACCTTAATTCCCAAGTGTTTTAAAGAAATTAGTGAGCCCCAAAAAAAATTGCTGACTGTGTGACGAGACACAGAAGATCACCTTAATTCCCAAGTGTTTTAAAGAAATTAGTGAGCCCCAAAAAAAATTGCTGGCTGTGTGACGAGACACAGAAGATCACCTTAATTCACAAGTGTTTGAAAGAAATTAGTGAGCCCCAAGATACAGCGTGGTACTTTTGTATGACGAAACACAGATCACCTTAATTCCCAAGTGTTTTAAAGAAATTAGTGAGCCCCAAAAAAAATTGCTGGCTGTGTGACGAGACACAGAAGATCACCTTAATTCCAAGTGTTTTAAAGAAATTAGTGAGCCCCAAAATACAGCGTGGAACTTTTTGTATGACGAGACACAAATCACCTTAATTCCCAAGTGTTTTAAAGAAATTAGTGAGCCCCAAAAAAAATTGCGGGCTGTGTGACGAGACACAGAAGATCACCTAATTCCCAAGTGTTTTAAAGAAATTAGTGAGCCCCAAAAAAAATTGCTGACTGTGTGACGAGACACAGAAGATCACCTTAATTCCCAAGTGTTTTAAAGAAATTAGTGAGCCCCAAAAAAAATTGCTGGCTGTGTGACGAGACACAGAAGATCACCTTAATTCACAAGTGTTTGAAAGAAATTAGTGAGCCCCAAGATACAGCGTGGTACTTTTGTATGATGAAACACAGATCACCTTAATTCCCAAGTGTTTTAAAGAAATTAGTGAGCCCCAAAAAAAATTGCTGGCTGTGTGACGAGACACAGAAGATCACCTTAATTCCCAAGTGTTTTAAAGAAATTAGTGAGCCCCAAAACAAATTGCTGGCTGTGTGACGAGACACAGAAGATCACCTTAATTCCCAAGTGTTTTAAAGAAATTAGTGAACCCCAAAATACAGCGTGGTACTTTTTGTATGACGAGACACAGATGTAACTTTGGGGGCTTCCAGCCCTACCTGTGTGCTTGAGGACAGCAAGTCTGATACTGCTCGCTGACCACTGCCCGGTTTAAATGGAGACAGGCAGGGAGGTGATTGCATGAGGTGTGGCTTGAGTGGGGGGCGTGGTCTGGTGAAGGTCTTTAAAAACCCTCAGTATAGTTTCAGAAGTTGCCAGATCGTGGTTATCCATACCTGAGCTCCTTGTACCTGACTGCTAAATTGATTTAACCTGTTATTGACCTCTGCTTGTGTTCTGACCATTCTGCCTTCTGTTGCCCTAGACTATTTTCTTGTACTACGCTACTGCTCTGATACCGACCCGGCTATTCCATTTGACTATTCTGAACTCTGTATTCCTGATTCTGGCTCGGCTGACTCCTCTCCGTATTGTTAACCCTTTTCTGTCTAGCTAGTTTACCTGGCCAATTCTAAGGACCAGACAGATAGGGATCATTCACAGCTACACTGTTGGTAGCTTCTGAGTTTTGTGGAGTGTTGGGGGTTAAGTACTGTGTGGTGGGATCCGGGAACCGTGACATTACGATCTGGCACATATGGATCCCGCAGATTAAACACAGCACTTGGCTACCTTTGTATCCAGACAGGATGAGCAGGATCATAGGATGGATCAGTTTGCCATTGCCTTACAAACTATCCTGAATTGTACTGCACACCTGGAACCAGTTGGGGTTGCACCCCCGCCTGCTATACCTGTGCCCCCTGTCGTTCAGACATCCCAGGTACACATGACCACTCCTATGAGGTTTGACGGTACTCCCTCTGAGTGCCGGGGATTTTTGGTCCATGTGGATATTCATTTTAAATTAAATCCACAAATGTTTTTCTCTGACATTGCCAAAGTGGGGTTTATTATTAACCATCTGTCTGGCAGAGCGTTGACATGGGCGACTCCTTTATGGGAGGCAGAAAGACCTATTGTACGGGATTATAAAGAATTCATAGCCGAGTTACAACGTACATTTAATCCTACCAGAAAGGCCACGATAGCCGGCAAATCCTTGTTCCGCATACGTCAAGGGAACAGGACTGTGTCTGATTATGCCATTGAATTTAAAACCTTAGTTTCTGATGTGAACTGGACAAATGAGACACTGGTTCTGGCGTTTATGGAGGGGTTATCAGAGTCGTTGATGCATGAATTAGCTCCACGTAAACTACCTGAGGTATTGTGTGAACTCATTGATTACTGTATAAATCTGGATAATCAGATAAGGGATAGAAGGACTCCAAGAGAGAGACCCAAGAGACCGTTACCTAGGTTGGCCACTGTCTTTCAAGCACCACCCAGAGAGTTATCTCCTCCCTCAGAGCCTATGCAACTAGGCCGTACTAGGCTTACAGAGGAGGAGAGAACAAGGCGTTTTCGTGAGGGATTGTGCCTGTATTGTGGTTTGGAGGGACATGTACGATTTCAATGTCCTACTCGCCCTAAAATGCATGATAAGCTGGAAAACTACCGCACCTAAGGCAGCTGAGGAGACAGGCCTTGGGTGTGACATGCATGTCTCCTATCAAAGACACTAAACTTATGTTACCAGTATCCTTGGCTTGGGAGACCAAGACCACACATAATACCGCTTTTGTGGATTCTGGGGCTGCTGGTAACTTTATTGATGTTAACTACGCTTCTTCCATTTCTCTACCTCTGGTTGTAAGAGAGACACTCTTAGCCGTTGAAGCCATAGATGGCAGGCCGTTATCCTGCCCTAGGATTACTCACGATACGGTTACAGTAGTTCTTACTACTGGTCTCTTGCATAAAGAAAAGATCATATTCCAAGTTATCCACTCACCTTCCAATCCTGTTGTACTTGGTTTCCCCTGGTTGGTGGAACACAATCCCATTATTGATTGGGTTAAAGGAGAGATACTGTCTTGGAGTTCTGCATGTTTTGGGACTTGTTTAATACCCATTCAGCATGTCGGTGCCCTGAACACACCCACAGCCCCTCCATTGTCTACTGAAGTTCCTGAACAATATGCAGACCTCAGGGCTGTATTTGATAAAAGAGAGGCAGACAAACTACCTCCACATAGAACATATGATTGTGCTATTGATATTCATCCAGGTACCATGCCTCCCCGAGGCAAAGTATACCCTCTTTCCATAAAGGAGAACCAAATTATGGAGTAGTATATCAAGGAGAATTTGGAGAGAGGTTTTATCCGACGTTCCTCTTCTCCAGCAGGGGCTGGATTCTTTTTTGTGTCGAAAAAAGAGGGAGATCTACGCCCGTGTATTGATTATAGGGGGCTTAACAAGATCACCATTAAGAACGTGTACCCTATCCCTCTCATATCGGAACTGTTCGACAGGTTAAGGGGTTCAGCAGTATACACTAAACTTGATTTAAGAGGAGCTTACAATTTGATACGCATAAAAGAGGGGCATGAGTGGAGAACAGCATTTAACACCAGGAGTGGGCATTATGAATACTTGGTCATGCCTTTCGGTCTTTGTAATGCTCCAGCGGTATTCCAGGATTTTATTAATGATGTGCTCAGAGATTTCTTGCAAACCTTTGTTATAGTATACCTAGACGATATATTGATTTACTCTCCCGATCTGAAAACCCACCATGCACATGTCAGACAGGTATTAGCTAAATTACTGGACAATGGTCTTTATTGCAAACTAGAGAAGTGTTTATTCGACATTACTACTGTGAAATTCCTTGGGTATATTATCACTCCAGAGGGTTTTGAGATGGATCCTTCTAAACTCACGGCCATCTCAGAATGGCCTCTTCCTCAAGGTCTCAAAGCCATACAGAGGTTTCTGGGGTTTTCTAACTATTATAGGAGATTTATCAAGAATTATTCCGCTATAGCCTCTCCTATCATTAATATGACACGTAAAGGTCTGAAGAACCAGATCTGGTCTTCTCAATCTAAACAAGCATTCGAAGCCCTCAAACAGGCTTTTACTTCCGCTCCCGTGTTACGGCATCCTGATCCCAGGATTCCGTTTATTCTTGAGGTTGATGCTTCTGAGATAGGCATTGGGGCTGTCCTGTCTCAAAGAGAATCTCCAGGGAAACCACTACATCCTTGTGGGTTCTTTTCAAGAAAATTATCACCAGCAGAACGCAATTATGATATTGGCAACAGAGAATTGCTTGCTATTGTGTCTGCCCTGTCAGAGTGGAGACATTTGTTGGAAGGTACTCTTGATCCTTTGTTGATAATCACTGATCATAAGAACCTTACGTACATCGGGGATGCTAAACGGTTGAACTCGAGACAGGCCAGGTGGTCATTGCTACTGTCCCAGTTTAATTTTGTATTGACTTACAGACCAGGTGACCGCAATGTAAAGGCTGATGCCTTATCTCGTCAATATGACCCATATGAATCTAATACACAAGACCACAATCCTATAGTTCCTCCTGAACGTATTGTGGCTTCCACAGTCTTGTCTGTCTCCTCGCCTTTCCTGGAACGTCTCCAGGCAGCTCAAGTGGGGGCTCCACCTGACAAGCCTCCAGATATGTTGTTTGTACCTGAAAAGGAAAGACAAGAATTACTCATAATGTTTCATGATTCTAAACCAGCAGGTCATCCTGGTATTACTAAGACTCTTACCAGTATTTCCAGACAGTTCTGGTGGCCCACCATGCGACAGTACGTACGCCTGTTTGTTTTGGCTTGTCAAATCTGTGCCAGAAGCAAAACCAGTAAAACCTTGCCTGTCGGTCTATTGCAGCCTTTACCCACGCCTAAGAGGCCTTGGTCTCATCTATCTATGGATTTTATTGTGGACTTGCCGAAGTCCAAAGGTCATACTGTGGTTCTGACAGTTGTAGACCGCTTCTCCAAAATTGCTAATTTTGTCCCTTTACCTAAGCTTCCTACAGCCAAAGAACTGGCGGTTGTCTTTGCTAGAGAGATTGTACGAATACATGGGGTTCCATCTGAAATAGTCTCTGACAGAGGAGCTCAGTTCGTCTCTCGTTTCTGGAGGGTTTTCTGTGCGGAGATGGGGGTGCGATTGGCCTTCTCTTCAGCATACCATCCACAAACCAATGGGGCAGCAGAGAGGGCAAATCAGGGTCTCGAGCAGTACATACGTTGCTTTACCACACAACAACAAGACAATTGGTCGGAGTTGTTGCCCTGGGCTGAGTATGCACGTAATAACGCCGTTAATGAGACCACTGGCCACTCTCCTTTTTCTGCTATCTATGGTTTTTTCCCTCCGGCTCTACCGCTTCAGTTTAATGAACAGGCCATCCCGGCTCTCGATGACCATCTCACTCAACTACAAGAGATTTGGAGACAGATTCGCATAAATATGGAGCGCAATGTTGCTGTCCAGAAATGCAAGGCTGACAGGCATAGGTTACAAGCTCCCTCCTATAACGTGGGGGATAGAGTTTGGTTGTCCATTAGGAACGTGAAGTTGCGGGTGCCTTCTATGAAAATGGCACCTCGGTTTATAGGTCCATATAAGATCATTCGCCGCATTAATCCTGTGGCTTATGCTCTTGCCCTTCCTAAACATCTTCGCATGCACAACGTCTTCCACACCTCCCTACTGAAACCTTTGTTGTGTAACAGGTACACGCGGGTCGTTCCTCCTCCTCCACCTGTTCAGGTTGATGGTGAATCAGAGTATGAGGTTAGGAGGGTTTTGGATTCTAGGTTGTGCAGGGGTGTTCTGCAGTACTTGGTCGATTGGGTGGGCTATGGCCCGGAAGACCGGTCCTGGATTCCAGCTTCCGACATGTCTGCCTCTAGGTTGGTCAGGGCGTTCCATGCCATGCACCCCGATCGCCCTGTTGGTCGTATTGCCGCTCGTCCTGTTGGTCGTCCGGTGGCCTCCCGTGGAGAGGGGGGTACTGTAAAGTTGGGGGCTTCCAGCCCTACCTGTGTGCTTGAGGACAGCAAGTCTGATGCTGCTCGCTGACCACTGCCCGGTTTAAATGGAGACAGGCAGGGAGGTGATTGCATGAGGTGTGGCTTGAGTGGGGGGCGTGGTCTGGTGAAGGTCTTTAAAAACCCTCAGTATAGTTTCAGAAGTTGCCAGATCGTGGTTATCCATACCTGAGCTCCTTGTACCTGACTGCTAAATTGATTTAACCTGTTATTGACCTCTGCTTGTGTTCTGACCATTCTGCCTTCTGTTGCCCTAGACTATTTTCTTGTACTACGCTACTGCTCTGATACCTACCCGGCTATTCCATTTGACTATTCTGAACTCTGTATTCCTGATTCTGGCTCGGCTGACTCCTCTCCGTATTGTTAACCCTTTTCTGTCTAGCTAGTTTACCTGGCCAATTCTAAGGACCAGACAGATAGGGATCATTCACAGCTACACTGTTGGTAGCTTCTGAGTTTTGTGGAGTGTTGGGGGTTAAGTACTGCGTGGTGGGATCCGGGAACCGTGACAACAGATCACCTTAATTCCCAAGTATTTTAAAGAAATTAGTGAGCCCCAAAATACAGCGTTGTAATTTTTGTATGACGAGACACAGATCACCTTAATTCCCAAGTGTTTTAAAGAAATTAGTGAGCCCCAAAAAAAATTGCTGGCTGTGTGACGAGACACAGAAGATCACCTTAATTCCCAAGTGTTTTAAAGAAATTAGTGAGCCCCAAAAAAAATTGCTGGCTGTGTGACGAGACACAGAAGATCACCTTAATTCCCAAGTGTTTTAAAGAAATTAGTGAGCCCCAAAATACAGTGTGGTACTTTTTGTATGACGAGACACAGATCACCTTAATTCCCAAGTGTTTTAAAGAAATTAGTGAGCCCCAAAATACAGCGTGGTACTGTATGTATGACGAGACACAGATCACCTTAATTCCCAAGTGTTTTAAAGAAATTAGTGAGCCCCAAAAAAAATTGCTGGCTTTGTGTCGAGACACAGAAGATCACCTTAATTCCCAAGTGTTTTAAAGAAATTAGTGAGCCCCAAAATACAGCGTGGTACTTTTTGTATGACGAGACACAGATCACCTTAATTCCCAAGTGTTTTAAAGAAATTAGTGAGCCCCAAAATACAGCGTGGTACTTTTTGTATGACGAGACACAGATCACCTTAATTCCCAAGTGTTTTAAAGAAATTAGTGAGCCCCAAACTACAGCGTGGTACTTTTTGTATGATGAGACACAGATCACCTTAATTCCTGAGTGTTTTAAAGAAATTAGTGAGTCCCAAACTACAGCGTGGTACTTTTTGTATGACGAGACACAGATCACCTTAATTCCCAAGTGTTTTAAAGAAATTAGTGAGCCCCAAAAGATTTGCTGGCACAGTGACAAGACCCAGAAAATCACCTCAATTCACAAATGTTTTAAATAAAGTTGTAAACCCCAAAAAAACTTGCTGGCACAGTGACAAGACACACATCACCTAAATTCAATGATATTTGGTATAAATGAGACCCAAAAAGACTTGCTGGCACAGTGACAAGACGCAGAAAATCACCTCAATTCACTTTACAAATAAAGTTGTAAACCCCAAAAAAACTTGCTGGCACAGTGACAAGACACACATCACCTAAATTCCCTGATATTTGGTATAAATGAGACCCAAAAAGACTTGCTGGCACAGTGTCACAAGACCCAGAAAATCACCTCAATACACAAATGTTTTAAATAAAGTTGTAAACCCCCAAAAAACTTGCTGGCACAGTAACAAGACACACATCACCTAAATTCCCTGATATTTGGTCAAAATGAGACCCCCCAGACCCCCCCAGTAGTGTGGCAGACCGGCAGTAACAACACACACAACTATCTTCTTTGAAATCTCCTCTGAAATGCGTGCAGAATCGGCGCGTTGAAACCTTATATAGTGTGCTGCGGGACTTAGCTCTGTGAGCCTATGATTGGGTAAAATTTGCCCAATCAGGACTCTGAGCGGTGATTGGCATAGTGTTCAACCAGTCTTGCACTAGACCTGTGGTCAGGTGCAAGGCCATAGCCAATTATGAGCTTCAGGCAGTGGGAAAATGCATTGTGGTCCATTGTGGCCTAGCTTCTCCCCGCATCACCTCTTCCCATGATAGACTGCAGGATTTCTCACGCGCAGCCCCCACTCTCTGGAACGCTCTCCCTCGTGCTGTCAGACTTTCCCCTAACTTCTCTTCCTTCAAACGCTCCCTTAAAACGTTCCTATTTAGGGAAGCCTACCACCCAACTCACTGACGCAACCATCAATCACTCTCACCTTACAGTCCTCTCCTCCTGTTTCCAACCCCAACCCTCCTAGATTGTGAGTTCCTACGGGAATAGGGCCCTCATCTCCTCCTGTACTGTTTGTCAAATGTTGTTCAATGTATTGTAACCCTGTCTGTACTGTGCTTATTGTACAGCGCTGCGGAATATGCTGGCGCTTTATAAATAAATAATAATAATAATAATAATTGTGGTCGAACATGCGGAGAACACCTGGAAATGTTCAGGGTTTGCGATCCGCCCGAACAGGCTAAGTTCGGGTTGAACCCCGAACCATCCCAACCCGAACAGCTCATCCCTAGTTTAGAGACATACCTGCTTTTAAGACATTTAAGCCTTGTCTGTACACTGGTACCGTGTACTGACAATAACTGAATGTCTCCGCAGATATATGTCGCAAATCCATAAGAACAAGTAGACTGATCTTCACTTAATGCTGATCAGATTTGATCAGTATTGAATGGGGTCCATACTGACAGTGATGTGGGATGGTTAGACAGGCATGGCTTACATGACTCAGGGATGGGTCATGTAAGGGGGCTGGTCGGTCATCCCAGTCCACTCCCCTGTCCTTTTGATATGTAAATGTAATTACCGGTCTAACTGGTTCCTGATTGTAAAGCCAGTTAGCCACTGGGCGTTGTCCTATGGTGTATTAAATTAAGCGGACCAGGGGCACACAGCCCACTTGGCCAGAGGATTTCCAGCTTGAAGCAGCGTGTCTGTCTTATTCTTCCTGGGATAGAGAAGTACTTCGTGCCTTACACAGAAAGAACTGAATATAGCGTGTTTTTTATAGCGACGGATTTGTTTGTACTGGGTGCACTTTAATACTGAAGTGTACCTTTTAGTGCACCAGGACCTGGTGCGCAAAGACCAAACCTTCCATAACAACTGTGACGAGGGTGGCGCCGCTTTGCTGAGAGCTGTGTTGGACAGTAGACACAGCCGCAGGCAGAGGAGTGGACACAGCCGCAGGCAGAGAGGAGACGAGAGGACGAGGAGCCGAGCCTGGACTGTGCAGTGTCTCAGTCTGTCAACGTGAACGTGCGGTGTCACGAGCTGGTGGACAGTGAGTGAGGACTGTAGTGTGATATCATGTGAAATTAAATCATCCGTGGCTGCCTGCCTGACTGTGTTGTCGTGCAATGCATCCATTCCAGACCCAGTCCGTCCACCATTCCCCATTCCCCAGGCCCAAGCCCAGCCTGAGCCAAGGTACCGACTACGGGGGTACCTGCTGCTGGCTGCTGCTGGGCCTGGCTGCTCCCAAGTGTGAGTGACAGGCACAGGCTCAGCCTGTGTGAGTGTGTGTGTGTATTATATAATGTAAATGCTAATGCTGGAACCAATATATCCTATATGTATGGTTAATTGATGATCATACACAGAGTCTGCAGTGGGGATTTTAAATTATGAGATTATGGGATATTCCTCTCAGAATCAGCGTGAGGCCAGCCGTGGATATAAGGACTCTCCAAATCCAGGGTTACGTATTATGGTATTCTGTTTTTTATATGGATTCCATAGCAGGAAAAAAAATCGCCAGACAGTGTCAAAAAGTAAATAAAATTAAAATTTAGTTTGTATATGAATAAAATTTATATGAAAAGCACATAGGCCCAATAGGTTTCGTCTGATAGAAATACAGACTTCCTCAGGGGAAATATATCAATCAGGCGAAACCGGTTGGGCTTATGTGCTTTTCATAGCGATTTTATTCATATACAAAATAAATTTTAATTTTATTTATTTTTTGACACTGGCGATTTTTTTTTTTTTTTTTTTTTTCCTGCTATGGAATCCATATAAAGAATACCATAATACACTGGATTTGGAGAGTCCTTACATCCACCACGACCACACTGATTCTGAGAGGAATATCTCATTGATTCTAAGGACGTTCACCTTTAAGAAAAGATTTGAGAGTTTAACAATTTTAAATCCCCACCCGCTGCAGACTCTGTATGATCAATTAACCATATAGGACCTATTATATCTTCCGTGTTACCTTCTATACTGCTGGAGTGGTATCTGATTCTGCAGCTCCCGTCCCATACATTATCAATCTGATACATAGCAGTTAACTTCTGGCTGCTCCCTGTGTGACAGCAGAGGCAGGCTCAGCCTGTCTATGGTATGTAAATGTATATTGCTTTTCCAAGAAAAGATCACAAGGATAGAAATGTGGCCTAATTGTTCAGCCAAACCTCCTGGGGCATTGCTAATCTTGTTCTGCACTTTCTGCAAACCAATGTTAATTTAACCTTTTCGCTGCTGAGGCATTTCCCGCCTATGTGCTGAGGTCATTTTTACCGATTTTGCTCATCATGTTTAAACGTGTTTAAAAAGACTTATTTTAGTATATGATCCAGACATATTATATATCGTTTCCGTCAGACTCGGCAGATTCATAATATGTCAATATTATATGTATACGTCATGACCTGTCTGTATATAAGTATATTATAACAAACAATGCACTAAAATATGAATTTTCAATAATTTACAATGTGTAATTTTTATTTTTTTCACATTTTAACATGCGAGCAATTGCGGTTATATTTTGTATGGGGTGCGCTTGTTAAAAAAATTAGAGATGGGGTCTCGTTACATTTTTTTTTGGGGAAAATTACGCGATTTTTAACAAACGCACCGCATACAGAAATCATTAGTGCAGCATCATTGTTCACATTATAATTGAAATGGGAACAATATTGCTGCATTAACGAACCAAAAAAAAAAAAACTTGTTTATTTTTTTTATAATTTTTTTAAAAATATTTTTTTATTTTTATTTTTCATTTTTTTTACAAACTTTTTTCATACTCATGTTTGGTATCGTTGGAACGGCCATGCTCTGGCCGATCCAACAATATCAAACATTAACCCCTAACTGCCACGGATCGGGAGATAGGGGGTTCATTGGAACCCCCTATCTCCACCATTGGTGGCAGTTAGGGGTTAACTCCAGGACTGGCGTCATCGTGCTATGCACGATGATGCCAGTCCTCAGGGGGCATTCCCGGAAGCTTGGCTGATATCCAAGATGTCGGCCAGCTCCGGGAAAGGATCACGAACCTGTGCTTTTCGTCACCAATTCGTGATCCAGCCCCCATGAGGTTAATTCCAGGTACCGTTAGGAAGGGCAGGCTGTGCCCTTCCAAATGGTGCCTGGATTAACCCCCTGCATGCCGGCAATCGGGAGGGAGAGAGGTCCGAAGGACCTCCCCCCTCCCTTTCAGGCGCCTCCTCCGCACATGTGGGGGGGTGCCTGAATTAGATGTCATCGCGCCGCCGCAATGACATCTAATTAGGCCGGCGGCGGTTCCCGGTGCTGGGCTGACATCGAGGATGTCAACCAGCACTGGGGGGCACAGCGATCGGCCGGAACCCGGCCGATCGCTCGTCCCAAAGGGAGGACGCGCTCAGCGCGTCCTCCGCAAGGAGCGCTACATGCGGGTGGACGCGCTGAGCGCGTCCTCCACAGCGAAGGGGTTAAAAAAGGCAGTTTAACTAATTCAGTGTCACCATCTTTACAAAAGCATTGTCATTCCAATTTCATTCTTCTGTCTTCTAGTGTGTGTGCTGCCAGATATTTTAACCCTTTCGCTGCTGAGGCTTTTCCCGCCTCTGTGCTGAGGTCATTTTTACCGGATTTGCTCATCATGTTTAAACATGTTTTGAAGGCTTATTTTAGTATATTACCCAGACATATTATATATGGTTCTTTCCGTCAGACTCGGTAGATTCATAATATGTCATTATTATATGTATACGTTATGTCATGTCTGTATATTATAACAAAAAATGCAATAAAATATGTATTTTCAATAATTTACAACGTGTAAAGTGTTTTTTTTCACATTTTAACATGCAAGCAATTGCGGTTATATTTTGTATGGGGTGCGCTTGTTAAAAAAATTAGAGATGGGGTCTCGTTACATTTTTTTTGGGGAAAATTACGCGATTTTTAACAAACGCACCGCATACAAAAATCGTTAGTGCAGCATCATTGTTCACATTATAATTGAAATGGGAACAATATTGCTACACTAACAAACCAAAAAAAAGAAAAAAAAATGTTTATTTTTTTTTTATAATTTTTTTTTTAAATATATTTTTATTTTTAATTTTAATTTTAATTTTTTTTAAAAAACTTTTTTCACATTCGTGTTTGAAATCGTTGGAACGGCCATGCTCTGGCCGATCCAACCATACCAAACATTAACCCCTAGCTGCCACGGATCGGGAGATAGGGAGTTCATTGGAACTCCCTATCTCCACCGTTGGTGGCAGTTAGGGGTTAACTCTAGGACTGGCGTCATCGTGCTACGCACGATGACGCCAGTCCTCAGGGGGAGTTCCCGGAGGCTTGGCCGACATCCAAGATGTCGGCCAGCTCCGGGAAAGGATCGCGAACCGGCGCTTTTCAGCGCCGATTCGCGATCCAGCTCCCCAGGGGTTAATGCCAGGCACCATTTGGAAGGGCAGGCTGTGCCCTTCCAAATGGTGCCTGGGTTAACCCCTGCAATGCCGCCGATCGGGAGGGAGAGAGGTCCGAAGGACCTCCCCCCTCCCTTTCAGGCGCCTCCTCCGCACATGCGGGGGGGCGCCTGAATTAGGTGTCATCGCTCAGCCGCGATGACACCTAATCTCAGCGGCTGCGGTTCCGGATGCCGGGCTGACATCGAGGATGTCAGCCCGCACCGGGGGGGCCAGCGATCGGCCGGAACCCGGCCGAACGCTGACCCCAATGGGAGGACGCGCTCAGCGCGTCCTCCGCACAGCAGCAGGAATGCGGAGGACGCGCTCAGCGCGTCCTCTGCATTGAAGTGGTTAAATATGATCACACAATAAGTAATTTTTAGGGATTTATTCACTGAACCTCAAGCAGCTGCAGTATTTTTTGTGCCATAGTCCACATTGACAAACAAGCATTTGGTCTTTAACTGAGAGTTCTTAAAAGATTAGAAGTGGAATCCGTTAACACCAAGTCCTGGCTCTGGTTAACTTTTTGTTAACCGCATGCCATAAATATGTTCCATGTAAGACTGATGTGGAGGTAATGGCACAAAGCCCTATTACACATTGGTCCATCGAAAACACAAGCTGCTTCAAGGAGAGCGGGGGTCATTTGGACCCCTGTTTCTATTGCCAAAATATGACATCTGTGAAAAATCAATGATTCAGCTTCAAGGTAAGATACCTGGAAGCTGGAACTGACAGCATCAGGGGCGTTGCTAGCCATAGTATATGTCCTGTTAAAATTACTGTCTTAAAAAAGATACAAGTTTACAAACATTTAAGGGGTTATTCATTAAGCGCCAAAATTGTCATTGAATTGCACCAAACTGTGAATTTAACTGTACGGTGCAATTCGTCTATTCACCAAACTGTCAATTTGCCATATACAAGCGAACTGATGCAAAATGTTTTTTGATGGTTAAGATTTTAATCTTTAAACATTTGCAAAAGGGAAGAATTAATTATTCAATGAAGGGCTGAGTGGTAAAAGTGGAGCAAAACATAAAAGTGAATAAAGTTTTTTTTTTATAAACACAGAATACTATACGCTACACATGCCATGTCAGCATGACAAATAAAAAAGAATCAGGTGCACAAGGCAGGAAAAGGAGGAAGATAGAGCAGGAGCAACAAGCTAAACTAGCTGGAAGTCTTCACAGGTTTCTTGTGAACACTGCTGAAAGTACACCAGGCTCGTCAGCAGCACCGCAGGGGCCTCATGTTCCTGAACCAGTGTCTGTGGGATTCCTGATCCAGTGTCTGTGGACATTCCTGATCCAGTGTCTGTGGACGTTCCTGAGCCAGTGTCTGTGGACGTTCCTGATCCAGTGTCTGTGGACGTTCCTGTTCTTGCTTTAGAAGCAGAGTTGGCTTTGCCTGAGGATGCGTCTATATCTGCAAAGTCAAATATTCTGCCAGAGAGTATTGACCTCAAAGTGTTCACTGATATTGGCTATTGGCCTGAAACTGTGGATGAAACTTTGAAAACTGAGCTTGTCAAGAGAGGGACAGTGGAACTGTAGAATAAGGATGCATGTTTTCCAAAGGACAGTGATGGCAGGTCATTCTCCAAGGATTGGTTCTACATCAATTTGGATAATGGTGAGACTATGTTAAGGACATGGTTGGCGTTTTCTACTCTAAAAAGTGCTGCACATTGCTTTCCTTGCAGGATTTTTCAGAAGGCCAAAGGGAAAAGTTCTTTTGGAAAATCAAGTGGATTTAGTGCATGGAGAAAGCTAAACCCCAGACTACTAGAGCATGAGCGCAGTTCATATCACCTCAATGCATTTACAATGTGGAAAGAATTTGAAATGCGGCTACAGAAACAAGAGACTATTGATGCTGCTGCCTAGCTTGCACAAAAGCGCTCTTTTGAGAAATGGAAGGCAATATTATTCAGAATACTTGATTGTGTGCTGTATCTAGCTAGGCAAACCTTACCCTTACGCGGTCACTCAGAAGATCTAAGTACAAGTGATAATTGTGGAAATTTCCTTGAAAGTTTCAAGTTTCTTGCCAAATATGACCCAGTCACCAATCAGCATCTTCACAAAGTTCAGAAGACAGGTGGCTATGTTGTGTCCTATCTCTCTCCTCAGAGCCAGAATGAGTTCATCGGCTTGCTCGGGGATCACATTAGAACAGCCATCTTTCAAGAAATCACGAAGGCAAAGTACTTTGCTATCCTATTTGACAGCACACCGGATATTTCTCACACTAACCAAATGTCCCAAGTGATTCGATACGTGCACATTGACGATACAGAAGTCAGTGTGGTAGAGTCATTTATTGACTTCATTCAGTTACGTGGGAAAACAGCTGATGCCATTACGAAACTGATTTGTGATAAGTTGCAAGCAGATGGCCTTAAACTGGAGCACTGCTACGGCCAAGGATATGACAATGCCGCAACTATGGCTGGACGCATTAGTGGTGTACAGAAACGTATTTTGGATATAAATCCCAAAGCAGTGTTTGTGCCATGCAACAATCATTCGCTCAATCTTGCTGGTGTGCATGCAGTTGGTATTGGGACTAAGTCTATGACTTTCTTTGACGTTGTGCAAAAGGTGTACACATTCTTCTCGACCTCCACCCATAGGTGGGATGTTCTTAAGGAACATGTACCAATTCACGTAAAGCGATCATGTGATACAAGATGGAGTTCAAAGCATGAAGCTGTACGTGTACTTGCTGAACACATCGAGCAAATAATAGAAGCTTTGGAAGAGTTGCGGGATGGACCTGAAGAAAACTCTGACACCAAGGGTGATGCAGGAAGTCTGTTGGTTTGCACAATGACCTATCCATTTTTCTCATTTTTACATTTTTGGAGCCCAGTACTAACTGAAGTGAATGATGCACAGATCTACATGCAGCAAGAAGGGCTTGCACTTGATCAATGTGTACAAAAGTTAAAAACATTGGTTTTATTTTGCCAGGAAAAACGAGACT
The DNA here is from genome assembly GCA_009667805.1 of Leptobrachium leishanense. Classification (NCBI taxonomy): domain Eukaryota; kingdom Metazoa; phylum Chordata; class Amphibia; order Anura; family Megophryidae; genus Leptobrachium; species Leptobrachium leishanense. Next base: position 355,447,732 of record CM019063.1, on the reverse strand, counting down.
GTCTAGTGTCTGAGGCAACTGAGAAAGCTGTGGAGGAGTGCAAAACCTACAAAATTTCTACAGAGAGAAGAGTTGGAAGACGTAAGATGATGCCTGGTGAGCAGAGTAGTGATGCTGGCTTGACCTTAATACAAGAAATACGCAGAGAACAACTGGAAGCAATTGATCCTCTTAAGGTTTTAAGTTAGGTCTGGTGTGTAAATTAGGTTAGGATGGTGACTCATTCCTCTTACTGATTAGCATACAATTGGAATCAATTGGGTGCTATTTGCTAAGGTGGTTAAACTTGTCCACGCCTTGCTGGGGGAGGTGTTCTTAGGTGACTATAGAAAGCTTGGGGAATATTAGCTTATCTAATAAGAGCTTGTGTGAAGCCTTCAAAGTGAGCACTTAGAGATCTTCTGGAGATACTCTGGAGGTAGTCTGAGGTTAGACAGGAGGTAGAAAACCTACAAAAAGGTAAGATTTGTTGGTTTAAATCCATTCTTTTATAATGGCAGGCTTGGTCCAGTGTAAGAGCTGTCATGCATTTGTTTTTAGATCCAATTTTTGGAGGTTTGGAGTGTGCCTGATATATAGGCAGCTCTCTTTATTGCAGCAGGAAATTGCCTGTTTGAAGTCTGAGATTTGTAAATTATCTGTTAGACAAACTCAGGCTATGGCTATGACTGTTACAAAGCCACTGCCACAGAGGACTCCTAGGAGCGGCAGATGGACTACTGTAGGATCTGGTAGACTTAGAGTTGTGGATAGAAGGCATGTCCCACAGTCTGTGGCTCTTCTTAATTCTTTTGAGGCACTTTCAGAGTGTAGTGGTGAGACGGAAGTAGGCTCAGACACCATAGTTGAGGAACCACCATCCCCTATGCCTAAGGTATGCAGGACTGCAACCCAGAACAAAAAGGAAAAGGTGGGACAAGATAGAAGGCAATTGTTGCTGGGTGATTCTATCATAAGAGGTGTTGAGCTGGAGAGTAGTGGTTTGGTGAGATGTCTTCCTGGGGCTACTGCTCCTAGAGACAAGAGACGTATTCTCAATGTTGTCAAACAAGCAAAGCAGCAAGGGGAAGTGGATGTTCTAGTCCATCTAGGGACAAATGACTTGGTTAGCAATGAGGTTTCTGAGATTAAGGAAGATTTTTGTGTTTTTGGAGGTGAAATACAGCAGATTGCGTCCACTGTGTCATTCTCTGAAGTTTTGCCTGTGCAAACATTCAGGATAGGCAAATGCGCAAAAGGGAATTTAATTTGTGGCTTCGGGAATGGTGTCGGGAGCAAGTATTTGGCTTTGTGTCCCATGATAGCTCTAATTGGAGCAGAAAGGAACTGTATAAAAAAGATGGTTTGCATCTTACTCATAGGGGAACATATGTTCTCAGTGAGAAGTTCAAAGGTTTCACAAAGAAATATTTAAACTAGGAGGGGGGACAAAAGGGTAAAAAGCAATCTGCCTGATTGTCCCCCAAAACTAAATCGGAGGGTGCAAGCAACATGCGGGGAAAAAAATGACAAGCTCAGAGTCGTGTCTATAAATGCTCGCAGTTTAGTCAATAAAATCCATGAACTGAAGGCAATGATAGCAGCTGAAAAAGTAGTTTTAGTGGCGGTTACTGAGACATGGTTCAGTGAGAAAAATAACTGGGACATAACAATACCGGGGTACTCTTTATATAGAATATGTATGTGAAAAACAACATAAAAACAAACCAAATAGAAGTGAGCGAGGTGAACATAGTCAGTTTGGGTTACGCTAACATTTGGCAATCATACAGTAGCTCGTGTAGGTGTGATCTATAGACCACCTGGACAAGTAGAAGAGCTAGATAATCTGCTGTTTGAGGAAATAGTCAAAATGGCAATGAAGGGGGAAGTTATTATCATGGGTGACTTTAATCTTCCTGATGTGAACTGGAAAACCAAAACAGCTGGGTGCACCAGGAGTACAAATATTCTAAACTCCCTACTGGGATTATCTCTAACACAAGTAGTTGAGGAGCTGACACATAAAGAGGCCGTATTGGATTTAATACTCACAAATGGAGGTTTGGTGTCGGACGTTGTTGTAGGTGAAAATTTGAGATCTAGTGATCACCAGTCAGTATGGTTTAATATAAGAACAGGGATGGAGCCGCACCACACAAAAACAAAAGTTTTAGGCTAGGGTCAGACGAACGCATTTTTCACGTGCGTTTAGCCGCACGATATCACGGCCGTGCTAGCAGCAAATGACGTCCAATGCCGGGGAACATACGATGAACGGCCGCACGAAAGTTCGTCCGTGCAACGCAAGTGGCAAACGAACGCATTTTTTCGAGAACGTCAAACCGCTACTACTGACGTACAGAGTGCGCTGCGGCCGAATAGCGGCGTGTTTGCGTGATTGGGAGACGTCAGACGCTGCACACGTCTGGCCAACATAACGTCCAGACGCAAAAGGGTTTTATTGATGATCCGTACAAAATCACGAACGAAAATGCGCATCGTATGACCGCTATCGCGTATTCCGTGAAAAAATACGTACATTCGTTCGAACGCACTTTTTCACGGACAACGTGAAAAATGCGTTCGTCTGACCCTAGCCTTAGACTTTAAAAAAACAGATTTTTCTAAAATGAGATTTTGTGTGAAGGAGTCATTATCAGACTGGAGGAGTTTAAAGGGAGTCCAGGAGAAATGGGATTATTTAAAGGAAGCATTATTGAAGGCCACAGGCAATTGCATTCGGCTTGTTAGCAAAAACAAAAAAGGGAAGAAACCACTGTGGTACTCTGCAGAAGTGGCCAAAATAGTGAAGAACAAAAAGATAGCATTCAATAATTATAACAAAACTCTGAGTGAAGAAGATAGGCAAACCTATAAGATTAGGCAAAAAGAGGCAAAGCAATTTATAAGAGCTTCCAAAGCACACGCAGAAGAGAAAATAGCTCAGTCAGTAAAAAAGGGGGACAAAACATTTTTTAGATACATATACTAGAAAAAAAAGTAAAACAAGGATTAGTTAGATTAAAAACAAAGGAAGGAAGGTATGTAGAAGAGGATGAAAATCTCGCTGACTGCCTCAATGAATATTTTTGTTCAGTCTTTTCAGAAGAAAAGGAAGGAAAGGGACCTCAGTTAGGAGGAAACACTAACGAGACATTTACATATCAGTTTACAGAGGAGGAGGTTCTACAGCAGCTGTCTAAAGTAAAGACAAATAAGTCAATGGGGCCTGATGGGATCCACCCTAAATTATAAAAACAGCTCAGTGATGTAATAGCAAAACCGTTAACAGATTTATTTAACCAATCCTTGCTAATGGGAGTCGTCCCAGAAGACTGAAAATTAGCAAATGTTGTGCCCATTTACAAGAAGGGTAGTAGGGAGGAATCGGGGAACTATAGGCAAGTTAGTCTTACGTCAGTAGTGGGGAAATTAATGGAAACCATGTTAAAAGAAAGGATTGTTGAACATCTAAAAACACATACAGGGTTATTCAGAGAGTGTGAAAAGCAGGAGAATGACTGGAGAATGGCTGGAGAATGAAAAATTCTAGGTCAAAATAGCCGATTTGGAAAGTGAGATGAAAGGGAGAATTTTTCTGGTTTGGCTATTTTGACCTAGAATTTTTCATTCTCCAGTCATTCTCCAGTCATTCTCCTGCTTTTCACGCTCTCTGAATAACCCTGTTAGATTACAGGATCAGAAACACAATGGGTTTACCTCAGGGAGATCATGCCAAACTAATCTTATTGATTTTTTTGATTGGGTAACAAAAATAATAGACACAGGTGGTGCAGTAGACATTGCTTATTTAGATTTCAGTAAAGCTTTTGATACTGTTCCGCATAGAAGGCTTATCAATAAATTGCAATCTTTGAGCTTGGATTCCAATATTGTTGAATGGATTAGGCAGTGGCTGAGTGACAGGCAACAGAGGGTTGTGGTAAATGGAGTTTATTCGGCGCAAGGTCTTGTTACCAGTGGGGTACCTCAGGGGTCAGTTTAATATTTTTAATATTTTTATTAGTTATATTGCAGAAGGTATTAATGGAAAAGTATGTCTTTTTGCTGATGACACAAAGATTTGCAACAAGGTTGACGTTCCTGGAGGGATCAGCCAAATGACAAATGATTTAGGTAAACTAAAAAAATGGTCGGAGCTGTGGCAATTGAGTTTTAATGTGGATAAGTGCAAGATAATGCACCTGGGACGTAAAAACCCAAGGGCTGAATATAGAATATTTGATACAGTCCTAACCTCAACATCTGAGGAAAGGGATTTAGGGGTTATTATTTCAGAGGATCCAAGGGTAAGTAGTCAATGTAATAGAGCAGCAGGAAATGCTAGCAGAATGCTTGGTTGTGTAGGGAGAGGTATTAGCAGTAGGAAAAGGGAAGTGCTCATACCACTGTACAGAGCACTGGTGAGACCTCGCTTGGAGTACTGTGTGCAGTACTGGAGACCGTATCTCCAGAAGGATATAGACATCTTAGAGAGAGTTCAGAGAAGGGCTACTAAAATGGTGTACGGCTTGAAGGAGAAAAGTTACCAGGAAAGGCTTAATGATCTTAACATGTACAGCTTGGAATAAAGACGAGACAGAGGAGATATGATAGAAACATTTAAATACGTAAAGGGAATCCACAAGGTAGAGGAAGGGAGTATATTTAAACAGAAACAAAGTAGCAAAACAAGAGGACATAGTCTTAGATTAGAGGGGCAAAGGTTTAAAAGTAACATCAGGAAGCATTATTTTACTGAGAGGGTGGTGGATACATGGAACAGCCTTCCAGTAGAAGTGGTAGAGGCCAAAACAGTAATTGAATTTAAGCAAGCATGGGATAGGCATAAGGCTATCCTAAACAAAAGATAAATCCAGCTAATGTATCCATGTAATTGGGCAGACTAGATGGGCCGAAAGGTTCTTATCTGCCGACATTTTTCTATGTTTCTATGTTAAGGCAGAAATTACTAAACGTACAATACAAATGAATACCCTTCACCAGCGATTTGCTTTTCTTCAAATCCAGACATTGTTGGATACTGAAAAAGATGATTTTATCAGTGAACGAATTCAGCACACATGTGCTAAGTACACAGAGTTGAATGCTGCAGCTATAGTCACTGAAATAAATCGCCTTCGACACCACATGGTCTTGTATAAGGAAGTCAATCCAGAAGAGCAGATTGCCAGCTGGACTTCTTTGGATTTGCTTCGGTGGGTGTACAAGTGGAAGCTGCAAGAGAGTTTAACCAATCTTGTTGTGACTAGGGATGAGTCGAACACCCCCCGAGTTCGGTTCGGAGCCGAACCCGAACTTTCCAAATGTCCGAATCCGAACCTGTTCTCGAACTCAATACAAGTCAATGGGGCTGAAAATTCGGTTTTTAGAGTGCCCTCCAAGAGGGCATATATGCTAGATATTTGCCATAAAAGGTGTATGGGGGTCCGGGTAGTGCCCTGGGGGACAGGAAACAAGGAAAAAAAGTTTAAAAAAAAAATGTTTTTAAAGGGACAGTGAGTTTTCCATGAAATAAGGGTTAAAAATAAAAACAAAAAATTCCTTCAAATATCGTGCCTAGGTGGTCCCCATAACCTGCCCATGAAGTGGTGGATTTCTAGGATGTATAGAAACACTTAAAAACAAAAAAATTATATTTCAAATGACGGTAAATGCTTTTCCTTTAATCTATCCATAAACAACTGCTTGGGGCGGCAGTCTGTATGAAAAGAGGAGACATTTTCGAACACGCAGAAAAAGTTTAGTGATTTTTTTTGGCTAAATTATTGTGAAACTTATGCAGGCTTTGAATGAAAGTAACAATAGGTGCTTTAAGGCTGGGGTCAGACTAGCGCACTTTTAACGTGCGTTTAGGCGCACTTAATCACGGCCGCACTAGCAGCAAATGACACGCAATGACGGCCAATATACGAAGTACGGCCGCACGAAAGTCCGGCCACGCAACGCAAGTGGAAAATGAACGCATTTTTTCGAGAACGCTGAACCGCTAGTACTGACGTATAGCATAGCGGTGTGTGTGCATGATTAGGAGACGTCAGACGCTGCTCATGTCCGGCCAACATAACGTCCAGACACCCAAAGTTTCCTGGTTTGGATCCGTAAAAAATCACGCACAAAAATGCGCATCGTATGACCGTTTAAGCGCTTTCCGTGAAAAACACCTCAATGGGTTCGGACGCACTTTTTGACGTTCGCTGTGAAAAATGTGTTCGTTTGACCCTAGTCTAAAATTGGGCTTTTAGCGTCGGCAACAGTGCCGTCACACAGTCTCACCCCTCTGAGGATATGAATCTGATACAGGCGTCAGTGGCCGTGCAGTCAAATATTGTGCCTTTGGTGCCAGGCCAGCAAGTGCCATCATACAGTAACCCCTCTGTGGTATTGTGGAAGAGTGCAGGGGTGGACCATGCGGTCAGGGCCGGTGCTAGACTATTTTGTGCCCTAGTCAAGACCAGCTACTTGCACCCCCCCCAAAAAAACGACACAACATGAAACTGCTAAATTTCTTTTTACTTAAGAATAAAGTTTGAAAAGCACCAATAGTAAAGGTAAAATAAATATAAATAAACTGTATTAAACCATTTTAAATTAACTCTATTAAACATATTAAAATTAACTGTATTGAACAAGTATAAATTAATGAAAAAAAAAAATAAGAGTTGTCACGTAAGTTTCAATTTCAGACACATCAAAATTTCACTTTGTGTGCCTTATCCTTTGCAAATTTTCATCATGCGTATATATACAGTCAGGTCCAGAAATATTGGGACATTGACACAATTCTAACATCTTTGGCTCTATACACCACCACAATGGAGTTGGAATGAAACAAACACAATGTGCTTTAACTGCAGACTGTCAGCTTTAATTTCAGGGTATGTACATCCAACTCAGATGAACGGTGTAGGACTTACAGCAGTTTGCAGATGTGCCTCCCACTTGTTAAGGGACCAAAAGTAATGGGACAATTGGCTTCTCAGCTGTTCCATGGCCAGGTGTGTGATATTCCCTCATTACCCCAATTACAATGTGCAGATCAAAGGCCCAGAATTCATTTCAAATGTGCTATTTGCATTTGGAATCTGTTGCTGTCAACTCTCAAGATGAGAGCCAAAGAGCCTTCACTATCAGTGAAGCAAGCCATCATTAGGCTGAAGAAACAAAACAAACCCATGAGGGAGATAGCAAGAACATTAGGTGTGGCCAAAACAACTCCATTGTGGTGGTGTATAGAGCCAAAGATGTTAGAATTGTGTCGATGTCCCAATATTTCTGGACCTGACTGTATATATTGCCCAGGCCAGCTCACATCATGCGTATATGTATTGCCCAGGCCAATCCCCTGGTGGAAATAGGGGGTTCATTTGAACCCCGATATCTCCAGGCATCTAGTGGGTCATGGAGGGTGTCAATCGGAAGGCCTGAGCATGGCTTTTTGAATGATACCCAACATGACCAGGTATAAAGTAAAAAAAATAAAAAATAAAATAAAAACATGTATTTTTTTTTGTGTGTTATTTTTATTAATGCAGCAATATTGTTCACATTGCAATTATAATGTGAACGATGATGCACTAATGATTTTTTTCTATTGGGTGCGTTTGCTATAAATCACGTAATTCCCCGCACAAAATGTAACAAGTCTCCATTTCTAATTTTTGTACAAACGCACCCTATAGAAAACATAACCGCAAACGCTCATATGCTAAAATGGGAAAAAAACAACACTTTACACACTGCAGATGATTAAAAATTCTATTTTTATTGCATTTTTTTCATGATATACAGTCAGGACCGGACGTATACATATAAAAATGATATATTATGAATCTGCGGAGTGTGCCGGAAAGAACGATATCTAACATGTCGGCCATTTAACAAAATGTGGCTTCAAAATCGCATTTAAACATGATGAGCGAAAGCGGTAAAAATTAGCTGAGCACACAGCGGTGAAATACAGCATATTAGAAGTTTTAGGAGGGAAATTAACACTTCTCAAATCTCAATCAGAAGCAGACACCTCCCCAGCCCCTCACCCTCAGTATAGTCTACAATATATGAAATTTATTAGAACAGACTAAAACATCTGTTGTTGTTATGATGTTTGAAAAACACAGGTCATTTAGAGTTGAGAATCTTTGCACGTACACATTGGTTTTTACTTAAATATCTAATAAACCGTTGCTTATAATATTCTGCAGTAAAGATTCTCTTTATCTCTAGATTTTTTTAGTATTTTTTAAGCATTTTCTATACTTTTTTCAAAATTTCTTTTTTTTTTCGAACTCGAACCGAACACACCCAAAAAGTTCGAAGTTCGCAAACTTTCGAACACCCAAAGTTCGGGTCGAACTCCGAACCGTCCGAACCGAACAGCTCATCCCTAGTTGTGACATTAAGAATATTTTTAACCATCACCGTTTCAACTGCCAGTTGTGAAAGAAGTTTATTATGAATCTTCCGAGTCTGCCGGAAAGAACGATATATAACATGTCTGGGTCATATAATAAAATAAGTCTTCAAAACGCATTTCAAATTTTAATTTCGTTTTGGACCGGTTCGCTCGGATCGTTAGTCCACGGGTCGCGCATGCGCGTTGATGTCCGTCATTATGGCCTGTCGTAAAATTTACGTATCTTTGCCGATATTTTCAGATTGTAGCATAGGCCAAAGTTCATTCTTCCCATACATCCCATCATGGCTGAAGGAAGGGAATCATGCTCCCCCAACCCAATGAACCCAGACACCGCAGAGACCCCAGGGCCCTGAAGGAAGAAGCGTGCCAGAAACATGTCGTTTGAGGAGATGGTCGAGCTGGTGCACATCTTCCAGAACCACGACTATGACTGCCGTAAGGGCCCTTACGGCAGGAAGAATAATATACGCAAGGACCGTATCCTTGCAAAGGTATGCCGCACCCTCCTTGAACTGTTTGAAACGGACAGAAGTAACGACCAGCTGCGGAAGTGCTGGTCTGACCTGAAGACGCGCGAGGAGGAGCAATTGAGGCACATCCAGCGTGTCATAGCCAAACGTAAGTGTTATGTTATGTTGTAAAGAGCTGCACAAACTGTTGGCGCTATATAAATCCTGTATATAATAATAATGTGCTTGCATGTGTTAATGTGCCCAGAAATACATTGATTGATTTGCGTTTTTAGGACTCATACATGCATTTTGCCAAAGCTCTTCTTTTTTGTGATTACGTATACATGAAAATTCTGATATTTGATGTATGATATGAAATTACAATGCTGGATTTGTGTTTTTGGCACTGTGTGTACCAGGGCAGTAACTAGAAATCATAGGGCTGCATTTCAAAATGTTGTATGGGCCCCCTCCCCGCCTGCAACCTAACACTCGCATAGTATACCCCCAAAAAAATGAACACACGACCACTACACTCACGCATGTGGCACAGTACCTGTCGGGTATATTAGAGATTTAAAATGGATGTTTGTAGCCATTTTGTTTTAAAGACAGTTTTTCTTTCAAAATATTCTCTAGGTTTAGAAATGAACAAGGTTTTTTTTTTAACAAAGTTCATTCCTGGGTGAAGTCTATCCAGACATGAAGGAACCTAAAATGAATGAATGTGAGATAATGTTAAGACGTGTCATAAGTAAATTTATTGGTCTATTCTAAGTTTTTAAAACAAAAGAGATTTTGTTTCTTTTGGGTATAGGAATAAGAGAAAATATTTTGTAATGTAGAATTATATTCACAAAATATATGTTTATAATCAAGGTATATTTTATTATAATTACAGTATGAAATATATACTCCAAAATATTGTAGAAAGTATATAATTGGTAAATAATAAAAATTACTAAAGAATATATTCTGTGAGTTAACCAGGAAAGAATTTAGCTGATCTAAGCAACCAAAAGCGAGGAGAACTATAAATCAGATGACAGAGACAGTCTAGTTAAAAGACAAGGCTCTTTGTTAAGTTAATCTGACCTTTGACCCGAGATAAGACTATTAAAAAGAAATAGTGGAATTAATGGAATTAATATAAGAAGTGCAATACTGCCCTCTAGAGGATAATAAAAATGATTCATATTATTATTGATTATCCATGACGTCAAATTGGGTATAATAGGCGGCAAAGGTTCTTTTGTAAGTCAGTCAGAGATGTGAGCAGACAGACTCACACCGCAATGCATTCGGACGTCCCGTACATATGACACTCTGAAGAGTCGGGGATTCCAGCAGACAGAGACTCACATCGCCATGCACTCAGACATTCATTATACATGACATTCTGAGAAGTCAGAGATTCCAACAGACAGAGACTCACATCACCATGCACTCAGACATTCATTATACATGACACTCTGAGAAGTCGGAGATCAGACAGAGCACCACGATGCACTCAGATCCCAAAACATGAGGCAATCAATATTCTCACCAAATCTCTAACTCACATGCATTGATTATCCAATATCGATAATTTTCACATATTCCAAAACAAAGCATCACATAGAAAATTCCAAGGCAGACTCATCAACATCCAAATTGGACAGGTAATGTATGAAATAAGTAGACATGTGCATTAGTTTTAGTACTAAAGCGATTTAGTCCGAATTTTGGGATAATTTAGTTTTAGTATGACTCAAGAGAAACGAAACTGCTCAGTACAAAAAACGAAAGAAACTAAAATAAAATGCACTACATTTTAGTTTCAGTCCTTTTTGTGATATTATATTGATGAGTGAAGGAGACCAGCAATGAAGAGCGCAACATCGCAACATCCGAAGTTCTGCACCCTCCACATGCCATTGCAGGAGGATGTTCTATACAGAGAGGGACATTAATTCAGGAGGATGTTCTATATATTATACAGAGAGGGGTATTAATTAATGCAGGTGGATGTTGTATACATTATACAGAGAGGGGTATTAATTAATGCAGGAGGATGTTCTAAACATTATACAGAGAAGAGCCTTTTTTTTTTTTAGCCCTTTAAATCCAGTGGCTGTGATCGCGGAGATCGGCTGCTTGTTACATTATCTCTCAGTACAATGTATCAGGCTCAGCTGTTACAGTAACTGACTGCTGCTCATAACAGCGCTCAGAGTTTCAGTAAAACAAGGAAATAATATTGTTCTAACGTCTTATATATAAAAATATTATTTACTAGTTTTACTGAAACTCTGAGCGCTGTGATGAGCAGCAGTCAGTTACTGTAACAGCTTTGCCTGACACGGGGCAGTATTGCAATGTTGGTGCTAACTTAACCAGAGCTGTTGTAACTGAAAACCTCCATAGGCTATAATAGCTCTGGGAAGTTTACAACAGCTCTGGTTAAGTTAGCACCAGCTATATAATATGGCCCACATTGTGCTGAGAGTGAGAGATACTGTAACAAGCAGCGATCTCAGCCCTCTGAGGAGCCACTACAATAGTAATTGTATCCACTGGTTTTCGGATGAATGAAATTAGTTTTCATACTAAAGAACTGAAAACGAATTTCTTTAGCAACTAAATAAATTGCATTTTAGTACTAATGCATTAGTTCAAAACGAAATTTTGTGCTGTGCACAGGTCTAGAAATAAGGAATTAATGTAAAAATATATTTGTAGAGATTTTTGCAACGTAGACTGAGACTTCTCGGATACGGTTAAAATCCAAATTCTAAGTAATTCTATTCTGCAGATAGAAATATGAAGAAGTGGATATAAGGATTTATTCCTAAAGAAATGTTGCAAGATTGATACCAATATATATATTGAATTTGGAAATTACTGTGATTAAAATTAATAAGCAAGGAATTATATAACTACAAAATAAAAAGCAGAAGATTAGAAGTTTAATTCTCGAGATTAGGGGAGGATTCACTAAATAAGTTTTTATTACTTATTATTAAATTAGCTCATCTTTTGTTGATCCATGTAGCAGAGATATATATATATCTATAAGAGCTGGCTGGTTAAACATTGTTTGCTGGGAAATGCATGTTGTATTAAGCAGAAATGTTTATTAACCATTTGTGTATTAGTTACTAACTGATAAGGTAAATGATATTAATCATATATGCAGTTACTAACCGGAGATACATATATTGTGAAGCTAGTTTTTATATGCTGTTGGATTGTGGTTTATAAATTTTTGTTTATGATATGAGATTTGAAATTCTTTTGTATACGTAATAAATATATATATATTTCTATCCGATTATTGATTATTGTATTTTTTAAAGCAAAACACAGACAATTAAAAGAATTCAGGATAATTTCTAAGAGATATAGACGATTGATATTTGTGTCTCGTATAAGTTTCTTATGAAATAATAATCCCTGATATATTGGAGGCAACTGCCGAGGTAGGTCCAGTAAATCCAATATAGATATATTGGAGGCTTGGCTGATAAATCCAATATATACAAACGTGTTGTATTCACGTGCAGAGATTATATCCGACATACCCAGGCAACAGCTTATAATAATTAATTTGTCCCCCAGCATGAGCATACCAATTAATTAAGTACTGGCTGGGTGGAGTAGAGGTAACATCCCTGCTCTGCTTGGGAGAGCGAGCCTGGAGGAGTGGGAATGGAGACATGGGTTCGATCCCGGCAAGAGCACCTCTCCGTCTCCAGTAAGTGTCCTGTCCTTGGGCCAGACACCTAACGGTACATTACTCACCACGCAGGAGGACATACAGAAAACCAGAGACATCTCAATGTTATGTATCCTTCATGTAAAACATGCAAAATCTCAATGTATCCTTCGTGTAAAACATGAGAAATCTCAATGTATCCTTCGTGTAAAGCATGTTTATCCTTCGTGTAAAACATGAGAAATCTCAATGTTTCCTTCGTGTAAAACATGCGAAATCTCAATGTATACTTCGTGTAAAACATGCGAAATCTCAATGTATCCTTCGTGTAAAACATGAGAAATCTCAATGTATCCTTCGTGTAAAACATGCGAAATCTCAATGTATCCTTTGTGTAAAACATGAGAAATCTCAATGTATACTTCGTGTAAAACATGCGAAATCTCAATGTAGCCTTCGTGTAAAACATGCGAAATCTCAATATATCCTTTGTGTAAAACATGCAAAATCTCAAACGCCACTATGCAGAGGTGACAGGTCCAACAGTTAGAAATTGCATAGCAAATGGTGAACATGTCATGTACCTCCTACTAGTACTATTGCATTATGTCACATATTCACAATAAACACATCCTTTGGCCTTCAGCTCAAAAGTATCATTTACATAATCTATTGAAGGGAATCAGATGTGTGGCTGAGACTAGAAGACAATGGGTGACTCACACAACCTTATGTAAGAGATAACAGAGATAGACAAAGAAAATTTTATTTATTTTATTTATTTATTTATTTGCAAGGATTTTACCAGGAAGGATACATTGAGATTTCTCTCGTTTTCAAGTATGTCCTGGGTTCAAGAACATTGAGTGGTTACAGTTGTTACAGAAATACAAAGTAATAAAATGCAAACTATTAAAAACAAAACACAAATATACAGATTAACATATCATGGGAAGGGCTAGAACCTTGGATTAATTAGGGTGATTTGCAAAGTGAAAGCAGCTGGAAAGTAAGCTACAAATTTCAGACCAGCACTGGGTGGGTGGATGGATGGATGATGGGGAGGGCGGGTGGGATAGCAGAGTCCTGTAGCAGGCTCTGTGGCTGAGGGGGATGTGAGTGTGTGGCCAGGCTGTGGAAGAAAGAATTTGCAGAGTCAGATTGTGTGGGCTGTATAGAGTAAATTTGTTGACGACCTGGGAGGGGGAGGGGCAGCCATATGGGAGCATGGGTTTAACAAAGCAGAAAATACATTTAGCAAGAAAAAACAAACAGCCAAAATATTAATAGATAGATGCAAGCATAAAATATTAACAGTACGATTAAAGTCAAAATTGTGGCGTAGAATTGCAGAAGACATGTTGAATCGCCGGTACCTTCAAATTCAGAGTCCAGTAGTGTCGTAGAAATTAATCTACTATCAATTCCCTAATGTAGTTTGATCCGCTTCACTTACAAGCAGCTCTCTGCTATCCCTGGCATACTTACCTGAACGCTCCCAGCAAGGAGACCCAGAGACTCTGCTGTGGTCTTTTGCATCCTCAACCAGAAAGAGCCACACACACACGTTGTTTCTAGCTGGAGTTCATCTGCCCAAGTGTCCGTGTGACTCTTGGTCAGCTTAATTTAATACACAAATAGCACAACGCCCAGTTGCCCACTGGCTGTACAACAGAAAACCAGTTTGCCCAGTAATTACATTTACATATCAAAAGGACAGGGGAGTGGACTAGAATGACCGACCGGCCTCCTGTACATGACTCATCCCTGAGTCCTCTCCATGGTCCCCGTCAGCCATGTTTGTCCGACCATCCCCCATCACCGTCAGTATGGGCCCCACTCAGATACTGCTCATAGTGATCAGCATCTGAGTGCAGATCAGTCTACTCATTCTTATGGATTTGTGACATATCTGCGGAGACATTCAGTTATTGTCTGTGCACGGTACGAGTGTCCAGACAAGGCTTAAATGTCTTAAAAGCAGGTATGTATCCAAAAAGGGATAGCATAGCCGCAACAGAGATATAATACGTATCACTCGCTATGCAGACTTCACTTCTCCAATGTGCATAGACATTGGGAGGTAAGGAGCCCAGCGCATTGCACTTAGTACTCACAAACCGCCAAACGCCTACACACACTGAGAACACGTCTCTAAACCCAAGAGAAGGTTTTCATACTAACGGTTTTGCCGCTGGTTCTGATTAACCCAAAATACACTCTGCTAGAGCGATTCTCAGTTTAATCCAAACACAGGGAGACAGATGACAATTTATAAAAACACACACACATCCTAGAATATAATGTCCACATAATAAAATTTCCACAACAGTCCCTCCTCTTTGTCATTTGCTCCCCAGTGTCCCTCGATGAATCTCGATCTTCCTTGGAAAGAAACCGTTCCTCTTGTAACGTTCTGAATGCAAAAAGCCAAACAGATGATGGAAAACAACAGACAGTCCATCTTGACACGTCGAATCTTAACGCAAGTGTTAAAACAAATCTTGACACGTGGATCATAAAGCAAATCTAAAACAAATCTTGACACGAGGATCATAAAGCAAATCTAAAACCAAATCTTGACACGCCGATTTTTTGGCAAATCTTAAAAAAATCTTAACACGTAGAACTTGACACGTAGAATCTGCTTTAGGGGAGGTGACTCAGAGGGAGGACATGAGGTGGTGGGTTGCGTCGATCGTTGGTCGGTCTGAAATCCTCTGTATAAGGTCCATGGGTTGATCTTCTGAGCGTCTCATCTGTTCGGGCTCCGGTAACTCGGTCGGTCTGAAATCCTCTGTATCTGGTCCATGGGTTGGTATTCTGGGCGTCTCATCTGTTCGGGCTTCAGTAACTCAGTCGATTAGACATCAGGAACATCTCACTCCGGCACATATAAGGAATAGAGACAGAAACACCATAAGTATTTATACTCCCATTACCTTTAGCCAGGATCCAATGGAAAACAAGAAATCCCCCGAAGCTTCCCAAAGCTTTAAAAAATATTCCAACCCTCACTAGCTATAGCTCCGCTTCTGCCCTGCTCCCATCAGTGTGGACCTGACCCTTGTAAATCCCCCCCCTTTGGACGATTTACTGTCGTTGTTTCTTGGTGATCTCCCTCACTACAACACCGCACAAGAATTTAAACAAGTGAACGGCAGGAGCCAGAGTTACTATTACAAATGTCTCCTTGTGGCCCTTGCTAGTCTTAGGTACATTTCCCTCGCTAAAAAAACTAAACTAAACAAATAAAGAAAATGATACTCTTCACTCTTTGACGTAGTTGAGAAACTTCTTGCATTGACCCAGTTGTCTAACTTCAGGGAGGCTGGCATCGTCTGCAGCACCTGGAATGGCCCACGATATCTTGCCTCTAGTCCCGTCCTCGGATGTTTCTTTAGCATGATCCAATCACCTGGTTGACTAGAATGAACACTGGTTATTGAGTTTGGGTCTGGGAGAGACTCCCGGACCTGGTAGACTTTTTGGAGCTCATCAAGGAAAAGCAATCATGATGGTCCTCAAAGTGTTTCCCTACTAGGTTGGAAAATTGAGAAGTTGAGAGGTTAGAATGGTTAGTAAAAGTTGGAAAATTTACTTTTTTCACACCAGAATTTACTTTTTTCACACCATTATCTCCACACCATTATCTCCCCCCTTCTCTTCCTCCTTCATAACAGGAAGAAGAGACGCTGGGTTCAAAAATGGCAAATCGTCTTAGAGTCAGTTTAGTGGGTGTTAGAGCCACTTAATGTCTTTACTCTCTGGGTGGTTAATGTCGGGTACCCTGAGAGATACAATGTCCTAAAAAGATAACCTTTTCCTTGCAAAACTGTAGTTTCTCCTTGTTAGCCTTATTACCTGTGGGCACCAGATGGTTAAGAAATGATACAGTATGCCGATAACAAACCTCCCGTGTGGGACATCAAAGTACCAAGTCATTCACATACCACCCCTGGATCGATTGGGGCCCACTAATCTAACACGATCTTCAGCTTTGCAACTGTATTCCGAGGGACTAGTCACCGACCCCTGATGAAGACGTGTCCATGTTAGGTGTTGACCTTGGAATGTAAGAACACAAAAAAAACTGGAGAGAGCAGAGTTAGTTACATTGGTGATAACAGAAACATCAGAGGAAACTACAACAGATCCAGTGTTAGTGGATCCAGCCTGCCTTAGCAGAGTTATCACGACTATCCCCTCTGGCCAGGTGTACATAATGCGGTTCTTCCGGACTGAAACCGCCTTCTGTATACCCTGTCAGTTTACCTTAAAAGACTTCTGAAGCTACATCTGAGCTACATCTAAGGTCTTTGCCGTCCAGAGTCTGGGTTTAAACTCCGTTATGAATTTCTCCCATCTCCAGGCATCAAATGTCCCCTTCAGAGGGATACCCCAAGCAGTACCCTTGGACTATCTATGACATACTTTAAAGGGGTTTCATGGCCTTCGCCCCAAAACTAGATTTTGTGTGCTGTGCAGCCGTCTGACTGTGGGAAGCCTCGCTTTCCTTCCCTTGCATGGACGGCACATTGCCCATGGCGATTCGAATCGGCTTATCGTCTTACCCCTGCGTCCAGGGAAACCCTTGCACCAATTTAGGAGAGCACCGTCCAGTGTCATCTTTTACGGTGGATTGTCAGACTATAACCACTATACCACTATAGTCCCTCAACTAGAGACCCTAACCGAGGCAACGTGTAACTCTATGGCTTGTTGTCCCAACAGGTTTGGTACAGAAATATGCCCCAAATGATTAGTCAACAACCACAGATTACCCCCTTGAATTATGTCTCTACCCCTCACAGTGTATGCATACACAAACGTATACGCTGTACGCCCGTACACTGCGTCGCCAGACTAAACCGCACAGCACAATGACTATCCTCTTTCTCTACAGAACAATGTGGCTTCTCTCAGTATACATTTGTTAAATGGGGATAGCCTTCTGCTGTCTATTTCCTAGTTGTACGATGTCCCAGTACAACAGCTGAATCATTGTCACCAAATGAAAAAAACTCCAAAACAAAAACTTTTCAAAAACCTAACAAACAGTCTGAACTTAAAACCTAAATGACCTACTCGCTGCGCAAAGCAACTCTAAACCAATAAAAGCGTGTTCTTCTCGCTTGCACAATCCGCTTTGACGTAGTAAATATAAAAAGAAAGTTTTAAAACCAAATCCTTTCTTTTTCTACCGCAAAACCAACCGTAATGCGATACTATGCAAAATGCAGCAAAGTTCTAAAACTCAAAACAATAACATGAAAAAAACACAACTGAAGTACACTCTCTACCAAAACTTCAGTTACAGGACGTCTTGCTATATACATTGAGATTCAGTAAAAAGTAACTTTTAACTTAAAACCAAAACTCAATGCAAACACAAAAAACAAAACAAAGAAACCCTTGGAACACACAATTGTATAGGACTGAATTAACACATCAATGCCTGAAACAGTCCAGTCCCCAGCCACCTTTATATTACCATAGAAACAGGATTTAACATTACAATAAGGTCCCCAAACAGGTTTCCAGCTAAAGGAAAAAGTCAAAGTTCAATTTTTTTCCCCTGCAAAATACAAACAGTAAAATAGTTTAGAAAGACCTCAATAACATTTCTTCATTTCCCCTTCTCTGGAACCCAAAATAAGGAACTCTGCTGAATTCCCAGAAACGATCTCTTTCCTCTCTAAGCTTCACATTTTCACATTTCAGCCGTTCATATTGGGATTTTAAATCTGTTTCCTGGATCTATGACCATGGCTGTCCCTGGCTTCTATGCCTTTGCAAAGATCCATGTCTAGGACCATTACCCCACCTTGCTGAATAAACCTCTTTACTTCTAGGTGTGGTTCTGGGATACTTAGAATCTCTGTGTCTGTTGCCATTAGTTACCACACAGTACCTCACAATGTGCGCAAATCCCCTGCATGCAAAACAACGAATAGCTTGTCTCCCTGCACAAAACCTTCTCTGGGCACCTTGCTGCACAACACTAACCATCCCAGCATGATGGTTCCCACACTACCATCTGAATGGAGTCCTTTTACCACAGACTAACCTGAGATATCCTCCGCCATTGCACCAACATTTCCAACTCCAGGGTCAGACAAATTGTCTGTCTCCAACCCTGAGTCGGTTTCAGTATCTGACCCAAAGTCCTCAGACTTCTCCATACTTACAGCACAATGTTCAACTTCTGTCCTGCTGCAGGGACCAGACAATTCCCTTACAGCCCCCTGTGCATGCGTCGAGCTTTCAGACAAACATTCATTCTCCTTGCACAGCTCAGTATTAGACCTCACAGTACATTCATACTCTGTGCTAGTTTCAGCTGCCTGCTGGACAACAAGAGCTCTCAATTTATCAATTTCCACTTTTAAATCTTCCATCTCTCCTTCCAAACTCAGCTTCAGCCTACAAGACTCCTGAAATTTATCAGCTATCCAACCAGCAGCAAAAATCAGAGCATACTTTCCTTTCCGTTTGCGGAACTTTCCATTACCTATCAGGTGTGCTACACAATTCTGGGCCTCCCGCCACGGGTCAATAGATCCCTGCATAGCTTGAACAATGGCCGCCGTGTGTTCTACCTTAGCTACTTCCTTAAAAATGCTTTCCATTGTACAGGAATACAAACACTACAATGCTTACTACGAAAAAGACACTGCTATCAATCTCTATGAGTTGTCCAAATACCTTTGGCACAGAACTACAAAGCACCACCCTCCTACACTGTAGTACCCGTATTAACTATACCAAACAATTCTACAATTCAGTGAAACAGCCACAGATATACAAACGTTAAACAGAATCATTAACCATCACACAATGATTCCCCTATCAGGCTGGTCACTGGGCTATAACATAACCGAACACTCAACCGATATCCAGCACAAAACTTACAACAAAATCAAGCTGTACATAGAAAAGTTACAAAAAAGACAATAATAACTTCAGGACAAAAACTAACATTTGAGGCAAAAACAAACGAATCGCTTTCCATAGACACCAAAACTAAAAGTGAATCAGCTCCATCTAAAACTGAATTCCTTGTTAAAAAATCTGCAGCAACAAACTAACCAAGATGGCTGCCAAAGCACATGTTTTTCACACAAAGGTAAGATGGCTGCCAAAGCACATGTTTTTCACACAAAGGTAAGATG
This sequence comes from Leptobrachium leishanense, assembly GCA_009667805.1. Classification (NCBI taxonomy): domain Eukaryota; kingdom Metazoa; phylum Chordata; class Amphibia; order Anura; family Megophryidae; genus Leptobrachium; species Leptobrachium leishanense. The sequence continues at coordinate 355,427,986 of CM019063.1, read as the reverse complement.
GCTGCCAAAGCACATGTTTTTCACACAAAGGTAAGATGGCTGCCAAATCACATGTTTTTCACACAAAGGTAAGATGGCTGCCAAAGCACATGTTCTTCACAGCAAAGATAATCAAAGATGGTGTCTCCAAAATCCAGCAATAGAGAAACCAAATTAAACAAAACAGTTTCTCTATTCCCTGTGCCCCACCCCCCGAAACCAGAGCAAAAACCTCCTCTGATTTACAGGCTAACAGTATAAAAATCCTCTAAATGCCGTTTCTCCTGTACAATCAAAATTCTGCCTCTACAAACCAAAATCACCTCTTACAAACATAAAAGTTACACAAACAGAAGTTATAACATAAACGATACCCTGTACTGGTCAGCACACACGTCACAATCTCACCATACAGTCTCTGTACATTCAGCTCAGATCCACCAAAAACTACACAACAGAAAATTACTTACCTCGTTCTTACACAAAACGAGCAAAATCATTCTTTTACCAAGCAGAAATTTCCTCGACGCAGGAGACAAAATTACAATTTACTTCCTCTCTCTCCTTTTTTCTACTGTGCAGAGGAAAAATCTGTTGGTTCCTTGTTTAACCTGGCTCACCATAATGTCGTAGAAATTAATCTACTATCAATTCCCTAATGTAGTTTGATCCGCTGCACTTACAAGCAGCTCTCTGCTATCCCTGGCATACTTACCCGAACGCTCCCAGCAAGGAGACCCAGAGACTCTGCTGTGGTCTTCTGCATCCTCAACCAGAAAGAGCAACACACACACGTTGTTTCTAGCTGGAGTTCATATACCCAAGTGTCCGTGTGACTCTTTGTCAGCTTAATTTAATACACAAATAGCACAACGCCCAGTGGCCCACTGGCTGTACAACAGAAAACCAGTTTGCCCAGTAATTACATTTACATATCAAAAGGACAGGGGAGTGGACTAGAATGACCGACCGGCCTCCTGTACATGACTCATCCCTGAGTCATCTCCATGGTCCCCGTCAGCCATGTTTGTCCGACCATCCCCCATCACCGTCAGTATGGACCCCACTCAGATACTGCTCATAGTGATCAGCATCTGAGTGCAGATCAGTCTACTCATTCTTATGGATTTGTGACATATCTGCGGAGACATTCAGTTATTGTCTGTGCACGGTACGAGTGTCCAGACAAGGCTTAAATGTCTTAAAAGCAGGTATGTATCCAGAAAGGGATTGCGTAGCCACAACAGAGATATAATACGTATCTCTCGTTATGCAGACTTCACTTCTCCAATGTGCATAGACATTGGGAGGTAAGGAGCCCAGCGCATTGCACTTAGTACTCACAAACCGCCAAATGCCTACACACACTGAGAACACGTCTCTAAACCCAAGAGAAGGTTTTCATACTGACGGTTTTGCCGCTGGTTCTGATTAACCCCAAAATACACTCTGCTAGAGCGATTCTCAGTTTAATCCAAACACAGGGAGACAGATGACAATTTATAAAAACACACACATCCTAGAATATAATGTCCACATAATAAAATTTCCACAACAGTAGCAGGCTCTATGACTGAGGGGGATGTAAGTGTGTGGCCGGGCTGTGGAAGAAAGAATTTGCAGAGTCAGATCGTGTGGCCTGTATAGAGTAAATTTGTTGACGACCTGGGAGGGGGAGGGGCAGCCATATGGGAGCATGGGTTTAACAAAGCAGAAAATACATTTAGCAAGAAAAATCAAACAGCCAAAATATTAATAGATAGATGCAAGCATAAAATATTAACAGTACGATTAAAGTCAAAATTGTGGCGTAGAATTGCAGAAGACATGTTGAGTCGCCGGTACCTTCAAATTCAGAGTCCAGTAGCAGGCTCTGTGGGTGGCTGAGGGGGATGTGAGTGTGTGGCCGGGCTTCAAATTCAGAGTCCAGTAGCAGGCTCTGTGGCTGAGGGGGATGTGAGTGTGTGACTGGGCTGTGAAAATAAGAAATCACATTAGCATAATCCACAAATTACTCGTCTCAACTGTCAAACCCATTTATCATTTTATACGAAAGAAAGCATTTGACAATAGTAGCAGTCGCAGGCAGCCAGGTTGCTTGTATCTTTAAAAAAAATCACATTTTACCTAAAGAAATAACGTAACGTATATATATTTAAAACTGGAGCTGGAAGCGTGGAGCGCTACGTCAGTAAATACCCCCATCCCCAATATCAAATCAATTTATCCCCCAATATCAATTCATCCACCCATACCAGTTTATCCCAAAGGCACAGGCTGCCCCCTAGTTGTTGTCACTTATCCTCACCGGACCCCACTCGGCTGCAGGCAACATAGCGCCCGCGTGGGTCGCTATGGTGGTAGTTCCACCAGTGCTAAGTACTGTAGTGTGTTGGGGGGATTGTTGTGACTGAGTGATGCATACGAGATGAGCCGCAGCTTGCCCAATATTGGCTCCCACCTGCGCATCAAAAAAAATCTCTAAGCCTCTGCTAAGTAAGTGGTAGGATGGGACATGTAGTTCTTCTGAAAGTGCATCCAAACAGAGCCGTGTTCAATTAATACCTCAGCAGCTGCTGAATTGATGCTGGGCAGCAATTCAGTTTGCTGCAGCAGTGTCATTGAACGCTTTGGATGCGAATTTTAAAACAAAATGACCGATTATTGTTGTTTCTGCTATATCCACAGTTTTATTAGCAGAAACTAAGACTGAGGCCATCTTTGAAATAACTAAAAGCAGTCAGCACAATTCCGTTTTGTATGCACACAACACAAATAATAGTTTTTATTGAATAAACGTAATGTTTATTTCGGATTATTTTTATAATTGAACCGTAATATATGTCTATATGTGCAGGGGTAAATAATAAATAAATATTTTGTGACCTCACTGACTTTAGAACTATGAGATGGGAGTAGTAGTGGTGGGTCAAGCTGGTAGTGGTGGAGGGGTGTCGCAATACGTTTGGCAATATAGTGTATAGATATACCATTTTTTCTAGTCTGCATTATTTACGTGTTATAATATTTTTTGGATTTGGCAGAAAACAGAAAGGCATCTCTTGCCATGGCGCAGGCGACGGCGGGAAACAGCAGCACCATGGAGCCATGGGCGACCACCAGCTCTGGAATATGCTGTTTTATTTTGCAACGACTTTTGCTCAAAAAAATAAACCTTTTTTGTTTACTGTATTTTCATTTAATTTTATTATATATAGCACAAGAGATACAGGAGGAGGAGCAGGAGGATGAGAGGGAGACGGAGACGGAGCTGCAGGAGGAGGCCGCCAGTGCAGGTTTTTTTTTTACAGTTGTATTTTGCAATGACTTTTGGTCAAAAACAAACCAGTTTTGTTGTTTACTGTATTTTTTTATTTCTTTAATTTCTTAGATATAGCACCGGAAGAGGTGCTGACGGTGCTTGTAGGGAGGAGGAGGAAGGGGAGTCGGAGGAGGAGACTCAGGAGCCCGCCAGCTCATTTATATACTGTGATATTTTTTAATGACTTTCAGTCAAAAATATTAGAAACCTGTTTTACTTACTGTATTTTCCTTCTTTCATATTTATTGGATATATACTAGCACGAGAAGCTAGACCGGAGCGTTCCAGCAGCATAGCCATACGTATGGCCATTGGAAAGCTGCGGCAGGTTTCCAGGAACCTGAAGTCCATGGCCGAACAAATAGATTCTGCTGTCGACATCCTGGAACGCCTCTGCTAGGCCACCAGCCACCTCCACCCTCAGTCCTCATGTTGTTTTCCCAATCAGGCAGTTTGCCATTTGGCATTTATTTCATTTGTTAATAAATTTTATATTTTTCCACTATTTTCCTGTTTGTCTGCATTGCTTTTCCTTACATAATATATATTGCTTGGTTTCCTCACTGTTAACATTATATGTACATAAATTTATTGACATTTCTATGGACCCTTTGTCATAAATTTGTCAACATATTTCTGGCCATGAATGTGACTGAACATTCTACACTGCCTGCTTGGCCAAAAAATGTCACACACTTTAACACAACCTTGTTGTACTGCCTTGTGATTTTATTACCGTGGCATGGTTTTGGTAAGCTTAGGCGATGTCACAACATGGATTTTTGTCCATAGTCACATTCATTCACATATAATGAAGAATTTATCAAAAAATATTGATGGCAGCACTGCGTGAAGTCTTCTCCGACACAACCCAAAGATTCTAGGTGCGGCTCCGGTCTAGTTTATTTACCCCTGTTCGTGGCTTCACGCAACACCTCCTCCCAGCTATGAGCTCTCTCTCTCCCAACGCTGCCCACTAAGACGCTACTCGCCAACAGGGTCACGTCTTTGCAGGAAGACAACAGTGTGGGGAACGGCAGCTGCCGACAGTCCAAGACCTCATCATGTGAGGGGTGTGTGAGGGGCATGTGATTGTTGAGGGGGTGTGAGGGGTTTGGGGCGTGTGAGTGGTGAGGGGGTGAGAGGGGTGAGGGGTTTGGGGCATGTGAGTTGTGAGGGGGTGTGAGGGGTGAGGAGTTTGGGGCGTGTGAGTGCTGTGAGGGGAGAGGGAGGCGGGAAGCAAGAGGTGGCGTGATGTGGATGATGTGAGGGAGAGGGGTGGGAGGAGAAGGGAGGGCAGTTCCTTCTCCACCCTGTCCTCACATGTACTCCAGCCTGTGCAGAAAAGGGGGCCAAGGTTTACCACTGAAGAGAACAATGCTCTGGTGGCGGTGGTGGTGTCCGAAAAGAAAAAACTTCTCATCTAAGAGTAACAAGGCCATGAAGAGTGCTGCATGGGGACGGGTGAGGGATGCTGTTTACAGTTTTTTACACTGTCCAGCAAACCCATCGGACCATTGAATGCATTCATCACTGGTAAGTAAATTACAAATTTGTATTTGAATAGTAATGGACCGAACACCCCCGTGTTTGGCTCGCATTCGAACTTTTGAATTTGAACATGATTAGAACACAAAGCAAGTCTATGGTTCTCAAAAAGCTTGAAAATTAAAGTGCCCTTCGAGAGGGCATATGTGCAAGATATTGGCTATAAAAAATAAGGTGTATGGGGGTCCGGCTAGTGGCTACTGCCCTGGGGAACACAAAATAAAGAAAAACTAAAGATTTTTAAAAAAATGTGCACCTATTTGTATAATGACTAATTATCGAATTTGAAATGAACTACCAAATGGATAATATCCATTTGATAGTTCATTTGAAATGTTAAAGGTGTGGGAAAGGTTTTAGCAACAAGGTATGGAAAATGTTTTCGCCCCATAGGGTTCATTGTTAAAGATATTAACGTTTTAATGCAATATCTACCAAACCTTTGCTTATAATATTCTGCAGGTAAGGGTGTCTTACTGTCTTTATATTACTTTTTTTTTTTTTAATTTTGGTCTAACTTTTTTCGAACGGCTCAAAAAGTTTGCAGTTTGAACTTTCCAACTGCCGATGTTCAAATCAACTTCGAACTGATTTAAACCAGCAGCCCATCCCTAATCATGAATAGGTAGCACACCTGACTAAACAAACACAGTATAAGACCGAACATTGTTCACTGACCCAACAATGAATAAATGCAATTTTTTAGAAAATAATTTTTTAACTAATAATTGTTTTGTCAATAAATGCTAATGAGCGGAGAGGAGACACATGATATAACTTGTTAACAAAACTATTTATTTCTTGTAGCACAAAATATAGTAAAATAAAAAAATATATAAATAAATCAGAACTGTAAATACTTCAATTCTTTACATATGTTGTCATAAATCACATAAAATTCGTCTGCTAGTCACATAATTTGCTGCAATCAGTTCTAACTTCTTGTAAACTGAGAAAATTGTTCACTGACCCGACAATGAATAAATGCAATTTTTTAGAAAATAATTTTTTAACTAATAATTGTTTTGTTCTTTAGCTATTATGACTGCAATCACAAGGCGACTGTACAGTGCAAGTTGGAGAATGGGGAACTGAGCCGGTGGGAGAGGCGTCTGGTGGATCACCTCTTGGATGTCACGACGGGTCAGGAATCAGGATATGGACTCTGAGCACAGCAGACAGCAGAGAGCTGTTGAGTTAAATGAAAAGAAATAGATCGTTACATAAATTGCAATCACTGTTGGTCAATTCAAAGAGTACAGAAATCCCACTGATTGGCCAGGCCACAATTGCACCATATAGCAAAATTAACTGATCTGCATGCAATTTCAGGGTCAGTTTGACTCTGAATAACCCCTTATGTATGTAAAAAAATACACATTCCTATTTTACGGATGCATCACCAGAAGGATCAGCTCCATGGCAGCACGTCTGGGGCCCTTTCTAGTGAGTACCTACAAAACAAACACACAAGGGATAAAGAATGAGGGAGAGGGGGTAGAGGGAGGGAGGGGGAGAGAACGAACCTTTATCATCTGCTAAGTATTGTACTTTTGTGTTTAACAACAGTAGTCCGTAACCCATTGGTGGTATCCTGTGGGAAGAGTACCATCACCCGCTGTCAGTCCTGCACAAGTGCACGTAACAGTCACCCTGCAGGAAGGACTGCGCGTCGCACAGTCACACTGCAGGAAGAACACAATCCTAAATCAATCGCATAGATGTTACAGAATTATAAACTTTGCTTGTTTCTTGTCTCCTATTACAGTTGAACAGCCATGTCCAATCCACCAGGATACGTTGGAGAGGCTGGTTTTTCAGACACAATGGCTTGGGTAGGAGATCAGGAAGGAAGCAGATCCAGGCTGTGAACCGGCTGGCGTCTGCGTCCAGAAATACCTTGTATTAGTGCACTGTTTATATTTTAATTATTTAGGTTCAATTATATATATTTGTAAAAGTCCCAGGACATACTTGAAAACAAGAAAAAAACAAATGTATCCTTTATGGTAAAATACAAAAAAATATAAAAGATTTTTGAAAATATGTTACATAAATTCATTGTGATTAAATTATTTATATATTGTAAATATAATATATTATTATTGTCGATTTATTGTAAATATATTAAATCCAACTTAAATTATTGATTGTAAATATATTATTGTCTATTTATTGTAAATTTAATTCAGCTAAAATTTCTTACCATATGCAGTCTGCAAAGCTCATAACTTCTTCCATCTTCTTCACCCATTTCAAGGTAACTATTTTTTCAAAACTGTGAAAGGAAGAGGTATTTCCAGATTAATAAGCAGAAATGATTATTTTGAATGATGGTTTTGGCATATATTGAGCCACTCACCTGCGTGCCTGAGGGTAAAGGTTTCATCATAAGCTGAGTGGTGTTTCTGGTGTGGGTCTACTCTTCATCAATACAAACTTTTAAAAATCTTAATCTATCTATCGTTAAAAAATAAAAATAAAAAAAACAAAAGGGATTTATGAACTTCTACTAACTAAACGTGTATGCTTGCATTTCTAGATTAAATCAAAACCTAGGGCCGGGTTTCCCAGCTTCGGCAAGTTCACCTTCAGAAATGTCATTTTCTCTTACAGCTGGGGTGATAATTAGAAACATAGAAACATAGAAAAATGTCGGCAGATAAGAACATTTCGGCCCATCTAGTCTGCCCAATTACATGGATACTTTACCTGGATTTATCTTTTGTTTAGGATAGCCTTATGCCTATCCCATGCTTGCTTAAATTCAATTACTGTTTTGGCCTCTACCACTTCAACTGGAAGACTGTTCCATGTATCCACCACCCTCTTAGTAAAATAATGCTTTCTGATGTTACTTTTAAACCTTTGCCCCTCTAATCTAAGACTATGTCCTCTTGTTTTGCTACTTTGTTTCCTTTTAAATATACTCCCTTCCTCTACCTTGTGGATTCCCTTTACGTATTTAAATGCTTCTCTGAACTCTCTCTAAGATGTCTATATCCTTCTGGAGATACGGTCTCCAGTACTGCACACAGTACTCCAAGTGAGGTCTCACCAGTGCTCTGTACAGTGGCATGAGCACTTCCCTTTTCCTACTGCTAATACCTCTCCCTACACAACCAAGCATTCTGCTAGCATTTCCTGCTGCTCTATTACATTGACTACTTACCCTTAGATCCTCTGAAATAATAACCCCTAAATCCCTTTCCTCAGATGTTGAGGTTAGGACTGTATCAAATATTCTATATTCAGCCCTTGGGTTTTTACGTCCCAGGTGCATTATCCACATTATCCACATTAAAACTCAATTGCCACAGCTCCGACCATTTTTTTTAGTTTACCTAAATCATTTGTCATTTGGCTGATCCCTCCAGGAACGTCAACCCTGTTGCAAATCTTTGTGTCATCAGCAAAAAGACATACTTTTCCATTAATACCTTCTGCAATATCACTAATAAAAATATTAAATAGAATGGGTCCAAGTACTGACCCCTGAGGTACCCCTCTGGTAACAAGACCTTGCGCCGAATAAACTCCATTTACCACAACCCTCTGTTGCCTGTCACTCAGCCACTGCCTAATCCATTCAACAATATTGGAATCCAAGCTCAAAGATTGCAATTTATTGATAAGCCTTCTATGCGGAACAGTATCAAAAGCCTCACTAAAATCTAAATAAGCAATGTCTACTGCACCACCTGTGTCTATTATTTTTGTTACCCAATCAAAAAAATCAATAAGATTAGTTTGGCATGATCTCCCTGAGGTAAACCCATGTTGTTTCTGATCCTGTAATCTATGTGTTTTTAGATGTTCAACAATCCTTTCCTTTAACATGGTTTCCATTAATTTCCCCACTACTGACGTAAGACTAACTGGCCTATAGTTCCCAGATTCCTCCCTACTACCCTTCTTGTGAATGGGCACAACATTTGCTAATTTCCAGTCTTCTGGGACGACTCCCGTTAACAGATTTATTTAACCAATCTTTGCTAACGGTTTTGCTATTACATCACTGTGCTCTTTTAATAATTTAGGGAGGATCCCATCAGGCCCCATTGACTTATTTGTCTTTACTTTAGACAGCTGCTGTAGAACCTCCTCCTCTGTAAACTGATATGTAATTGTCTCGTTAGTGTTTCCTCCTAACTGAGGTCCCTTTCCTTCCTTTTGTTCTGCAAAGACTGAACAAAAATATTCATTGAGGCAGTCAGCGAGACTTTTATCCTCTTCTACATACCTTCCTTCCTTTGTTTTTAATCTAACTAATCCTTGTTTTACTTTTCTTTTCTCGTTTATGTATCTAAAAAATGTTTTGTCCCCCTTTTTTACTGACTGAGCTATTTTCTCTTCTGCGTGTGCTTTGGAAGCCCTTATAAATTGCTTTGCCTCTTGCTGCCTAATCTTATAGGTTTGCCTATCTTCTTCATGCTGAGTTTTTTTTATAATTATTGAATACTGTCTTTTTGTTCTTCACTATCTTGGCCACTTCTGCAGAGTACCACAGTGGTTTCTTCCCTTTTTTTGTTTTTGCTAACAAGTCGAATGCAATTTCCTGTGGCCTTCAATAATGCTTCCTTTAAATAATCCCATTTCTCCTGGACTCCCTTTAAACTCCTCCAGTCTGATAATGACTCCTTCACACAAAATCTCATTTTAGAAAAATCTGTTTTTTTAAAGTCTAAAACTTTTGTTTTCGTGTGGTGCGGCTCCATCCCTGTTCTTCTATTAAACCACACTGACTGGTGATCACTAGATCCCAAATTTTCACCTACAACAACGTCCGATACCAAACCTCCATTTGTGAGTATTAAATCCAATATGGCCTCTTTACAGGTCGGCTCCTCAACTACTTGTGTTAGAGATAATCTCAGTAGGGAGTTTAGAATATTTGTACTCCTGGTGCACCCAGCTGTTTTGGTTTTCCAGTTCACATCAGGAAGATTAAAGTCCCCCATGATAATAACTTCCCCCTTCATTGCCATTTTGGCTATTTCCTCAAGCAGCAGATTATCTAGCTCTTCTACTTGTCCAGGGGGTCTATAGATCACACCTACACGAGCTACTGTAGAAAGGTGGGAGTTACTCCAGTGGCGCAAATGAGGGGGGGTTAGCGTAAAAACCGTATATGTAAATGTAAACAGAAGTGGTTCTACGAATGCAGTTTAAAATCAACTGTAGGAGCACAGTCTCGGAATGGACCAATGATAAAGTGCTATCTCAAGTGTACACTAGAAAAAGTGCAAATGCAGTCAGAAGTGCATATAGTGCAAATGTTAACTGGAAACGTTGTGCACGTTGGAAATACAAATAGTGCAAATAACAGTTGAAAACGTTGTGCAAATAACAGCTAAAAACGTTGTGTACGTTGAAAACGTACTGTGAAAAGTGCATTAATTTTAGGCAGGACAAAATTCGTAATAAGAACAGTTCCTAAAATCACATAAAAGCACATAAAAAACATAAAAAAACAACACACACTTTGGTGCAAAGGTGCAAAATGAAGTGCAATTACAATGGCGCACTTATCGATGCAAAAAGGGGTAATAAAAATAGTCCAGAAAAATATAGAAGTCTAATGAAAAAAGTCTGGTTTGTGAAAGGGTAAAGGAGGGCTTATTTGAGATGCGTGGGCCTCTCACTTGTACCGTCCATATGCGGAGATCCTCCAAAATGGGGGAGAAAAGGGTCTTGTCCTTGTTGTCCTAGTGGATTCTGTGTTCTAGTGAATTCCACGTTCTCGTAGTGCGGGGGAAAAAAGGAAGACAAAGGAAAGAAAAATAGTGCAATATTGTCTAGATATGTTAATCGTGAACAGGTGTAAGAAAAATCCACACTTACACTTTCCAGAGCCTATGTCTTCCAGGCTCTGGTTCGAAGTACCCTGGGCCAAATATAGAGTGGCCTCTGCCCTTCTTTTAAAGTTGTTATTCACCTCGAATATAGAAAAAACAGGGTATTCATAGCGCAAATTGTATGGTGGCTAGATTAGTTAGGGTAGAGTTGGTCTCACTCACCGATGGTGGAGCCTTGTTCCAGGCTCAACTTAATAGCATACAGTGCTCCTTTGCTCGGTGGGCACCGTCACCTCTTTAGCTGCACCTCTTCGGCGATCTTCTGCTGGCTCAGAAGGGAGGATGAAGTAAAAAACATAAAAGACGGCAGCAAAACCACGGATGGGTTAAATTAACGTGGTTTATTAGAAATCTAAAATAGCAAAGGGGAAGGGAAAAAAGGGGGGATAAATGATGGAGGATACGCGTTTCGGCAGCTCACTTGCCTTCATCACTCCAAAGTCCAGGAAGAAAGGGCAATCGGAGGTATTCCACAAGTCTCTCTTTATATAGGTACAATGAGTTTTCAATTAGGGTGTGTCCAGTCGTTTGCTTCCGGGTTCAAAGGTGACTCGGTCTTATAGTGAATATATCCATTAAAAGAAATAAATATAAGTGCAGATCGTATGTAATAATACAGAAAATAAAATTCGTATTTATAATTTCGTATTTTGATCGTTCGTTCAGTTATTTCCGAACGTGCAGGTCTGTTTCGTAAGTCGGAAGGACTTCCGGGTTCGTAGGTCTCCCGTTTTCCGAGTCGGATTGAGAACATGGCGTTGCGTTCCAGCGGATGGTGTTTGCGTTCCAACTGTATAATGCAAACAACGTGAAAAATTCGATCGACGTAAAAAAAATCTTTTTTTCAATATTTCGATCAAGTTGTGCGAATAAAGATACGAAAATTGTACGGTAAAGGTGCGATACGATAAAATGTATACGATAAGATGGGTAAACGAAAATAAACGAACGAAAAAAAAGGGAACTCTACGTGGAAGAATATGTAGGGAAAGCATGGGATTGTGTTCCAATATCTAGTATTTTGTCTAACATTATAGTAGCTGACGTGCAGAATTCAGTGTTAGGCTTCAAGTTGCCAATACCATGGGGGTGGATAATAATAAATGATATGTTAATTTTGGGGTGGAGCTTATCGCTAATTATTGATGTCTAAAGAACGATACATATAAAGTGCTATGAAGTGCTATGAAAATACATTTGAATAAATTATTAAAATAAATTGTTATAATAAATTAAAATAAATTGTTATAATATAAAATATATAAAATACAAATTATTTAAATATTAAAATGAGGGCATACTTAACGTTATATGTATAAAAGGTAAAAACACATATGGAAAATAAAGTAAAATAAAAACTATAGAACCATATAAATAGACTGAAAGAGGATATTTAAAATAGGCAGATGTCCGATAGAAATATATCTATAAAAAGGGAGGGGAGGTATATAAAAACAGATATATGGAAACGATAATGTTAGGAGGAAAAGGTGGTGGGAGACTAACTGAGGAAATGGCACAGCTCAAAATCGGCATTTAAGCCTTGTGGGTGTAGTGTACCTAAATTAAAAATCCAACTCATTTCCTCTTTCCCGATCAGTTTGTCGAAATCACCACCTCGCCATGGAGCTACCACTTTTTTTATTCCGATGAAGGTCAACTCGGCTGGGTTCATGGCGTGTTTGAGTTTAAAATGTAACGGGACACTGTGATTGTCATTTCCATTCCTGATGTTCCGGACATGTTCCTGTATTCTTATGTTTAAGGGTCTGGTGGTCTTACCCACATATTTCAGGCCACAGGGACATACAAGTAAATAAATAACATTCTTCGTAAAACAGGTAATTGTGTCTCTGATTTTAATTGGTCCGGTAGTTCCATCAATTTGTGTGATTATCTGTTTTGGGCTTCTCGTATTCCGACAGTTAAGACAATTCCCGCACTGATGAAATCCTTTCTTGATATTGTAAAACTGGGATGTTTGCTTTGGTCTTCTAGTGTGTTTTTGTGCCAATGTCATTTTGAGGTTATTGGCTCCTCTGCAGATCATCCTGGGGTTGTCAGGCAGTATGTCTTTTAGTTGTGGGTCCTTTCTTAGGATCGGACAGTATTTCCTTACCGCTTTCCTAATTTGTTGGTTCTGCGCACTGTACGGAAAAATAAATGGTACATCTGTAGCATATCCTAAATTAGTTTTCTGGTTCTTCTGGAGTAGAGTCGCACGTTCTACGTTTTTCACTTCTAGTCTGCTGGTTTCAAGTCTATCCGGATCATATCCTTTTTCTACGAAATCTTTCTTCATTTTTTCGGAGTGTGTTTCGTATGTAGCCACATCCGTACAATTTCTTCTGATTCGTAGGAATTGTCCTTTGGGGATTCCTTCCAGCCACTGTGGTAGATGGCAACTGGTTGTTTCGATGTAGCTGTTGACATCTACTTTCTTGAAGAAGGTTTCAGTCTTGATTGTGTTATCTTGGATGAAAATGTTTAGATCCAGGAAATGTATTCGTTCTTTACTCCAGGTAGTGGTAAGTTTGATTCCTCTATTGTTCTGATCTAATGATCCCAAAAACCTAGCAGGCGATAATGATGACATCATATTTCAGGAGAGATGGGAGAAAATGCAGAAGGTTTTTCCATCCATAGCATGAAAACCATTGTGGAACGAAGACATGAAATACTAATGGAACTAAATAGAAACATCGAGAAGAACCATGAAGAACTTTTACAGTTATCCTACGAACAGGAGATGAACATATATTTGGGAAGGCTAGAGAAAGACCTTAGTAAACTAAATGAAGAAGTGAAAGATAGAAAAAGAAAGAAATACCAACGAGACATCCAGGACTATAAAAACGGCAATGTCTGGAAACAAAACGAACCAGGTAACATAGAGGGTTTTAAATTCAATAAAACACCATTATGGACCACACGTCCAGTACATTACCCTTCCCCCTCAGAAGCTGTTTTCCATGATCAGCGCGTAGGGGAAACACACATCAGAACACCTTTACCACAAAGAACAAGAAGAAGATCTAATTATTTTCAAAGACAATATAATGATAGATCTTATATCGACAGATCTAACTATCCTTCAAGATCTTACAATGATCAACCAAGCTACAAAATACGACCTAATCGCGAACCCTTCCATGAAGCGAATGGAAGATTTGGTAAGTGGCGAAACAACTCTTACACCAACAATAGATTTACGAGCCATTACCAGTCGTAAATCTATTGTTGGTGTAAGAGTTGTTTCGCCACTTACCAAATCTTCCATTCGCTTCATGGAAGGGTTCGCGATTAGGTCGTATTTTGTAGCTTGGTTGATCATTGTAAGATCTTGAAGGATAGTTAGATCTGTCGATATAAGATCTATCATTATATTGTCTTTGAAAATGATTAGATCTTCTTCTTGTTCTTAGTGGTAAAGGTGTTCTGATGTGTGTTTCCCCTACGCGCTGATCATGGAAAACAGCTTCTGAGGGGGAAGGGTAATGTACTGGACGTGTGGTCCATAATGGTGTTTTATTGAATTTAAAACCCTCTATGTTACCTGGTTCGTTTTGTTTCCAGACATTGCCGTTTTTATAGTCCTGGATGTCTCGTTGGTATTTCTTTCTTTTTCTATCTTTCACTTCTTCATTTAGTTTACTAAGGTCTTTCTCTAGCCTTCCCAAATATATGTTCATCTCCTGTTCGGAGGATAACTGTAAAAGTTCTTCATGGTTCTTCTCGATGTTTCTATTTAGTTCCGTTAGTATTTCATGTCTTCTTTCCACAATGGTTTTCATGCTATGGATGGAAAAACCTTCTAGCATTTTCTCCCATCTCTCCTGAAATATGATGTCATCATTATCGCCTGCTAGGTTTTTGGGATCATTAGATCAGAACAATAGAGGAATCAAACTTACCACTACCTGGAGTAAAGAACGAATACATTTCCTGGATCTAAACATTTTCATCCAAGATAACACAATCAAGACTGAAACCTTCTTCAAGAAAGTAGATGTCAACAGCTACATCGAAACAACCAGTTGCCATCTACCACAGTGGCTGGAAGGAATCCCCAAAGGACAATTCCTACGAATCAGAAGAAATTGTACGGATGTGGCTACATACGAAACACACTCCGAAAAAATGAAGAAAGATTTCGTAGAAAAAGGATATGATCCGGATAGACTTGAAACCAGCAGACTAGAAGTGAAAAACGTAGAACGTGCGACTCTACACCAGAAGAACCAGAAAACTAATAGGATATGCTACAGATGTACCATTTATTTTTCCGTACAGTGCGCAGAACCAACAAATTAGGAAAGCGGTAAGGAAATACTGTCCGATCCTAAGAAAGGACCCACAACTAAAAGACATACTGCCTGACAACCCAGGATGATCTGCAGAGGAGCCAATAACCTCAAAATGACATTGGCACAAAAACACACTAGAAGACCAAAGCAAACATCCCAGTTTTACAATATCAAGAAAGGATTTCATCAGTGCGGGAATTGTCTTAACTGTCGGAATACGAGAAGCCCAAAACAGATAATCACACAAATTGATGGAACTACCGGACCAATTAAAATCAGAGACACAATTACCTGTTTTACGAAGAATGTTATTTATTTACTTGTATGTCCCTGTGGCCTGAAATATGTGGGTAAGACCACCAGACCCTTAAACATAAGAATACAGGAACATGTCCGGAACATCAGGAATGGAAATGACAATCACAGTGTCCCGTTACACTTTAAACTCAAACACGCCATGAACCCAGCCGAGTTGACCTTCATCGGAATAAAAAAAGTGGTAGCTCCATGGCGAGGTGGTGATTTCGACAAACTGATCGGGAAAGAGGAAATGAGTTGGATTTTTAATTTAGGTACACTACACCCACAAGGCTTAAATGCCGATTTTGAGCTGTGCCATTTCCTCAGTTAGTCTCCCACCACCTTTTCCTCCTAACATTATCGTTTCCATATATCTGTTTTTATATACCTCCCCTCCCTTTTTATAGATATATTTCTATCGGACATCTGCCTATTTTAAATAAATATCCTCTTTCAGTCTATTTATATGGTTCTATAGTTTTTATTTTACTTTATTTTCCATATGTGTTTTTACCTTTTATACATATAACGTTAAGTATGCCCTCATTTTAATATTTAAATAATTTGTATTTTATATATTTTATATTATAACAATTTATTTTAATTTATTATAACAATTTATTTTAATTTATTTTAATAATTTATTCAAATGTATTTTCATAGCACTTCATAGCACTTTATATGTATCGTTCTTTAGACATCAATAATTAGCGATAAGCTCCACCCCAAAATTAACATATCATTTATTATTATCCACCCCCATGGTATTGGCAACTTGAAGCCTAACACTGAATTCTGCACGTCAGCTACTATAATGTTAGACAAAATACTAGATATTGGAACACAATCCCATGCTTTCCCTACATATTCTTCCACGTAGAGTTCCCTTTTTTTTCGTTCGTTTATTTTCGTTTACCCATCTTATCGTATACATTTTATCGTATCGCACCTTTACCGTACAATTTTCGTATCTTTATTCGCACAACTTGATCGAAATATTGAAAAAACAAATTTTTTTACGTCGATCGAATTTTTCACGTTGTTTGCATTATACAGTTGGAACGCAAACACCATCCACTGGAACGCAACGCCATGTTCTCAATCCGACTCGGAAAACGGGAGACCTACGAACCCGGAAGTCCTTCCGACTTACGAAAAAGACCTGCACGTTCGGAAATAACCGAACGAACGATCAAAATACGAAATTATAAATACGAATTTTATTTTCTGTATTATTACATACGATCTGCACTTATATTTATTTCTTTTAATGGATATATTCACTATAAGACCGAGTCACCTTTGAACCCGGAAGCAAACGACTGGACACACCCTAATTGAAAACTCATTGTACCTATATAAAGAGAGACTTGTGGAATACCTCTGATTGCCCTTTTTTCCTTGGACTTTGGAGTGATGAAGGCACGTGAGCTGCCGAAACGCGTATCCTCCATCATTTATCCCCCCTTTTTTCCCTTCCCCTTTGCTATTTTAGATTTCTAATAAACCACGTTAATTTAACCCATCCGTGGTTTTGCTGCCGTCTTTTATGTTTTTTACTTCATCCTTTTTTTTTTACTTGAGCCAGCAGAAGATCGCCGAAGAGGTGCAGCTAAAGAGGTGACGGTGCCCACCGAGCAAAGGAGCACTGTATGCCATTAAGTTGAGCCTGGAACAAGGCTCCACCATCTGTGAGTGAGACCAACTCTACCCTTACTAATCTAGCCACCATACAATTTGCGCTATGAATACCCTGTTTTTTCTATATTCGAGGTGAATAACAACTTTAAAAGAAGGGCAGAGGCCACTCTATATTTGGCCCAGTGTACTTCGAACCAGAGCCTGGAAGACATAGGCTCTGGAAAGTGTAAGTGTGGATTTTTCTTACACCTGTTGACGATTAGCATATCTAGACAATATTGCACTATTTTTCTTTCCTTCGTCTTCCTTTTTTCCCCCGCACTACGAGAACGTGGAATTCACTAGAACACAGAATCCACTAGGACAACAAGGACAAGACCCTTTTCTCCCCCATTTTGGAGGATCTCCGCATATGGACGGTACAAGTGAGAGGCCCACGCATCTCAAATAAGCCCTCCTTTACCCTTTCACAAACCAGACTTTTTTCATTAGACTTCTATATTTTTCTGGACTATTTTTATTACCCCTTTTTGCATCGATAAGTGCGCCATTGTAATTGCACTTCATTTTGCACCTTTGCACCAAAGTGTGTGTTGTTTTTTTTTGTTTTTTATGTGCTTTTATGTGATTTTAGGAACTGTTCTTATTACGAATTTTGTCCTGCCTAAAATTAATGCATTTTTCACAGTACGTTTTCAATGTACACAACGTTTTTAGCTGTTATTTGCACAACGTTTTCAACTGTTATTTGCACTATTTGTATTTCCAACGTGCACAACGTTTCCAGTTAACATTTGCACTATATGCACTTCTGACTGCATTTGCACTTTTTCTAGTGTACACTTGAGATAGCACTTTATCATTGGTCCATTCCGAGACTGTGCTCCTACAGTTGATTTTAAACTGCATTCGTAGAACCACTTCTGTTTACATTTACATATACGGTTTTTACGCTAACCCCCCCTCATTTGCGCCACTGGAGTAACTCCCACCTTTCTGTATCTCAAACACATTTCTGTCGAGGTTTTGTGTTCTACTCCTAGTAGGCTGCATACGCATTTACACCAATATTCCATCCATTCTAGCGCCTCCTCCGTCCCACACTCTTTGACGAGCTACTGTATGATTGCCAAATGTTAGCGTAACCCAAACTGACTCTATGTTCACCTCGCTCACTTTTATTTGGTTCGTTTTTATGTTGTTTTTCACATTCAGGTGAAAGAGAGTTGTTTTTCCTCCTCCTTTCCTACCTTCTCTGTCTTTTCTATATAAAGAGTACCCCGGTATTGTTATGTCCCAGCTATTTTTCTCACTGAACCATGTCTCAGTAACCGCAACTAAATCTACTTTTTCAGCTGCCATTCATTGATTTTATTGACTAAACTGCAAGCATTTATAGACACGACTCCGAGCTTGTCATTTTTTTCCATGCATGTTGCTTGCACCCTCCGATTTAGTTTTGGGGGACAATCAGGCAGATTGTTTTTTACCCTTTTGTCCCCCCCTCCTAGTTTAAATATTTCTTTGCGAAACCTTTGAACTTCTCACTGAGAACATATGTTCCCCTATGAGTAAGATGCAAACCATCTTTTTTATACAGTTCCTTTCTGCTCCAATTAGAGCCATCATGGGACACAAAGCCAAATCCTTGCTCTCGACACCATTCCCGAGCCACAAATTAAATTCCCTATTGCGCATCTGCCCATCCTGAATGTTATGCACAGGCAAAACTTCAGAGAATGACACAGTGGACGCAATCTGCTGTATTTCACCTCCAAGAACACAAAAATATTCCATAATCTCAGAAACCTCATTGCTAGCCAAGTCATTTGTCCCTAGATGGACTAGAACATCCACTTCCCCTTGCTGCTTTGCTTGTTTGACAATATTGAGAAAACGTCTCTTGTCTCTACGAGCAGTAGCCCCAGGAAGACATCTCACCAAACCACTACTCTCCAGCTCAACACCTCTTATGATAGAATCACCCAGCAACAATTGCCTTCTATCATGTCCCACCTTTTCCTTATTGTTCTTGGTTGCAATCCTGCATACCTTAGGCATAGGGGATGGTGGTTCCTCAACTATGGTGTCTGAGCCTACTTCTGTCTCGCCACTACACTCTGAAAGTGCCTCAAAAGAATTAAGAAGAGCCACAGACTGTGGGACATGTTTTCTATCCACAACTCTAAGTCTACCAGATCCTACAGTAGTCCATCTGCCGCTCCTAGGAGGCCTCTGTGGCAGTGGCTTTGTAACAGTCATAGCCATAGCCTAAGTTTGTCTAACAGATACTTTACAAATCTCAGACTTCAAACAGGCAATTTCCTGCTGCAATAAAGAGAGCTGCCTACATATAAGGCACACTCCAATCCTCCAAAAATTGGATCTAAAAACAAATGCATGACAGCTCTTACACTGGACCAAGCCTGCCATTATAAAAGAATAATTGGGAGCACTGAGGGCAAAGAATATTCCCCGTATTGGAGAAAATCCGCTCACTTTGTACAGTGGTTGGTAGACAACAGAGGAGCTCCATGGCTACCTCTGCAAACTTAGGCCACACACCTCTCTTGTTCTCCCAAAACTGAAAAGGGTCTGTATTGGGTTCCAAAGGAGACTCAGCAAGGTATGCCGTAACAAATGTCTTAGCATTTTCAATTGGCGGGTTTTTGTTAGGTCCGACTCCGTATCCTGACCCATAACTCGTGTACATTTTTGTAAAAAATACAGGTCTGGGAATGCTGCTCTGAGCAGCAGCACTGGTCCTCTCACATCTGGGTGTGTCACTGTCATCATCCTCAACAACAGACTCCTCCAACGTCTCCTCCTCTGTCTCCTCTTCCCTCTTTAACTGTGCACGGTTTTTACGCTCCCTGTCCTGTATCTTATCTATGAGTGTTTGCTGCCAAAATGAAAGGGAATCATCACGGAGTGCAGACTTTCCTTTAAAAGTAGGGTTGCAAATTGTGGCCAGCATATACTCAGGACAAGGGGCAATGTCTTATTCGGTACTCCAGCTGTTCATAGAGTCTGGTGAGAAGGACAGTGACATCGGCATGTGGAGGTTTACCACCAGGCAACTCTTCTCTGTTGGACAGAAAGTCATCCATAGAGTCACGGAGTTGGTAGAATACGGGTATGATTTCAGACAAGCTAGCACTCGCTCTGCTCAAGTGTTCTGTAGCTAATCGGAAAGACTTCAGGACTTCCACTGCCTGTTCCATCACGGCCCAGTCATCCCTGCCTAGTGGGCTGCTAATGCCAATGGAATGTTTGTACGCCATTGCGTGGATTGCTTTTTGTTGTTCGAGAATCCTTTCCAGCATGTCTAATGTGGAGTTCCACCTTGTTGCCACATCTTGTTTTAACCGGTGTACTGGGAGTACTGCCCTTTTCTGTTCCTGCCTAAGGAGCTGGCTAGCGCTTGCGCTGTGGTGGAAATGACCAGCAATTTTTCTACATGATTCAACAAGTGCCCCCAACCTTCCTCCACTAATACTCGCATTGAGTGCCTTCATCACCACTAGTTGCAGGATGTGAGCTGCGCACCATACACCCACAAATCTTCCATCCCGGAGAGCCCTTATCATGTTGGTTCCATCATCGGTTACTACAAAACCCGTTTGAGCTTGTGTACCAGACTGCTGCCCTAGCCACTGTGCCATCATGTTCTTCAGTGGATGTAAGATGTTCTCTGTGGTGTGCTGCTGATCCATCACCTCAGCGTGGAGGAGGAAGGAATGTAATGCTGTCTTCTTTTCTGTATCATCGGCACAAGGCCCAGCACTTTTTTTTTTGCCCCTGAACTTGTTGCTGCTAGCTGCTTTTGCTCAGGCACATTGGGCTGCGACTGCCACCAATGTCCAGTCAAGGACAGAAAGGCATGCTGGCTATTTGGAGCAGTCCATAGATCTGTGGTGAAGTGCACTGATCGTCCAGCAGCCTTTCCCATCTCCTCCTTCAAACCTCCAACGCAGGACCGGTACATAGCGGGCACTACAGATCAACTAAATGTAGTGCGGAAAGGCACTTTATATTGGGGGAGAGAGCCTGCATGAGGCGCTTGAAAGAATCACCGCCTATCAAATTAAAAGAAGCACCCCCAACAGTTATTAACTCTACAATGAGTCTGGTGATTTTTCGGGTCTGCTGCTTCGATATTCCCCTGGGCTGAAACCCACCAAATTGCTCCATAGTGGGCTGTGTGGAGGATGGCTGTTTGCTCAGACTTTTACCAGCTACTGCAGAAGTGGTGGTGTGTGTGGCACTGGTGGTGGGAGTAGAAGTAGATTCCCTAGTAGTGCTAGCACTGCTAGGTGGCAGTGCCGGTAGAGGAGAACCTTTCTCTAAACCTAGCAGCACTGCCTTGTGGTGGGTTTTCATGTGTGAGTTCATGCGAGTGGTAGTGAGTTTGCTTGTCTGTTGACCATGGCTGACCCATGTTCCGCACAAATGACATTTGGCTGTACTTTTATCCGCACTTTCAGTAAAATACTGCCACGCTTTCGACCGACGGCGGCCACTTGTTGCTGGTAAAGGTTCTTGTTTAGAGCCACATTCTTCATCCAATTCCACACGCTGAACCTGGCCTGTGCATTGTGATGTAAGAGTAGCAGTACTTTCAGTTTCTCCTTGTTGTAACCCATGTTTATTGTTTTTAAACACTGGCACTGGCTGTGACAAGACACAGATCACCTCAATTCCCAAATATTTTGTAGAAATTACTGACGCCAAAAATACTGCGGGGCACTGGCTGTGACAAGACACAGATCACCTCAATTTCCAGATATTTTATAGAAATTACTGACCCCCAAAATACTGCGTGGCACTGGCAGTGACAAGACACAGATCTCCTCAATTCCCAAATGTTTTGGAGAAATTACTGAGCCCCCAAAATAGTTGCTGGGAGTGAGAACACAAAGATTACAACAATTCCCAGCTATTTGGTAGAAATGAGACCCCCCAGTACATGAGACCCCCCCCAGTAGATGGTGGCAGACTGGCAGTAAGAACACACTAACACAAGATCAATCTCCTCTGAAATCTCCTCTCAAACACGTGCAGAAACGCTGTGTGAAGCCTTATATAGTATGCTTGCCCAATCAGGACTCTGAGCCGTGATTGGCATAGTGTTGAACCTGTCTTGCACCTGACCACAGGTCAGGTGCAAGGCTGTAGCCAATTACAAGCTTCAGGCCACACGGCTAAGTACTATAAAACTGCTGTAACTCCAATGTGGTGCATTGTGGGCGAAAACGCAGCGAACAGGCGGAAATGTTCGTAGTTCGCGAACATGCGAACAGGCTATGTTCGATGTGAACTTCGAACCGAACAGCTCATCCCTATTGATAACCAGTAGGCTGAAAACCAGGAGTCAGGTTTCCCATTCGGAGGTACTGGTGGAGAGGCTTTCCTGCAGGTTGTGCCTAAAACTACAACCAGCAGGCCAGTCACCATGAGCCAGGTCCAGGCAACAACTGGGCGAGTGGTTCTGTATTGTGTCACTCTTATTCACCTGAAGACAGGCTGCACTATGAAATCCTCATTATAGGATTTGAACAATATTTATCGGGTATGTGTGGCATGTGAGCAAGCCCATAATCGCCCAGAAAACATGAAGAGAGAGCCTTAAGGGGTTTTTCAGAGAGGTCCGAAATGTCACTGAAAT
Source organism: Leptobrachium leishanense (assembly GCA_009667805.1). Classification (NCBI taxonomy): domain Eukaryota; kingdom Metazoa; phylum Chordata; class Amphibia; order Anura; family Megophryidae; genus Leptobrachium; species Leptobrachium leishanense. The sequence goes on along the minus strand of CM019063.1, from coordinate 355,405,363 downwards.
GTAAGCGGACACTGAAATTCAGCATACAGTGACATTTCAGGGTCATTCGGCTATTCAGAGAGCCAGCAGTCTGCCAAATTTTGGCAAATTGCCTACACATACGGTGCTGTTAAACAGCAGTGAAATCCCCCATAGGGAAGCAATGGTTAATCTATTTAGAGAACACCAAACAGCAGTGAAAAGTTGCCAAAATGCCATGCTGTTTGGTGTTTTCATTGAACAGGTTTATTCAGGCGAATCCCATAGGCTTCAATGTTAAAAATATTCCCATTTAAGGGTGTGTCCATCCTGAGTAGGGATGAGCCGAACACCCCCCGAGTTCGGTTCAGGCCCAAACCCGAACTTCCCATATGTTCGGGTCCGAACCCGAACTCGAACTCCATGCAAGTCAATGGGGCTGAAAATTCGGTTTTTAGAGTGCCCTCCAAGAGGGCATATATGCTAGATATTTGCCATGAAAGGTGTATGGGGGTCCGGGTAGTGCCCTGGGGGACAGGAAGCAAGGACAATAAGTTAAAAAAAAGTTTTAAAAGGGACAGTGAGTTTTCCATGAAATAAGGGTTAAAAATAGAAACGAAAAGAAGAAGAAAGAAGAAGAAGAGAGAAGAAAGAAGAAAGAAGAAAGAAGAAAGAAGAAAGAAGAAGAAAGGAGAAGAAAGAAGAAAGAAGGGAGAAGAAAGAAGAAAGAATACATAACCTGCCTGTGAAGTGGCGGATTTCTAGGATGTATAGAAACACTTAAAAACAAAAAAATGACGTTTCATATGACGGTAAATGCTTTTCCTTTAATCTATCCATAAACAACTGCTTGGGGCGGCAGTCTGTATGAAAAGAGAAGACATTTTCGTACACGCAGAAAAAGTTTACTGATTTTTTTGGGCTAAATTATTGTGAAACTTATGCAGGCTTTGGATGAAAGTAACAATAGGTTCATTCAAAATTGGTCCTTTAGCATCCCCAACAGTGCCGTCACCCCGTTATCCCTCTGAGAATATGAATCTAATACAGGCGTCAGTGGCAGTGCACCCAAATATTGTGCTTTTGGTGCCAGGCCTGTAAGTACTATCATACAGTAACCCCTCTGTGGTATGGTGGACCATGTGGTCCTATATTGAAAAGATATAATTCTGGTCAAGGCGTCAGTGCACCCAGATATTGTGCTTTTGGTGCCAGGCCTGCAAGTACCATCATAATACAGTAACTCCTCTGTGGTATTGTGGAAGAGTGCAGGGGTGGACCATGTGGTCCTATATTGAAAAGATATGATTCTGGTCAAGGCATCAGAGCACCCAGATATTGTGCCTTTGGTGCCAGGCCAGCAAGTATCATCATACAGTAACCCCCCTGTGGTATTGTGGAAGAATGCAGGGGTGGACCATGTGGTCCTATATTGAAAAGATATGATTCTGGTCAAGGCGTCAGTGCACCCAGATATTGTTCTTTTGGTGCCAGGCCTGCAAGTACTATCATACAGTAACCCCTCTGTGGTATTGTGGAAGAATGTAGGGGTGAACCTTGCGGTCCTATATTAAAAAGATATACATCTGGTTAAGGCATCAGTGCACCCAGATATTCTGCCTTTGGTGCAAGACTACCAGGCCAGCAAGTATCATCATACAGTAACCCCTCTGTAGTATTGTGGAAGAATGCAGGGGTGGACCATGTGGTCCTATATTGAAAAGATATGATTCTGGACAAGGCGTCAGTGCACCGAGATATTGTGCCTTTGGTGCCAGGCCAGCAAGTATCATCATACAGTAACCCCTCTGTGGTATGGTGGACCATGTGGTTCTATATTGAAAAGATATGATTCTGGTCAAGGCGTCAGTGCACCCAGATATTGTGCTTTTGGTGTCAGGCCTGCAAGTACCATCATAATACAGTAACCCCTCTGTGGTATTGTGGAAGAGTGCAGGGGTGGACCATGTGGTCCTATATTGAAAAGATATGATTCTGGTCAAGGCGTCAGTGCACAAAGATATTGTGCTTTTGGTGCCAGGCCAGCAAGTGCCATCATAATACAGTAACCCTTCTGTGGTATTGTGGAAGAATACAGGGGTGAACCATGTGGTCCTATATTGAAAAGATATGATTCTGGTCAAGGCGTCAGTGCACCCAGATATTGTGCTTTTGGTGCAAGGCCTGCAAGTGCCATCATAATACAGTAACCCCTCTGTGAAAATTAAAATGATATAAATCTGGCACAGGCGTCAGTGCAGCCAAATATTGTGCCTTTCATGGCAGCAAGTGCCTTCACACCGTAACCCTTTTGTGGTATTGTGGAAGAGTTCAGTGCTGGAGGTTTTGTGAATGCAGAAGAGGACATCCCCATCTATTCCATTACTTCAGCATCAGGGGATTGATAGCTGCTGATCCAGGACTGATTCATTTTTATAAATGTCAGCCGGTCTACAGAGTCGGTGGACAGACGCACTCTTTTGTCTGTGACAAAACCTCCAGCGGCACTGAACATCCTTTCGGAAAGCACGCTAGATGAAGGGCAACCTAGTAGCTGCATAGCATATTGGCTAAGTTCTGGCCAGTGATCCAATCTCAACACCCAGTAAGCCAGTGGATCATCTGCTGGAAAGGTATCCAGGTCTGCCCTTGCCCCTAGGTAGTCCTGCACCATATGGTGAAGACGCTGGCAATGGGTGCCTACATTTGACGTCCCTGGGCGTCGAGGACTAAAAAAATTTAAAAATGCATCAGTCAAGCGGCCCTTGCCTTCACCACTATTCCTCTGATCATCCACAGCCTCAGAAGCACCTGTGTCAGCACTTGGTAATCTACCAGTGCCTGGAAAGGTGTTACACAAGTGTCGCTTTAGAGCGTCCTCAAGTTTTTTCATCCTGTGCTCCCTCTGTGCGGGCAGGATGAGCTCTGCAACTTTACCCTTGTATCGTGGATCAAGAAAGGTTGTCAACCAGTAATGATCCCTCTCCTTGATATCACGAATCCTGGGGTCCTTTAGCAGGCTTTGCATCATTAGGGAGCCCATGCAGCGTAGGTTGGAGGTGGCATTAGCTTCCGAGTCTTCCTGGTCAATGAGGATGACCGTATCGTGCACTTCCTCCTCCCAGCCACGCACTAGCCCTTGTGTTTCTGGGCACACAAAACCCTCCCTTGAGGAATCCCTACCTTCAATGCCCCCACTACTTAAATATTCTGCCTCCTCCTCCTCATCCTCCTCCTGTCTGATCTGAGTAGGACCCGCTGGAATCAATGCTGTCTGCGGAAAGACTGGGGCCTTGACAGCTAGGGATGGCCTCCTTTTCCTCCTGCTGCTCTGCCTCTAGAGCCACATCTATAATTCCCCGCAGAGTGTGCTCCAGCAGGAACACTAAAGGAATTGTGTCACTGATGCATGCACTGTCCCTGCTCACCATCCTCGTTGCCTCCTCAAATGGTGACAGTACAGTGCATGCATCCTTGATCATCAGCCACTACGGGGGGGGAAAAACAAGTTGACCTGAACCTGTCCTTGTGCCATACTCACACAGGTACTCGTTGATGGCACTCTGCTGCTTTTGCAGATGCTGCAGCATTGCTAATGTCGAGTTCCACCTGGGCAGGCCAGGTTTGTGGGAAGGTAGAATTCTCTTTGAATTTATGCCAGGCGAACACTTGCTGGGAATGACCGTCTGAAGTGGCTGCAGACTTTTCTGGCCTGGATGAGAAGCTCTGGCAGCCTTGGGTACTTGGTTAGGAAACGCTGTACCACTAGATTTAGGACGTGTGCTAGGCATGGTACATGCGTCAATTTACCCTTGCGTAGGGCGGAGAGAAGGTTGCTGCCATTATCGCAGACGATCATTCCCAGCTGAAGCTGGCGTGGTGTTAACCATCTCTACACCTGCCCCTGCAGAGCTGACAGAATTTCTGACCCGGTGTGGCTCCTGTCCCCTAAACAAACCAGCTCAAGCACAGTATGTCATCTTTTTGCTTGAGCCATTGCGTAGACCCTGTCAGGCATCGGTTTAACTGCCACTTCGCCGGAGACAGAGAAGGAGGAGGAGGAAGAGGGAGAGGTGGTGGTGGTGGAGCAGACAGACCTCATGCACGCAGCTTTCTGGAGGCGTGGTGGATGAACAATCTCCAGCACAGAGCCCCGTCTTGGATCCCTCCCAGCTGCAATCAGAGTTACCCAGTGTGCCGTGAAGGAAATGTAACGACCCTGTCCATGCTTGCTGGACCACGTGTCTAAAGTCACATGCACCTTGCTGCTGACTGCCTTTCCCAATGACTGGATAACATTGTCTTCCACGTGCTGGTATAGTGCTGGAATGGCCTTGCGTGAAAAGTAATGGCGTTTTGGAACCTGCCACTGTGGTACAGCACATTCAGCAAATTCACGGAAGGGAGCAGAGTCCACCAGCTGGAAAGGAAGCAGCTGCAATGCGACTAATTTTGCTAAACTGTCATTTAGACGCTGTGCTTGGGGATGGTTGGGACTATATTTTTTTCTTTCGCTGCAGCAGCTGCGGCAACGTAATCTGACTGTGTAAATCTTCAGCTACTGGGATGATGTCACATTGTGAGGAAGGACCTGGTGAAGGAGATTCAGGCCAGGAGATGGACGCCATTATGAGCCAGGCGGCCATCTTGTTCAGAATATTGGTTCACTTGAATATAACTAGGTAGATTTTAGTTGGAATTAGAATGAAGCTTACATAGAGTTTTAGGAATGTGTTAGATTAGCAGAGAAGCAATTAAAATTAAGGAAGATCCGGGCCGTTCCTGGCACGCAGAGACAGGAGGAGGGATGGATACACCAAGGTCACAGAGGCCTGTAGTTGAGACAAAGAAGAGCGTGAAAAGCAGACCAGACCTTATCTCCAGCCAACCATAAACAAGCCAAGGGAGGTGGGCATAGCCAGGATCCAGAGAAGTAGCAAATCATGTTCTGTCAAACTAACACGAAGCTTGCCAATTTATGACCAGTGTATGGAATGTCTTTGTAATTGACCAAGGGAGGTACTAACCCACGTGGGGTGGGATAGTGTCACCGAGAGGTGGGCTAATTGGGATGTACCTAATTATGTATTCAGGGTATAAAACCTACCTCATGTCACGGGGGGTTCGGGGCTCAGTCTTAGCGATTCAATCCTGTCTGAGCATCTGTGATATCACAATAATGTTTGCCTTTCCTGAAGAGACTCGTGTTCAGACAATCCTTGTTCGTGTCGGCCCGGCCTCATCCTGAGTGAACCAAGTGGATTCCGGTAACATTTCTGGGGGCTCGTCCGGGATTCGGGCATTTGCCAGCACGGCAACGACTGCTGGACACTGTAGCGGTTGACTGCAGGTGCGAGTGATCCCACCAGTTAGGTGTCCGTTGAAGGTGAGCTGACATCTGCAGGCGCCAAGCAGGATTTCCTGTTCAGTGGACCTCGTCTCGTCCCAAATGGACCTCCTGCCGGGAAGCTGGGACACCCCGAGTCTGAGGAAACAGTGAGAAGTGCGGCAATAGGTAAAGTATCTGCTATGTTTGTATGTGTAATGGAAATACCGGTATAAGGGGAACATCCGACCATAGTTGGATAAGGAGACCTGCGGCCACGGTCTTGTTGACATACCGAACCCGCCGCCGACAGCACGGACAAGCAAAGGAGCCAGAGTGGCTAGCGCGTGTCTGAACCTGGGGGATCGGATGTTAACCGAAGGGTAGTTCTGTATGAGAGGGTAGCCACGTGGAGTTGCGGAGTCATAGTCAGTGTTTGTAAATAAAGCTTCTGCACGTGGACAAGGAAAGGAGGAGGGATTTCTGTGACTGGGCTGAGAGCCCTGAGTCAGTGCTAGTGTGTACGTCGTGTAGTGAAGGGGACCAATTGGGGCCAGCGGTAGCTGCAGCGGGAGTGGTGCCGGGTGGGTAGATTACCCATAGGCAAATTGGAATTGCAGACGGGAGTGTTGTTATAGAACGGAGTGCACATAGTCACAAGCAGATAAGAGTTGAGATCAATCAATTAGGTATAAGGAGCCAAAAGGAGGGACGGCGTGCCCTCGGCTAGTAGAGAGAGTAGAATTGTTTATGTATTGTTTTGTGCTGGATGTATCTGGTACAAGTATGTGCTGAGAGTGCTGTGAGTGATTGGGCGCCTACTCGCCTAGCGAGGAAGCAAATCTGAGAGTGGACTCCTAAAGTACATGTTCAGCTCAGGCGACTGCAGTCGGCTACTGACGGGGGAAGCGAATACGATATATATGAATTGTTGACTGAAGTACCAGACAGTAAATTTCAGGTGTTTTTGCTGGGAGTAATATCTGTATTGAAAAAAAAGAAAAAAAAAAAGGTTACCGCTCTTAAGAGTAATAATGGGTAATGGGTTGTCCAAACCCAAGAAGGCTAAGAAGGGTGAGACGCCCTTGGAGTATATGGTGCGGAATTTTGAAGTGTTGTATGCAACACATGATTATGGAGTGCATTTGAGTAAATAGAAATTGAAATTATTGTGTACAATGGTGTGGCCACTGTTAGTTCCAGAATGGCCAGAACAGGGGTCTATGGACCCGGAGTTAATACAGAGAGTGCACTCCCAGATAACCGGGAGATGTGGTCATCCTGAACAGTACCCGTATATAGATATATGGAGGTATTGTGTGAAGGATAAAAGTCATTTTATAATGATGGCGGGACAAAACAAGAAACAGGTAGCCCCGAATAATAAAAATAATGACGAATATGGAAAAACGGTGTTGGTAGAACATCCGGAGGAGATTGACTCCCTGCCCCCGCCCTATCCGTCATGTTATGGGGCAGCCAGAGAAGCTTTGAGTGCCGCGGTTGCGCGAGCGGAGAGGGGGGAGCAGGCAGCTGCTATTTCCCTGCCAGCTCCCTTTGCTCCGACTCGTGGTATTGCGGAAGAAGAGGAGGGGGCTGCGGGTGGAGGAGACAGAGAGGTCTTACCAGAAACAATTGAAATGCCTTATGGGAACGTATATAAACAGGTAACCCCAGAAGATAGTGAGGATGAGAGTGGAGATGTACATCAGGGGGCCACCACTTGCGCGTCGAACAATATATATAAACCCCGCGAACCATACCAGCATAACCCCGGCAAGAGTAAAATGCAAATGCCTCTACGGGAGGTGCCAGATCCCTTACTGGAAAATGGAGCACCTGGGCCAGTACAATACACATATGTCCCATTCACAACAACAGATTTATTTAACTGGAAAACACACACACCACTGTACTCCACTAATCCCGCGGCAGTGGCCAGTATGATAGAGTCAGTTATGCTTACACATAACCCCACATGGGCAGACTGTCAGCAACTATTGCTGACAATGTTCACAACAGAGGAAAGAGTCCGAATAAATAATAGCGGGCGCAGAATTCTACTTGCCCAAGCCGTAGAAGATAGCAAAGCTCAGCCGGAAGCATGGGCAGAGGAACATTACCCCAAAACAGATCCAAATGGCCATACAATACTGGTGAAGGTATTGCTCACCTACAGACGTACTGGACAGCGGTAATAATGGGTGTCAAAGCGGGAGGGAAGAAACCCATGAACATGGGGAATATAGCGGATGTTGTGCAAGATTCTAAAGAAACCCCAAGTGCATTTTTAGAAAGATTACTAGATGCATATAGGATGTATAGTCATATTGACCCTGAGGCTGTGGAAAATCAGAGGTTAGTTAATTCTTCCTTTGTGAGTCAGTCACAAAGAGACATACAGAATAAAATACAGAGAATAGATGGGTTTCTAGGAAAAGGTATTAGTGAATTGGTAGAAATTGCTAATAAAGTGTTTCATAACTGGGATCTAGAAGAAAAGCGGGAGGAGATAAGGAAACAAAGAGGACATACCGGGGTGGTCGGTTACATGGGTAACGGAGGGGGAAGAGGTGCCCCGGAGAGAGGGAGAGCAAGTGGTCGAGGGGGTAGAGGTAGGGGAGTCCCTAGGGAACCTCTGGGGCTCAACTAGTGCGCATGGTCCCGGGGTGAAGGTCACTGGAAAAATGAATGTCCCGCATTTTTGGCTAAATTTGGGGTACGGGGGAGGCTGGGGAATTGGGAGGTCAGGCCTTCAATAGCCAGGTAACAAACGGCAGATATGAGAGAAATGATGGTGCCGGTTCAGGGTTTGTTGGTTTGGTGGGAACGTCATTTGAAGGGCAAGGTACATATTGACACAGACCTGGGCCCATCCCGCTCGGTAATCACGAGCCCACGGTCATAGTAAGAGTGGGAGATAAAGATGAAATTTTTATGGTTGATACTGGTGCCGAATATTCTGTTGTAACACAGCAAATTGCACCCCCAATGGGAAATGAGGTTGATATAATGGGAGCAATGGGGGTGTCTGCTAAGTACCCCTTTCTTGCTTCTCTAAAATGTAGTGTGGGTGGGCACAATGTAGAACATGAATTTTTGTATATGCCCGAATGTCCCATCCAACTTCTGGGGCGAGATATCCTTTGCAAATTGCAAGCCCAAATTACATTTCTTCCCGGGGGTCATGCTAGATTAGACCTGCCGGAGAGTGGCAGCTCTACACGGCAGTACAGCCCAGCCATCCAGCATACCCAACCTGTAAAAATTGCAGTAATTATGCCAAGAGAAGAAGAATGGCGGATGGCACCAACCCCGCCGGCCGCCCCAGACCCGTACACACTACTTCTGGGAATCCCGGGAGTCTGGGCGGAGGAAAACCCGCCCGGACTAGCTGTAAATATCCCTCCAGTGTCTGTTGATCTGAAACCAGGCGCAACGCCTGTGGCTCTAAGACAATATCATATCCCACAAAAAGCCAAACAGAATATCCAGACACATTTGCAAAGACTTAAAGACCATGGGATATTGAAATTCAGCCTGTCACCGTGGAACAGGGGCGGATCCAGAGACTAGTCTCGGGAGGGGCACTTACAGAAAATAAGGTGTTTTAGCAGAGAGCCCAACTCACGAGAATTTACAGAGGGCCCGGCTCACAGGAGCTTACAATTTAGAGGAGCAGAGGGCCCAGCTCACAGGAGCTTACAATCTAGAGGAGCAGAGGGCACCCAGGAGCTTACAATCTAGAGGAGCAGAGGGCACCCAGGAGCTTACAATCTAGAGGAGCAGAGGACACCCAGGAGCTTACAATCTAGAGGAGCAGAGGGCACCCCGGATTTTACAATCTAGAGGAGCAGAGGGCACCCTGGATTTTACAATCTAGAGGAGCAGAGAGCCCCCAGCTCACACATGGATTTGCCCCCAGCTCAAGGATTTGCCCAGCTCATGGATTTGCCCCAGCTCATGGATTTGCCCCCAGGTCATGGATTTGCCCAGCTCATGGATTTGCCCCCAGGTCATGGATTTGCCCAGCACATGGATTTGCCCCCAGCTCATGGATTTGCCCCCAGGTCATGGATTTGCCCAGCTCATGGATTTGCCCCCAGGTCATGGATTTGCCCAGCTCATGGATTTGCCCCAGGTCATGGATTTGCCCAGCACATGGATTTGCCCAGCTCATGGATTTGCCCCCAGGTCATGGATTTGCCCAGCTCATGGATTTGCCCAGCTCATGTATTTGCCCAGATCATGGATTTGCCCCCAGCTCATGGATTTGCCCCCAGCTCATGGATTTGCCCCCAGGTCACACATGGATTTGCCCCCAGGTCACACATGGATTTGCCCCCAGGTCACACATGGATTTTCCCCCAGCTCATGGATTTGCCCCAGCTCTCACCTGGATTGTTGCCCCAGCTCCGGCAGGGGGTTGAGGGACCCAGATGCCGGGCAGCGCGGGAGCGCCTGCCCGATCTTGAACAGTCCGTCCTGTGAAGCGGATGCGGCTGTGTGCGTGCGCAGCCGGTCACGCGGTCCGGCCAGTCAGGTGGTACAGAGACTCAGTACCACCTGATTAGCCGGACCACGTGACCGGCTGCGCACGCACACAGCCGCATCCACTTCACAGGACGGACTGTTCAAGACCGGGCAGGCGCTCCCGCGCTGCCCGGCATCTGGGTCCCTCAACCCCCGGGACAAATCTCGGGGGGGCAATTGCCCCGTTGCCCCCCCCCTGGATCCGCCCCTGCCGTGGAACACACCACTGTTGCCAGTACTGAAAGAGGGCACACAAGAGTACCGCCCAGTCCAAGATTTATGGGCCGTCAATGAAGCCACAGTAACTCTACACCCTGTGGTTCCCAACCCATACAATTTATTGGCATTAATTCCCGGCGATACAGAATATTACACGGTGCTTTATTTAAAAGACGCTTTCTTTTGCATCCGCCTGGCTCCAGCAAGCCAGCCCCTTTTTGCGTTTCAGTGGGAGGAATCTACTATGGGAGCGCGCCATCAGATGACCTGGACACGCCTCCCTCAAGGTTTCAAAAACTCGCCCACGATTTTCGGATGCGCGCTCAGCCAGGACCTCCTGTCCTTCAACGCTCAGCCAGACAAAGTCATTTTGTTACAGTATGTAGATGATTTATTGCTGGCTCTTCCAACAGAAAAAGACTGTCTCTCCGCCACAAAAGCCCTGCTGCATCTGCTGTGCCTTGCAGGTTACAGGGTTTGAAAAAAGAAAGCACAAATATGCAAACAAAGTGTAAAATACATAGGTTTTCAATTAACAGGTACCAAGCGTGCATTGGGGCAGAAAGAAAAGAAGCAGTATGCCGAATACCCCAACCAAAGACAAGGAGACAAGTCTGCTAATTCCTAGGAGCTGCAGGCTTCTGCCGCCTGTGGATCCCCAACTTTGCAGACATTGCTAAGCCCCTTCATCAAGCCACCAAGGGGGGAGAGCATGACCCCTTCCTCTGGGAAGAAGAGCAAACAGCAGCTTTCCTGAAATTGAAAACTCTCCTGATGGAAGCTCCAGCACTGGGTCTGCCAGATCACAGCAAGCCCTTCCAGCTGTATGTGCATGAACACAACCAAACAGCCACAGGAGTGCTGATTTGGCTCATGGCCAAGGCCTGTGGCCTGCCTATCCAAGCAACTTGACCCTGTGGCCTGCAGCCTACCCCATGTCTGAAAGCAGTGGCAGCAACCGCAATGCTGATAGCAGAAGCAGACAAGCTGACCCTTGGACAAGTCCTTCATGTCAAAGTACCACATGCAGTAAAAGCCCTACTTGATGTGAAAGGGAGTTACTGGTTCAGTAATAGCCGGATGACGAAGTACCAAGCTATGATGTGTGAGAATCCACGGGTTCATCTGGACCTCATCGCTACCCTAAACCCAGCTACATTACTGCCTGACTGTGAAGAGGATCCAAATAATGAATGCCTCCAAGTCATGGAAGAAGTATTCAGTAGTAGACCAGACCTGAAAGACGTACCCCATGACAAATACGATCTACAATTATTCACTGATGGTAGCAGTTATATGGATGATGGGAAGAAAGTCTCTGACTATGAGTATGGAGAAGATACAGAAGTAACCGAAGTTGAACGAGCAGAAAATTTCGCCTCACGTTTTGACAATCTAACAGCCAACCATCATAATAATTTGAGGATCACACGAGTACTGGTGAGCTTGGGAGAATTGGGAGCAGAAGAATATCAAGCCCCGTTGGTGAGGTTCTTTCTCAAAGAGGCCCTTATCAAAAACAAACTGCCAAGAATGAAGAAAAGTGTGATGAACTTCTTTGTACCAGCAGTGAGAGATACGCAGAAGAGACAAGATCTGCTGTTCTTTGCCTGGCGATACTATTTTCCAAAAGAAGAATTTATCTGGGGAAACCAGGAAGAATTGGCAAGATACAAAGCAACACCGGTGGTGGCTGCACTCCTACCGGCGCCACTGAGTGAATGGACACCTGTGTATTCAGAGAAAGAACAAGGCGGATATGGAGAAGACAGATGGTTCCAGTTGAAGAACAGACAAATAGTCCTACCAGCAACATTGGCGCCTGAGATTGTGAGAGTGCTTCACGCAAGTTCACGCAAGTACCCATGGAGGAAGAGAGATGATGGAACAACAGTTGGAACCACATTTCTACGTGCCAGGACTATCAGTAATCTGCAAAGCAATAGCCCAGCAGTGCGTGACATGTGCCAAGAATAATCCAAGAGCAGGCCCATCTCAACCTCCAGGGAAACAGCCAATCGGGCTGTCCCCAATGGAGTCAATACAGATAGACTTCACAGTGCTACCACCCTGCAAGGGATATAAATATCTACTGGTAATGGTGTGTACCCTGACAGGATGGGTAGAAGCTTTCCCGACAAGGACGGAGCAGACAGTAGAAGTGGTGAAAAGTCTAATGAAAGAAATAATATCACGCTATGGACTTCCCCTCGAAATAGGGTCGGACAATGGCCCAGCTTTTATACAGAACTGTTTACAGCAGCTTGCCCGTCTGTTGGGCATCACCTGGAAGCTACATACAGCTTACAGGCCCCAAAGCTCGGGAAAAGTCAAAAGAATGAACCGTACACTAAAATCTTTGATGTCCAAACTGTGCCAAGAGACGTCACTAGGCTGGTTGGATGTGCTGCCAATAGTCCTATTGCACATCAGGTGCAGGCCAACCCCCCAATTGAAGCTAAGTCCGTACGAGCTTATGTTCGGATGGCCTACCCCTCTGATTAATGGACTAAGGGGGGACCTTCGGGCATTGGGTGAAACTAAACTAAATGATCAGGTTGTACTGTTAGGTAAATCAATGCAGAAATTGAATACTTGGGTGGGAGATAATGTACCTCACTTTTTATATCCCCCACTGTAGCGGATCCCTGCTACCCTGCTTGGGTAGATCCGCTGTCAGTACCGAACTGGTCTGGGGGTGTAGAGTCAGGGGTAGCGGGCGGTAGGGATTCGGCGGTGATCCAGCGTTTCTTTCCACAGTCCTTGCAGCGTCGCGGTTCCCCAAGCCCTGTTATCCCCAATTACTAGCCGAGGCAAGAGTAAAGGTTCAAACAGGAATGAGTTTATTTTAACATGGAGAATACAGGGTTATTTATGAGAAATGAAACCATTGTTCTCCGCTGGCCCGCCCTCAGTCCTCCTGCGGTGATCTTTGTTTGTACCTCAAGCCATAGCCCAATCTGCCTGGGTTAACCTGGGGGAACCCCTACGGTGTGCAGCCCTTATCTCGGGTCTTGGCGCCAACTCGTCTGTTCCCCCCTCCCAGAGCCTCTCCCTGTCTGGCCAGCGCCCGGCCCCCCCTGTGGTGTGAGCACTCCTTGTGGCTTTCTGCCAGAGTTTGGGGTTTTACCAGGGATTTTGGGGTGATCCCCTGGGAGCGGCGGCATGCTGGGGGTACAGCCTGGTAGCTCGGGTCCGGGGGCTGGTTCAGTCCAAAAAGTGCCCGGATCGGATCCACGGAGCCCGAGCTGCGAAGGGGGAAAGTTTGGCGGCTGTACCTGAGCAAGAGTCACTGGTTGCTGGCCGCGCTCCAAGCGAGGGATCCCTGGTCGGCGTTCGGGTTTCTCGGGGTGTTTCGTTCTATAATTCGCACCCCCGTAAGCACCTATTTTTAGGAGCCCACTGGCCAAGAAGCGCTCTTCTGCATGGTTTCCACGCTGCGGGGCAAGGCGGGCAAGTTTGGGCGGCTTGGCAGAGACAGTCAGCGGCGGCTCGAGGCATTCACAGACCGGGCGTCTTCCCGGGCTGTGGACAGGCGGGGAACAGGTCAACCATGGGGAGAATTACAGGAGGAACTTATAAAAATACAACCTAACGAATTCTTTAATTAATACACCATACTAAAACAACATTTAAAAATTTTTGTACCGCGCTACGGTATAGTGGGGGCCATTCCATCACACATCTCCCCCAAGTTTCCAGATGGCAGACCCGGTGAGATCCTCTTTGGGTCCGCTTGGGGATGTCCATGGCCTCCACCCACCCTAAGTTTCAAGCTCAGTCTGGCGGGATAGTCCATCCGCATTGCCATTTTGCTTCCCAGGCCGGTACTGGATGGTAAAATTGAAGGGCTGGACGGCCAGGCTCCACCACAAGAGCCTGCCCTGCCGTTGTCCCCAGCCACCTGGTTCAGCCATACCAGGGGGTTGTGGTCCGTGAGGACCGTGAAGGAGCGCCCATACAGATACGGTTGCAATTTCTTCAGGGCCCATACCAGGGCCAGGCACTCCTTCTCGATGGCCGCATAAGCTACCTGCCTGGGTAAAAGTTTCCGGCTGATGTAGGCAACCGGGTGGTCATGCCCGTCTTCACCGACCTGGCTCAGCACTGCTCCCAATCCGAACATAGATGCGTCTGTGTGGACAACAAAACGTTTCGTGGAATCAGGAGCAGTCAACACGGGGGCTCCCACCAGGGCTCGCTTGAGCTTCTGGTAGGCTTCTTCACACTCCGGGGACCACAGTACCTGTTGGGGAAGGTTCTTGCGGGTCAGGTCAGTCAGGGGTTTGGCAATGGCGCTGTAGTTGGGGACGAAGCGGCGGTAGTATCCTGCCATACCTAGAAAAGCCAACACCTGGGTCTTGGTGCGGGGAGCGGGCCACTGGGCAACAGCCTCAACCTTGGCGGGTTCTGGGTGCTGCCTTCCGCAGCCCACCCGGTGGCCCAGGTACTGGACCTCGGACATGCCGACGTGGCACTTGTCTGGTTTGATGGTCAGACCGGCGGTGCCAAGGCGGTCCAGTACGGCCCGTAAGTGTTGTAAGTGTTCCTCCCAGGTGTTGCTGAAGATGGCTATGTCATCTAGGTAGGCGCTGGTAAAGTCTTGTATCCCCTCTAGCAGCCGATCCACCATGCGTTGGAAAGTGGCCGGGGCATTCTTCATCCCTAATGGCATAACCCGAAATTGGTATAAGCCAAACGGAGTGATGAATGCTGATTTTGGCACACCTTCCTCGGCAAAGGGAATCTGCCAGTTCCCCTTACATAGGTCAATGGTGGTGAGAAAGCTTCCCTGGGCAATCCGGTCTAGGAGTTCGTTGACTCGGGGCATGGGGTAGGCGTCAGTGACAGTGTGGTCATTTAACTTCCTATAGTCCACACAGAACCTGGTAGTGCCATCCTTCTTGGGTACTAGAACCACCGGGGAGGCCCAGGGGCTCTCGGAGGGTTCTATTACCCCTAGGTCCAACATCTCACGGATCTCTTTCTGCATCCCGTCTCTCACTGCATCGGGGATTCGGTACGCCATCTGCCGCAAAGGGGCTTGACTCTGGGTATCGACCCGAAGCAGGGCTAAGGAGGTGTAGCCGGGACGGGATGAGAACAGGTCTCGGTGCTCCTGTAGCACCTGCTGAGCCTGTTCCTTGTGGCGGGGGGTGAGCCCATCGCCAAGCCGGACATCGGCTATCCCCTGGGCGCTTGGATCCCCGGGCAGTACCGGCAGGGGGAGATCCTCCAGATCCCCCATGTCCGGCGCGCAGATGGCAGCTACTGCCTCTTCCCTTTCAAAAAACGGTTTCAGCATGTTCACATGAAAGGTTCTGTGTATCTTTTCATCTGAGCATCTAGCTGCGGTGAAGGTGGTATCGTATCGCAGATCTTTTCTATGATTTTGTAGGGTCCTTCCCAGGCTGCCTGCAACTTATTTTGTTTGACCGGTCGGAGTGCTAACACTCTGCCCTATCTGGAAGGCGCGGTCCCTAGCCGACCGGTCATACCACCTCTTCTGCTTGGTTTGGGCCGCTTGGAGATTGTCCTGTACCAGGGCGGTCAATTCCTGCAGCCGGTCCCTAAACTCAAGCACATAATCTATGGCCGAGGTCCCCTCCTCGGCCAGAGCACCTTCCCAGTGCTCCCGGAGCAAGTCCAAGGGGCCGCAGACTCTCCGGCCGTACAGTAGCTCAAAGGGAGAGAAGCCTGTGGCTTCCTGGGGTACCTCCCGGTACGCGAACAGAAGGTGGGGCAGATGGCATTCCCAGTCCTTATGGGACATGGTAAAGGTGCGGAGAAGCTGCTTGAGGGTCCCGTTGAACCGCTCGCAGAGCCCGTTGGTCTGCGGGTGGTAAGGGGAGCTGTACAGGGGTTTAATCCCGCACAGCCTCCAGAGCTGCTGGGTCACCTCGGCTGTAAATTGTGTGCCCTGGTCAGACAGGATTTCCTGGGGAAATCCAACCCTGGAGAAGATCTGCAGCAGAGCTCCGGCAACGGACTCTGCGTGGATATCCCGGAGGGCCACGGCTTCGGGGTACCTGGTGGCGTAGTCCACTACGGTCAAGATATACTTCTTGCCCGTAGGGCTAGGCACTGCCAAGGGTCCTACCAGATCCACCGCCACCCATCTAAAAGGTTCTCCCACTATGGGCAATGGTCTCAGGGGAGCTTTCTTGGCGTCCCCCCGCTTCCCTACTCGTTGGCATACCCCACACATCCGACAGTAGTCCCTAACTTCCCCTGATAATCCAGGCCAAAAGAAGCTCTGGGTCAGACGGTGCAATGTCCGCCGGTGCCCAAGATGGCTCGCAAGGGGAATATCATGCGCGATCCTTAACAGATAGCGCCGATATTTCGCCAGCACTACCAGCTGCCTGTGGGGTATTCGGTCTATTCCCTGGCTCGTCCCCCCGATGTCCTGTACAGCTTCCCTTGGTCCCAGGCAAATCTCACCTCCCCTAACCCTCCCGGGTCCCTCCCTGCTTGTTGTCGGTATGGGGCAAGGGTAATATCGTCCCGGGTGGCTTGGGCAAAGTCCGTCGGGGAATCTCAGGTCAGGGCAGGGGCGTTGTCAGGGCCAAGTGGGGGTGTTGGTCTGGTCTGGCTTACCGTGGTCCCCTCGGAGTCGGTGGGTGGAGCCTTCCATACTTGATTGCGGGTGGTAACGGGGCATACCCCGCCAGGATGAGGGTCCTCAAAGGTGGAGGTCAGCAATCCCAGGTCGTTGCCAAGTAGGACCTCGGACGGTAGATTCTTCATGACCCCGACCTCCACGTCCCGGGCATTTGTGTCCCAATCTAGATTGACGCGGGCCGTAGGGATTCGATACACATGGCTGCCAGCGACTCTCACGACCACCGAATACCCGGTTTAAGCAGCCGAGGGGATAAGATGGGGCTGTGCCAGGGTAAGGGTTGCACCGGTGTCTCGCAGACCACTGGCAAGTTGTCCATTCACCCGAACTTGTTGGCGATGGTGTTGACGGTTGTCCAGCGTGGCTGCTTGCACGGGGTTGGCCTCATGCAGGATGCCCCAGTCTTCCTCGAGGGTGGCTGTGGGTTCCGGTTCCTGATGGCAGCAGTATGCCGTAGCTCGGCTCGGTGAGTGCGCTGCCCGGGACGGTGCCGGACACTGGTTGTTCAGGGGACAACAGTCTCTCATGTGTCCGATCTGGTTACACCCATAGCACCGGGGTCCTACCCAAGGAGCCGGGGTGGAGGGTGCCGGTGGCCTGGGTGCTCATTCGAGGGGAGCAGGGCGTAACTGTGGCGCTGGATGGAAGCGGGGAGATGGGGCTCGGATGGCCGGAGGGGCTACTCGCCTGGCGTCCTGGTACTCGTCTGCAAGGCAGGTGGCTTCAGACAGGGTGAAGGGGCGCTGGTCTCGCACCCAGTCTCAGACCTCTGGAGGAGAGTAGTTGTAGAACTGCTCCAGTAATAGCAGCTGGACGATCTGGTCCGGTTGGGTAGCTTGGCACCCCTGTATCCAGATGCGGAGCGCCTGCTGCATCCTGTGTCCCCACTCCGCATAAGAGTCCTGAGTGCCCCTTCTTAAGGCTCGAAATCGAACTCGATACGCCTCCGGGGTGAGTGCATAGCGGGCCAGCAGATGTTCCTTGACCCGCTCGTAAACCATACAGTCTTTGTCCGCCACCGCCCGATAGGCTTCAGCCGCCCTGCCGGTCAATTTGCTTGCCAGGATGAGTACCCAGTCTCGGACCGCCACCCCTGCAGGGCACATTGCCTCTCGAAATCCTGCAGGAACCCGTCGATGTCTTCGCTCCCCTCTGGGAAGAGTTTGAATGCTGCGAACGGTATTTTCTGTTTGGGGGTCCGGTACTGCCTTGGGGGGACAGTGACCCCACGGACCTTTGCTGCATCTCTGCCTGGTGGAGCTTGTCTGTGTCGGCCAGGACCCTCCCAATGATGTCGGCGGAGGGGTCCGTTCCGTATAGGGCCAGCCGCCACTGCACCTCTCACCTCCATTCCGAGGTCTCGGAGCCCTCAGAGGGAGCCATGCTGTTGCGGTCGTCCTCCATCAGTTCTCCGATGATGATCACTTTCGCCTTGCCTCCGGGCGCCTTGCCTCTGGCTTTTAACAGTTCTTTCAGGACCGTGCGCTTCAGCCCTTCGTAGCGCTGTGCCCTACGGGGTCACCGCCGTTGCTTGTACTGTCCACCTCTCGAACCCAGGGGTGTCTGAGACCGGGGTCAAACCAGCGGCTGTATCTCCCCCTGCTGGTCTGGCCTCAGATTCTCCCCCTGGATGATGTCTACTCCAGACGCTCGGCGTGTCGCAGTGGCTGAGACCGGGGTCAAGCCAGCGGCTGTATCTCCCCCTGCTTGTCTGGTCTCAGCCGGATCCCAGCGCTGCCAGCCAATGTAGCGGATCCCTGCTACCCTGCCTGGGTAGATCCGCCGTCAGCGCCGAACTGGTCTGGGGTGTAGAGTCAGGGGTAGCGGGCGGTAGGGATTCGGCGGTGATCCAGAGTTTCTTTCCACGGTCCTTGCAGCGTCGCGGTTCCCCAAGCCCTGTTATTCCCAATTACTAGCCGAGGCAAGAGTAAAGGTTCAAACAGGAATGAGTTTATTTTAACATGGAGAATACAGGGTTATTTATGAGAAATGAAACCATTGTTCTCCCCTGGCCCGCCCTCAGTCCTCCTGCGGTGATCTTTGTTTGTACCTCAAGCCATAGCCCAATCTGCCTGGGTTAACCTGGGGGAACCCCTACGGTGCGCAGCCATTATCTCGGTTCTCGGCGCCAGCTCGTCTGTTCCCCCCTCCCAGAGCCCCTCCCTGTCTGGCCAGCGCCCGGCCTCCCCTATGGTGTGAGCACTCCTTGTGGCTTTCTGCCCGAGTTTGGGGTTTTACCAGGGATTTCGGGGTGATCCCCTGGGAGTGGCGGCATGCTGGGGGTACAGCCTGGTAGCTCGGGTCCGGGGGCTGGTTCATTCCAAAAAGCGCCCGGATCGGATTCACGGAGCCCGAGCTGCGAAGGGGGTAAGTTCGGCGGCTGTACCCGAGCAAGATTCACTGGTTGCCGGCCGCGCTCCCAGCAAGGGATCCCTGGTCGGCGTTCGGGTTTCTCGGGGTATTTCATTCTATAATTCACACCCCCGTAAGCACCTATTTTTAGGAGCCCACTGGCCAAGAAGCGCTCTTCTGCGTGGTTTCCATGCTGCGGGGCAAGGCGGGCAAGTTTGGGCGGCTTGGCAGAGACAGTCAGCGGCGGCTCGAGGCATTCACAGACCGGGCGTCTTCCCGGGGCTGTGGACAGGCGGGGAACAGGTCAACCATGGGGAGAATTACAGGGGGAACTTATAAAAATACAACCTAACGAATTCTTTAATACACCATACTAAAACAACATTTTTAAAATTTTGTACGCGCTACGGTATAGTGGCGGCCGTTCCGTCACACCCACTGCATAAGTATTGTCCAGGTGACTCAGTATGGGTGAAGGAGTGGAAAAATGACCCACTAGGCCCAAAATGGAGAAGTCCTTACCTTGTCCTGTTATCAACCCCCACAGCAGTGAAGGTTGCCGAGGTGGTCCCGTGGATACATCAGTCCAGACTGAAGGTAGCTGCAGCCAATCCTGAACCAGAGTGGAAGGTCGTCACCAACGAGACCAATCCATTGAGGCTAAAGCTGACAAAGACCACAGTTGTGAGCACCTAAAAGATTCAACAAGTGGGTGTTTTGACGGACACAATAATGCCTGACCATCCACCAACAAGGGAACAAAGGGATCCCCCGGGGGATACCCCAAGGGCTATTTTTAGGGGCCCGGCCCGACCCTTGATCAACCAGAAATGTCTTTTGTTTTTGAAATTCCGGTGGGGAGGGATTGGGTTTATGTGACTGTGAAGAGAATTGCCCAAGGGATTTTGACATTTGGGGCATTTGTGGTACTGATTTTGTACCTTGCAAACTTGATTTATGGACTATCACATGGAACATGTCCCAGGTGCCCAAGCACCACCAAGAGAGTGGATATCTCCCATATCTGGAAATCATACGCACCCGGTGATGGAGAAAATTTCACAATACATGCTTTTGTGAATACATGCTTTTGATGCACCACGAGAAAAAACAGAGGCATTCAGTCCCGGGTACCCAATAACAGGACCAGTGTACCCTCCAGAATGGTGCTTTCAATTAGGACCAGATAAAGAAACAAGTAACGAGGGTGGGTTGTGTAATTCAAGTAAGTTCAACTGGACATCGTACATTTACACATTTAACACAAAAGAGAAGGCAAATTTTCTATATATACGGTGTAGAAAGCTCACTAGAGACCAAGAGGTGGTGATTGCGAATGTGACCAATGGTAGGCAGAGTGCATTGGACATGAGACGACTGAGACAACTGATGATAGAAATATCAAAGGGAACACTACATTTATCACCATTTATATTGAAAGGGGGGTACCAGGTGTGTTGTGAAAGGGTGTGTTACAAATGGGTACCACCTACAAAAACAGGAATGTGCTATCTGGCAAAACTGATTCCAATTCAGAGGGTAAGGGGAGATGACACTGATACAGATACTGCATTACACCCTAGGTACCCACTGGTGTTTGAGAGACAGAAGAGAGAGTTGTTTAGGAAAGCGGATCGGGTATGGGCATGGTTCCCAGCATGGACTGGATGGGGGAGAGAGTTAATGGTAAGAATGAACAGTTATGCCAGTCTGATGGACGATATTTTGAATAAGACTAGTATGGACATTCAGTTGCTGAATCTGGAAGTACGAGAGATACGAAAAGTACAAATGATACATGATATGGCACTGGAACAGATCAGTGCGGCCCTGAATGGATTGTGTGAAATGACAATGCATTATGAATGTTGCACCTTCATCAAGAACACCACACATGACGTCCCTGACTATTACCAGGTAATCCAAGATCACCAAGAGAAAGTAGCACAGTTGCAGAACACAGCAGACGGATCGCTGCTGAAGGCTGGAATCCACTTCGTGGGTTCGGAGCAATCGGAAATTGGTTCGGATCCAGCCTGAGATTTATCTCACAGATTGGATCCATGATTCTGATGTTGGTGGTGATCTTGGTCGTAGATTACTGTACCGCATAGGGCTATGTCTATGGCCACTATGCAAGAGAGCACTGACACCTACACAGACACAAAAGATACCACTGATTATCCCACAAAATATGTTCCCGACAAAAATAGGTCCCCTAAAGTACGAGGAACTTAAGAATAATATTAGTGGGGTGTAGTGGCTACAAGTCTCAGGAGGAGAACCTGAGGCTTGAGCCAAGGGGGGAATGAAGGAGATTCAGGCCAGGAGATGGACGCCATTATGAGCCAGGCGGCCATCTTGTTCAGAATATTGGTTCACTTGAATATAACTAGGTAGATTTTAGTTGGAATTAAAATGAAGCTTACATAGAGTTTTAGGAATGTGTTAGATTAGCAGAGAAGCAATTCAAATTAAGGAAGATCCGGGTCGTTCCTGGCACGCAGAGACAGGATGAGGGATGGATACACCAAGGTCACAGAGGCCTGTAGCTGAGACAAAGAAGAGCGTGAAAAGCAGACCAGACCTTATCTCCAGCAAACCATAAACAAGCCAAGGGAGGTGGGCATAGCCAGGATCCAGAGAAGTAGCAAATCATGTTCTGTCAAACTAACACGAAGCTTGCCAATTTATGACCAGTGTATGGAATGTCTTTGTAATTGACCAAGGGAGGTACTAACCCACGTGGGGTGGGATAGTGTCACCGGGAGGTGGGCTAATTGGGATGTACCTAATTATGTATTCAGGGTATAAAACCTCATGTCACGGGGGGTTCGGGGCTCAGTCTTAGCGATTCAATCCTGTCTGAGCATCTGTGATATCACAATAAAGTTTGCCTTTCCTGAAGAGACTCGTGTTCAGACAATCCTTGTTCGTGTCGGCCCGGCCTCGTCCCGTGTGAACCAAGTGGATTCCGGTAACACTGGTACATCCATTACTGTAGCATCATCCCTGTCGGTGGAGGTTGTAGGCAATGACATGGCAGGACATACAGTGGGGGTAGAGACAGATGAGGAGGAGGACGACCTACGCAAAGTTTTGTGCCAACGGGATGTGTAGCAGTTGTTCATATGTTGCCTCAAGCACGTGGTACCCAAGTGTCCGGTATCTTTCCCACGCTTAAGCCTCATCTGACATAGATTACAAATAGCAACGCTGCGCTCTACTGCATATTTCTTAAAGAACTCCCAGACAACAGAGTTCCTGTGTGTTCTTTGAGACAACAGCGCTCTGCACCGGAGCAGCTCTGACATGTGATGCCTTGGACTGGCTAGTGCTACGGTTGGTCACAGAGGATGTTGTGCCTCGTGTTTGCTGTGCCTCCTCCTCCCCCTCTTCCTCACTTAATTCCTCTGTTCGATCAGGCACCCAGGTGGAGTCAGTGACCTCATCATCACTGTTATCATCACCCCCTATCTCCTCGTCACTGGAGCCAACTTGGCAGTATGCTGCAGCTGCTGGGGCAACATGAGTGCCAGTTTTTTGTGTGTCATCACTGGCACCCCCTTCCTCTAGGTTGATTATACTCCCTTCCTCAACCTCAGAGATTGAATCAGAGCACTGTACTTGCTGCGCATCCTCAAGCAGCATGTCACTCTCATTGTAGTCAAACAATTCAGCTGACTCCTCCGTGTGTGATAGCGAGGCTACGGCAAGAGTAGCTGTGGACATGGAGGCTGCATTAGATGCTTTGGCAGCTGAGGTGGACTGTAAAGCACTACAAGCCTGGCTGGCAGAGGACTTGGAGGAAGAGGATGGCCTGGTTAGCCAATCCACCAAGTCCTTTGTATGTTGCTGCTGCTTAAGACGGCCAGCACCAGTTAGAAAGGACAAACGTGCCCCTGCAGAGGATGCACCACGTCCACCACGACCAGAGGCACAGCCTCCCGACACAGGGGCTGCTTGCCCTCTTATCTGTGTCTGGGAGCGTCTGCCTGTCCTTTTTGTTCTTTCAGACATGGTGAGTGATCTATAGATTAATATATACAGAACTCTGATTAAACTCTGGTATAAGATTTAAAGAACTCTGGTAAAACTCAGTGAGACACCCTGATAGCTGGCAGCCAGTGACAAGACACAGATTACAAGTCTCAGACACCTCCTATAAATCAGTGAGACCCCTTGATGGGTGGCAGTGAAACCTCCTATAAATCAGTGAGACCCCTTGATGGGTGGCAGCCAGTAGGAACACACGGATTATAATAATTCCCAAATGTTTTGTAGAAATTAGTGAACCCCAAAATACTGCGTGGTACTGGTTGTGTGACAAGACACAGATCACCTCAATTCACAAATGTTTTAATGAAATTAGTGAGCCCCAAAATACTGCGTGGTACTGGTTGTGTGACAAGACACAGATCACCTCAATTCACAAATGTTTTAAAGAAATTAGTGAGCCCCAAAATACTGTGTGGTACTGGTTGTGTGACAAGACACAGATCACCTCAATTCACAAATGTTTTAAAGAAATTAGTGACACCCAAAATACTGCGTGGTACTGGTTGTGTGACAAGACACAGATCACCTCAATTCACAAATGTTTTAAAGAAATTAGTGACACCCAAAATACTGCGTGGTACTGGTTGTGTGACAAGACACAGATCACCTCAATTCACAAATGTTTTAAAGAAATTTTTAACCCCCAAAATACTTGCTGGCTGTGTGACAAGACACAGAAGATCACCTCAATTCGCAAATGTTTTAAAGAAATTTGTAACCCCAAAAAGACTTGCTGGCTGTGTGACAAGACACAGAAGATCACCTCAATTCACAAATGTTTTAAAGAAAGTTGTAAACCCCAAAAAAACTTGCTGGCACAGTGACAAGACACACATCACCTAAATTCCCTGATATTTGGTAGAAATGAGACCCCCCCAGACCCCCCCAGTAGTGTGGCAGACCGGCAGTAACAACACATAACTATCTCCTCTGAAATTTCCTCTGAAATGCGTGCAGAATCGGCGCGTGGAAACGTTATATAGTGTGCTGCGGGACTTAGCTCTGTGAGCCCATGATTGGGCAAAATTTGTCCAATCAGGACTCTGAGCCGTGATTGGCATACTGTTGAACCTGTCTTGCACCAGACCTGTGGTCAGGTGCAAGGCTCTAGCCAATTACGAGCTTCAGGCCAGTAGGAAGATGCATTATGGTCCATTGTGGTCGAACATGCGGCGAACACCTGGAAATGTTCGGTGTTCGCGATCTAATCGAACAGGCTAAATTCGGGTTGAACTCCGAACCGTCCGAACCGAACAGCTCATCCCTAATCCTGAGCGGCTACATGTAACAGGAGCTCTCTCCCACCGGCTGGATTTCGCGCTACAGCGGCCCACAACGGCGGCAGATTCATCCACAATCGGTCCCCTTCACCTCCGGAACACTCCTACTGCATATTGGCACCGGCAAAAGACCCTAAACCGGTGGAACTGGCGCATTTGGGAAGCAGAAATATAGGCCGCAAGATGGCGGTGCCAGGCACTCATGTGATTCCGGCTGTCCTCAACCCCCGCAGTCTCTCTCCACCGAGGATGGGGACTTGCAGACCCTCAACCTCTCTGCCTCGGCTCCTGCTTTGGAACTCCAGCTTCAATCCTTGCTGCAGGACCTCACAAGCATTTTCCAAGAGGATTTGCGCTCCATCGCCGCTACTCTCCATCAGGAACTGCGAGATTTGGGTAAGCCCACTGATCAGCTAGAATCTAAATCAGGCAAATTGTGTTTAGCCCATAACGAGCTGGTGGATGCTTATAAAGAATTGAAGTCTGAACATTCTGCACTCTTGTTTAAAGTGACCGATTTGGAGGATTGCTCCTGACGGAATAATATCAGAGTAAGGGGGGTTTCTGAAGCGGGTAAACGTGATGATTTACTCACATATGTCCATGCTCTTTTTCACACCCTGCTCCCACATGCCTCTGACGCGGATCTGCAACTGGACAGGGCGCACCGCATTCCAAAACTGCACCATCTTGACACGATTCCGCAAGATGTCCTGGTGCAGGTTAATTTCTTCCGTACTAAGGAGACCCTTATGTCAACTGTATGAAACTCTAGAGCTTCGAGACAACCCAAAAGGGGTGCAGAGATCATTTGAGCGTATTCACCCAGTGCCACTCCAGGGAAACTTTCTGCAGCGACAATGAAGCTGCAGTGGGGTAGATTCCCCCATCAGATTCCACGTCTGTAAAACTGAGAATCCTTCCCTGACATCACGGAGAGCAGTGATCTTGCTTTAATAGCAGTAGTAGGGGAAACCCCCAGCGATACGGATCTTATGGTCATGAAGTATCTTAGTCACAGGCAGCAATTCCTTGCGTTTGGACATCGTAGCCACCATTAGATTCAGGAAAAATCTAATGGGGGTCCCACTTCAAGAAACAGCGTACCTCCCATAGGTTGGCCCTTCTCCATCAAATTAATATATTTGCAAAGTGTTTTACCAGGAAGGATACATTGAGATTTCTCTCGTTTTCAAGTATGTCATGGGTTCAAGAACATTGAAATTTTACAGTCGTTACAGAAATACAAAGTAATAAATGCAAGATATTAAAAACAAAACACAAATATACAGATTAACACAGAAAATAAATATGTAAGTAATATAGTCACTATGTTACATGTTAAAAGGTGCATTCCGTATTGATGTATGTTACTAGGGAGCTCTTGAGTGACTTAAGACTGGGGGAAGATTTGATGACGTCTGGTAGGTTATTCCATAACATAACACGCTCTGTAGGAAAATGAGCATCGAGCCACTTTCTTTTTGTATTGTGGTACTGCAAGTAAGGTGCTGGTCCTGGATTGAAGGTTATAGGATGAGGGAACTACTAGGGGAAGCAGCCTATTCAGGTAGGGTGGTAGCTTCCCAAAAAATCTCTTAAACACCAGGTTGGAAAGGTGAAGAGTGCATCTAAATTCCAGTGATGGCCAGTTTAGCTCTTTTAACATGTCACAATGGTAGTTACATTGTAGCACAAATCGGCAGAATGAGTTATACAATTTAGTAAGTTTCTGAAGGTGCGTTTGCGGGGCAGCTGCATACACTACATCTCTGTGGGGCTCAGGCAGGATTTGTTTCTGTACAGGGCACCTAGTTTAGGGTATAGTTTAGATGAGAGTTTTTCAATGTGGGGGCCAAAGGATAGATTTGGGTCTAACCACATACCTAGATATTTGAGAGATGTGACTGTGGCCAACATGTCATTTGATCTTGGCCTGACACCTAGATGGGGTGATTGCAATTTGTGTAGTTTAGGTGCTGTTCCAAAGAGCATCGTTACAGTTTTGTCAGTATTTTAAAAAAGTTTGTTATCTGCAATCTGCTTTTCTACCTCTTTGAATTGTTCTTTCAGCACGGCCTCCAGCTTCGGGAGATTTGGTTTGCTGGTATAGATTACGGTGTCATCTGCGTACATGTGTACAGTTGAGGCTTTGAAGACATTGGGCAGATCATTTATGAGTATTGTGAATAGCAGGGGGCCGAGTATCGAGTCTTCGGGTACTCCACACGTGACTGGGAGGGGGAAGGAGGAGCTGCCAGAAATGGCTGACTGTTGCGATCAGTCGGATACATACGATTCAAACCAGGTTAGGGTGCAATCCCCAATACCGGAGTTTTGTAATTTTTTCTAAGAAGATGCCATGGTCTACTGTGTCGAAGGCTTTGGCAAAATCAAGGAAGATGGCTCCAGTTAGGTCTCCTTGTTCCATGCCAGGCCACATCCCTTCATAAGAAGGGAAACAACCGGCACAGTGAACTGTCATTTTTGCTCTTCAACAACAACTTTCTGACTTGGATGATACATATTACATGTGTGCCACCCGTAGACTCAACACGAAAATTTATTTATTTAGCAATAAAGCAAGCAGACTGATGGCGAACAGACTCCGTCAGCGCCTAGCTAAATCCAGAATAGAACGACTGACTAATGCGACGGGGAATTCATGCCATAGGCCCCAACAGATTGTGGACTGTTTTGCAGCATATTATTCTGACCTCTATAATTGGCATGATGATAGCTCCCTACTCCAACCTTTCCTGCCAGAGATTCTTCCATTTTTACAACAACTCCATCTCCCTGCCCTGTCTGACACCCAGCTACAGCGCCTCCTGACTCCAATCTCCCTTCTGTAACTCTGCACTGCCCTGACCTCCCTCAAAAATAATAAAGCCCCGCGTCCAGATGGGTTCACGGCTAAGTACTATAAATCTTTCCCTTCCCTTTTACATCCCCACCTTCCTTCTACTTGCCAGCACGTTTATCGATTAGATCAAGGCTCACCAGATTGGCTTGCTGCCAAAAAAACGATACTGCCGGTAGATTTGTGCACAAAATACAGACCTATTTCCCTACTTAATACCGACGTTAAATTATATGTGAAGATCCTAGCTAATCGACTTGTTGATATTATGCCCCAGCTAATAGCGGACAACCAGGTGGGTTTTATTAAGTCTATACAGGGCCCCGATAACACTATTAAAACCCTAGCATTGATGAGTGCTGCGGTACGCACAAAAACGCTGACGTTACTCCTTTCCCTAGATGCTGAAAAGACATTTGACCACCTTCATTGGTTGTTCTTGGAACACACGCTCTTAAAATTTAATTTCCCCAAGGAATTGATTATGGCTATCTTGGCGCTTTATTCGGTGCCCAATGCTAGAGTGTTGATGGCAGGTTTTCAATCCACTCTCATTTCCATTACGAATGGTACTAGGCAGGGATGTCCCCTCTCCCCCTTATTGTATGCACTTGCCCTTGAGCCCTTGGCTCAAGCCTTACGACATTTGGATGCGGTGGAAGGCATTCTGAATTCCATCGTCCCGTAAACTTAGTCTGTTCGCAGACGATATCCTCTTAACGTTGACTAACCCACTTACTTCCTTACCTGTCTTACATAGGATATTAGAAGAATATGGTAAAGTATCGTATAAGATAAACGTTAGTAAGACACAACACAAAAGTCTGAATGTCAGGCTCCACCTAGTGGTTTCTTATGAGAATGTCTTCCCAATGGATTTCACTGAATATAGTGATAGTGAGTGGGATAGGGATTGTGGTGATGAAACAGTTCAGTATGTTATTGTGGACCTATACAGAAGTCCAGGGTGGGCTAGATCAGCAGCTCGTCTCCACTCACTAGAGGAAATATCCCAATTCCTCAAAGAGAGGCATATGAAAAAAACAGTGTGGTGGGACAGGCGCTTCTTCCAGCCAGTGGGGGTGTTCTTTAAGATGTTCCCTCTATTTAGATGGGGTCCAGCCCTCAAATAAAACAGAAACAAATATATTGCGCAGTATGTCAGGTAGATATATGAATAAACCCCTTTAGGGAGAATTGACTCACATTTTTCAGTATCTCAAGATCAGACACTAGATGTAACAGCAACCGGCAGCTTTTGGAATGCCGGATTCCCCTTACAGTACTCCAGCGCCTTCTTTCCGCTCCTCAGCAGCAATCCAGGATTGTAGCAGAAAAAATTGAAGATCAGCACGCAGGGGGTGTACGATTAATTAATTTATTAAGGTAAAAAATATAATTTCAATATAAAAAGTGCATCTAAACACGTTTCGTGGTATGAAGCCGCTTCCTCAGTAGATGTCCTATGGACTCCATCGAGTGGATGCTCGCGGCTGCGCTCAGCATTGCCGTGAGCATCGCAGGGCCATAGCGCCTGCTAACAATGCAGGCAGCATTTTTTGCACCGGCATTGTAATCTAGCATTAAAACGCGGGCGCAAGGAGGGAAAACTGCAGGCACAGTTTTTCCTCCCTTGCGCCTGCGTTTTAACGCTAGGATCGTAATGTGACCCCCTGTATTTCCTATCGCACGTGCGATAGGAAAATATATATTTTTTCTTTTAAATGTTGTCGGCTGTTGCTGAGCCTGGAGGCATCACATGACCTCCAGGCTACCCCAACAGACATCACCCTCCCCCCCCAAAAAAAATTATAAAAAGTGCAGACCAAAAGTTTTTTTTTTTTTTTTGTTGGTTCTTGGGGGGTTCACGTGCTCATATGGAGGAGCCTCCACTGCCTATTAATAAAAAGGTTTCCATACAATGGCTATTAATGGCTCTGTGTATATTTATATAAAGTTATCAGATCCCCTCTAAGGTGCCATTTTTCTAAACAGGTTTACGCTTGTTAGTCTTTCCTCATAAATTAAACCCTCCATTCCCCTTTAGGTGACCGCCTGTGCACTTTTTCTAGTACCAAAATGTTTTTTAAAACAGTTGCCCAAAAATTGCACGGCCTATTCAAGGTTTAGTCTTACCATTGATTTATAGGGACAAAGGACAGTAATGCATACTGCATGCTAAACCAGGGATGCTAAAGAAGAAGACCTGTGCCTGCAGGGGGCAGGCTCTGATTCAGCAACCTGACCCGTAATGCAGCACTAAGCCATAGGATACTTGAGGCAGCGCCACCGTATCAACCTGAGTATCCCCTCCTGGAGTCCAATGACTCCATTGAGTCTTCGACTGCCAGGTCTGCAGAGACTGGGGACTATTTGTCCCCAGTCTCACTCTGCTCCAAGCAGCCAGAAGCAGTGGATCAGGCCGCCGTTCTCGCAGCGGGATGAAAGGGGAGTATCAGATTTTTGGGGGGTGCTTACGGATTCTGCTGAAGCAGAATCAGCTAACCATAGCATTTCTCTACCGCGATTTGCTCATATGCTCTTAGCAATGAAACATACACCTTGAGTCCTAAATAGTAACCTGATAAAGCCACAAATGATACCCCAGAGCGAGATGGGAATAATCCCAAATAGCGAGTGAAAGCCCCAGCTGCAAACATAGGGTTAATCCACCAATGCCCAATACTAGCATCGCTAATGGTGGAAGCAACAGAATGGTCAGAAACAAGCCGAGTCAAAATCAGGAGCACGAATCGTAGACAGAAATGGGTCGGCAACTTAAACAGTAATGAGTATAAGCTTAGCGATGCGGGAACAGAACTCCACGTCAGGGCGATGAGGCAACTGAGTGCCCTGCTTTAAACCCGGCGGCTCCTCATGACCACATCAGGCCCCACCCCCTCAGACGCTGTTCGGCCATTACAAGGTGCTGGCACTCGAACAGCCAGTGGCACGAACTATGCCCAGACCCCCCCGGGCAACACAGCAGGGGCTCAGGATTTGCAAAATTTCGGTGTAGCGCCACTTAAAATATCACGCTCCACCAGACTCCTTTACAGCCAGTATCAGAAACAGTGGTTTC
The DNA here is from genome assembly GCA_009667805.1 of Leptobrachium leishanense. Taxonomy (NCBI): domain Eukaryota; kingdom Metazoa; phylum Chordata; class Amphibia; order Anura; family Megophryidae; genus Leptobrachium; species Leptobrachium leishanense. Next base: position 355,375,066 of record CM019063.1, on the reverse strand, counting down.
CCCTAAACCAGAAAATAGTAGTTATACAACCTGATACAGCGCAAAAAAAATTGCATGTAAAGGTTATCCGGTGTTTCTCGATGGTCAAAATATAAAACGAGAAAGATAGAGAATTATGGTGCAGCATGCATTTATTGTTAGATATATATATATATATATAGATGGTGCAAGATTTCCACTCACAAATAGAGAGCCCCAACACTGGCTCTGAGTGGTCTCACGCCTGTGGGTTCTTTATTTTCGTATTTCTTAGGTGACCCACACACCTTGCACTGACTCGATATCCACATGAAATATAAGATAAAAAGAAAAGGGACAGAGCCCCTAGTGCAAATCTATGGAAATGATATACAGTATAATTTCTTGCCAATTTTCAGCTTACTTGTGGAGGAGCTTCCATGGCTCTAAGAAGATGCCCATGGTTTTTGTTTTTCAATTGGAAAAACTCAATAAAAAACCACCAGGAATGGATCAGGACTGCAGGGACAGTATGTAAAAAGATTTATTAAAATAAAAACAATGCCAGAACGCGTTTCGCCTCAACATACGGCTTCATGAGCTGGCTTCTGATCTCAGTACATTGGTTATATATATATAGTGTTTTAAAAAGCAAACAAAATAAAATGTCCCCACATACCCTCAATTTCCATTCGGCGTGCATTTCAAGCCTCGAAATGGGTCCTTTGTGTGTGCTCCAAGGCACCGCCATCTTGCGCAGGCGCATTCGAGCTCCATGCGGCTCACGAGGCGTTTCGCCCTCTACTTGACTCATACTTCCGGTATCGCTCATATTCGTTCGCCGGAAAAGTGGTAAACATTTCTTGTCCGCAGCATGGCGCCACAAATTAGGCTACAAAAACACTAGGCATCACTTGTTATCATATATTCACAGAGAGGCAATTCATTATCAATTTGCTCTATTTGAGCGGGAGTCAGTGGGGTATTTTGGCCTAGGCCAACAAGGCCTAGGCCTAGGGTGGCACTTTCCAGGGGGTGGCGGCCCGCACTGGTGGCCCCACCCCTAAATGTTTTTTTTTTTTTTTTACTTTTGCAAAGTATTTTGCCAGGAAGGATACATTGAGATTTCACTAATTTTAAAGTATGTCCTGGGTAGGCAAGGCCTAGGCTTTCACTTTCCAGGGGGCAGCAAAAAACCTCACCACTAAATAGGTTACTCACAGAGCACCGAAATGACGCCAACATGTTGGTGTTCTGTAGTTCCCTGCACTTCAGACGAATAAAATTTCCCCACCTTGCAGTGAATTCACCATTCACCGCAGGGTCCCCAAAGTGCATGGAGTCGGCCGCTGAATGCTGCCACTGCAAACCCGTGGCCTGCTGTTTTCAAAAGAACTACTGAACGAAAATGTCTGGAATTTACATATAAAATCCTATGATTGATAATAAAAAGTTCTGTTACAGAAAAAAGAAAAAAACCGCTATTAAAAAAAAGGGGGGGGGGAATTTTGCTGAAAAATGACTAAAGGGTACTAAAAAAAATCAAAGACTTTTTACTGCAGATTAAAATAATAAATGGTTTATTAGATATTGCATAAAAACGGGAATATTTTTAACATTGAAACCTATGGGGTTTGCCTGAATAAACCTGCTGATTGAAACCACCGAACATCAGGGCATTTCACTACCATTTCTCTGCTGTTTGGTGTTCTCTGAATAGATTAACCATTACTTCTCCATGGGGATTTGCAATGCCTTCAAACAGCACCGTACTTGCTGGTAGTTGTCACGGTTCCCAGATCCCACCACGCAGTACTTAACACCCCACACTCCACAGAGCCCAGAAGCTACAAAAAGAGTAGCCGTGAAAGATCTCTAACTGTCTGGTCCTTAGAATTGGCCAGGTAAACTAGTTAGACAGAAAGGGTTAACAACACGGGGAGTAGTCAGCCGAGCCAGAATCAGGAATACAGAGTTCAGAATGGTCAAATGGAATAGCTGGGTCGATATCAGAGCAGTGGCGTAGTACAAGAAAATGGTCTAGGGCAACAGAAGGCAGAATAGTAAGAGACAAGCAGAGGTCAATAACGGGTTAATTCAATATAGCAGTCAGGTACAAGGAGCTCAGGTATGGATAACCACGATCTGGCAACTGCTGAGAATACACTGAGGGTTTTTAAAGACCTTCACCAGGCCACGCCCCCCACTCAAGCCGCGCCTCATGCAACCACCTCCCTGCCTGTCTCCATTTAAACCGGGCATTGGTCAGCGAGCAGCATCAGACATGCTGCCCTCAAGCACACAGGTAGGGCTGGAAGCTCCCAACGTTACAGTACCCCCCTCTCCACGGGAGGCCACCGGACGAGCGGCAGGACGACCAACAGGGCGATCGGGTGTGAGGCATGGAATGCCCTGACCAACCTAGAGGCAGACATGTCGGAAGCTGGAATCCAGGACCGGTCTTTTGGACCATAACCCACCCAATCGACCAAGTACTGCAGAGCGCCCCTGCACAGCCTAGAATCCAAAACCCTCCTAACCTCATACTCAGATTCACCATCAACCTGAATAGGTGGAGGAGGAGGAACGACCCGCGTGTACCTGTTACACAACAATGGCTTCAGTAGGGAGGTGTGGAAGACGTTGTGCATGCGAAGATGTTTAGGAAGGGCAAGAGCATAAACCACAGGATTAACGCGGCGAATGATCCTATATGGACCTATAAACCGAGGTGCCATTTTCAAAGAAGGCACCCGCAACTTCACGTTCCTAGTGGACAACCAAACTCTATCCCCCACGTTATAGGAGGGAGCTTTTAACCTATGCCTGTCAGCCTTGCGTTTCTGGACAGCAACATTGCGCTCCATATTTTCTCGAATCTGTCTCCAAATCTCTTGCAGTTGAGTGAGATGGTCATCGAGAGCCGGGATGACCTGTTGAGTAAACTGAAGCGGTAGAGCCGGAAGGAAAAAACCATAGATGGCAGAAAAAGGAGAGTGGCCAGTGGTCTCGTTAACCGCGTTATTACGTGCATACTCAGCCCAGGGCAACAACTCCGACCAATTGTCTTGTTGTTGTGTGGTAAAGCAACGTATGTACTGCTCGAGACCCTGATTTGCCCTCTCTGCTGCCCCATTGGATTGTGGATGATATGCTGAAGAGAAGGCCAATCGCACCCCCATCTCTGCACAGAAAACCCTCCAGAAACGAGAGACGAACTGGGCTCCACTGTCAGAGACTATTTCAGACGGAACCCCATGTATTCGTACAATCTCTCTAGCAAATACAACCGCCAGTTCTTTGGCTGTAGGAAGCTTAGGTAGAGGGACAAAATGAGCCATTTTGGAGAAGCGGTCTACAACTGTCAGAACCACAGTATGACCCTTGGACTTCGGCAAGTCCACAATAAAATCCATAGATAGATGAGACCAAGGCCTCTTAAGCATGGGTAAAGGCTGCAATAGACCGACAGACAAGGATTTACTGGTTTTGCTTCTGGCACAGACTTGACAAGCCAAAACAAACAGATGTACGTCCTGTCACATGGTGGGCCACCAGAACTGTCTGGAGATACTGGTAAGAGTCTTAGTAATACCAGGATGACCTGCTGGTTTAGAATCATGAAACATTATGAGTAATTCTTGTCTTTCCTTTTCAGGTACAAACAACCTATCTGGAGGCTTGTCAGGTGGAGCCCCTACTTGAACTGCCTGGAGGCGTTCCAGGAAAGGCGAGGAGACAGACAAGACTGTAGAATCCACAATACGTTCAGGAGGAACTATAGGATTGTGGTCTTGTGTATTAGATTCATACGGGTCATATTGACGAGATAAGGCATCAGCCTTTACATTGCGGTCACCTGGTCTGTAAGTCAATACAAAATTAAACCGAGACAGTAGCAATGACCACCTGGCCTGTCTCGCTTTCAAACGTTTAGCATCCCCGATGTACGTAAGGTTCTTATGATCAGTAATTATCAATAAAGGGTCAAGAGTACCTTCCAACAAATGTCTCCACTCTGATAGGGCAGACACAATAGCAAGCAATTCTCTGTTACCGATATCATAATTGCGTTCTGCTGGTGATAATTTTCTTGAAAAGAACCCACAAGGATGTAGAGGTTTTCCTGGAGATTCTCTTTGAGACAGGACAGCCCCAATGCCTATCTCGGAAGCATCAACCTCAAGAACAAACGGAATCCTGGGATCAGGATGCCGAAAAACGGGAGCGGAAGTGAAAGCTTGTTTGAGGGCTTCGAATGCTTGTTTGGATAGAGAAGATCAGATCTGGTTCTTCAGACCTTTACGTGTTATATTAATGATAGGGGAGGCTACAGTGGAATAATTCTTGATAAATCTCCTATAATAGTTGGAAAACCCCAGAAACCTCTGTATGGCTTTGAAACCTTGAGGGAGAGGCCATTCTGAGATGGCCGTGAGTTTAGAAGGATCCATCTCAAAACCTTCTGGAGTGATAATATACCCAAGGAATTTCTCAGTAGTAATGTCGAATAAACACTTCTCTAGTTTGCAATAAAGACCATTGTCCAGTAATTTTGCTAATACCTGTCTGACATGTGCATGGTGGGTTTTCAGATCGGGAGAGTAAATCAATATATCGTCTAGGTATACTATAGCAAAGGTTAAGAAATCTCTGAGCACATCATTAATAAAATCCTGGAATACCGCTGGAGCATTACAAAGACCGAAAGGCATGACCAAGTATTCATAATGCCCACTCCTGGTGTTAAATGCTGTTCTCCACTCATGCCCCTCTTTTATACGTATCAGGTTGTAAGCTCCTCTTAAATCAAGTTTTGTGTATACTGCTGACCCCCTTAAGCTGTCGAACAGTTCTGATATGAGAGGGATAGGGTACACGTTCTTAATGGTGATCTTGTTAAGCCCCCTATAATCGATACACGGGCGTAAATCTCCCTCTTTTTTAGACACAAAATAGAACCCAGCCCCTGCTGGAGAAGAGGAACGTCGGATAAAACCTCTCTCCAAATTCTCCTTTATGTACTCTTCCATAATTTGGTTCTCCTTTATGGAAAGAGGATATACTTTGCCTCGAGGAGGCATGGTGCCAGGATGAATATCTATGGCACAATCATATGGTCTATGTGGAGGCAGTTTCTCTGCCTCTCTTTTATCAAATACAGCCCTGAGGTCGGCATATTGGTCAGGAACCTCTGTAGACAATGGAGGAGCTGTAGGTGTGTTCAGGGCACCGACATGCTGGATCGGTATTAAACAAGTCCCAAAACAAGCAGGACTCCAAGACAGTATCTCTCCCTTAGCCCAATCAATAACAGGATTATGTTCCACCAACCAAGGTAAACCAAGTACAACAGGATTGGAAGGTGAATGGATAACTTGAAATATGATTTCTTCTTTATGCAAGAGAGCAGTGGTAAGAACCACTGTAACCGTATCGTGAGTAATCCTAGGGCAGGATAACGGTCTGCCGTCTATGGCTTCGACGGCTAAGGGTGTCTCTCTTACAACCAGAGGTAGAGAAATGGAAGAAGCGTAGTTAACATCGATAAAGTTGCCAGCAGCCCCAGAATCCAAAAAAGCGGTAGTATGTGTGGTCTTGGTCTCCCAAGCCAAGGATACTGGTAACATAAGTTTAGTGTCTTTGACAGGAGACATGCACGTCACACCCAAGGCCTGTCTCCTCAGCTGCCTTAGGTGCTGTAGTTTTCCGGCTTATCATGCATTTTAGGACGAGTAGGACATTGAAAGCGTACATGTCCCCCCAAACCACAATACAGGCACAATCCCTCATGAAAACGCCTTGTTCTCTCTTCCTCTTTAAGCCTAGTACGGCCTAGTTGCATAGGCTCAGAGGGAGGAGATAACTCTCTTGGTGGTGCCTGAAAGACAGGGGCCAACCTAGGTAACGGTCTCTTGGGCTTCTCTCTTGGAGTCCTTCTGTCCCTTATCTGATTATCCAGATATATACAATAATCAATGAGTTCACACAATACCTCAGGTAGTTTACGTGGAACCAATTCATGCATCAATGACTCTGATAACCCCTCCATAAAAGCCAGAACCAGTGTCTCATTTGTCCAGTTCACATCAGAGATCAAGGTTTTAAATTCTATGGCATAATCAGAAACAGTCCTGTTCCCTTGACGTATGCGGAACAAGGATTTGCCAGCTACCGTGGCCTTTCTGGTAGGATTAAATGTACGTTGTAACTCGGCTATGAATTCTTTATAATCCCGTATGATAGGCTTCTCTGCCTCCCATAACGGAGTCGCCCATGTCAATGCTCTGCCAGACAGATGATTAATAATGAATCCCACTTTGGCAATGTCAGAGAAAAACATCTGTGGATTTAATTTAAAATGAATATCCAAATGGACCAAAAATGTCTGAGGGAGTACCGTCAAACCTCATAGGAGCGGTCATGTGTACCTGGGATGTCTGAACGACAGGGGACACAGGTATATCAAGCAGGGGTGCAACCCCAGCTGGTTCCAGGTGAGCCGTACGAGTCAGGATAGTTTGTAAGGCAATAGCAAACTGATCCATCCTATGATCCTGCTCATCCTGTCTGGATACAAAGTTAGCCAAGTGCTGTGTTAATTCTGCGGGATCCATAGTGGCCAGATCGTAATGTCACGGTTTCTAGATCCCACCACGCAGTACTTAACACCCCACACTCCACAGAGCCCAGAAGCTATCAACAGAGTAGCCGTGAAAGATCTCTAACTGTCTGGTCCTTAGAATTGGCCAGGTAAACTAGCTAGACAGAAAGGGTTAACAACACGGGGAGTAGTCAGCCGAGCCAGAATCAGGAATACAGAGTTCAGAATGGTCAAATGGAATAGCCGGGTCGATATCAGAGCAGTGGCGTAGTACAAGAAAATGGTCTAGGGCAACAGAAGGCAGAATAGTCAGAAACAAGCAGAGGTCAGTAACGGGTTAATTCAATATAGCAGTCAGGTACAAGGAGCTCAGGTATGGATAACCACGATCTGGCAACTGCTGAGAATACACTGAGGGTTTTTAAAGACCTTCACCAGGCCACGCCCCCACTCAAGCCACGCCTCATGCAACCACCTCCCTGCCTGTCTCCATTTAAACCGGGCATTGGTCAGCAAGCCATCATGCTGCTGATCAGACATGCTGCCCTCAAGCACACAGGTAGGGCTGGAAGCTCCCAACGTTGCAGTAGTTCACCAAACTTGTGTGTGAGCATATCACAGAGCAGTGGTGCACTTAGGGGAGTGGCGGAGGGCGGGCCGCCCCAGGTACCAGTGATTATTTGAGTGTCATTAGGGGGTACTAGGAGGTGCCACTGTCACTGTGTGTCAGCTTTGAGCGGTGTTCTCAAACAACGAGCAGCGGAGCAGGGCGTTTGCATACGGAGTAAGATCAAATAGAATAAAAATCCCCCTCTCCTCCCTCCATAGCTCCTCCCCTGCCCCGCAGCAGCTCTAGGAGAGGGGAGGGGACGTGATTTGTGTGCAGAGAGAGAAGATGACAGTAAATGGGGGGTATCAGCAGAATATGAAGCCCTGTCTGCTTACTGCTGTTTAAAGTGGACCTTTCCTTAACCAGCACTGCAGTGATAGAAATTTGTCATTGAGCTGCCTGGCTCCTGGTGAAGCTGTGTGCGTGCAGGTCATGCGGTCCGGCCAGTCAGGTGGTACTGAGTTTACTTATTTTTTTCTGTACCACCTGACTGGCTGAACCACGTGACACGCATGCAGCTGCCCGCCCTTTCATTAACACGGACTCTCACTCTATTCTGGACTGAACACCCACCGGAAGGGAATCAAAGCCACGGTGCACCCTCTGGCAGTGGCAACCCACTGCTGACAAAATGGCTCCATGCACAGACACAGCCGCGATCCTGAGTCCGTACACAGTCCCTGCTGACTCTGCACACAGCCCTACCGCGGACGGAGGCCGGTAAATATAAAATAAATAATTGCTGTGTGCTCATATTCACTCGGTTTGCTGGGAGTCTTATTGCAGTGGATTCTGATGCACTCATACACACCGCACATTGCATTGCTGGGAGTTTTATTGCTGTGGATTTTGATACGCTGACACCCATACTGCACATTGCATTGCTGGGAGTTTTATTGCTGTGGATTCTGTGATACACACTGGATATTACTGTGAGTTTATTGCCCTGGAGCTCTGGGGTACGCTCATACACACTGCACATTACTGTGACTTTTATTGCTGTGCAGTTCTGATATGCTCATACACAGTGCCCATTTCTGTGGGTTTTATTGCTGTGCAGCTCTGTGATACACTCATATGCAGTGCAGGTTTCTGTGGATTTTATTGTTCAACCAATTAGAGTGGCTGTGATCCAGTATACTTGACATGCGTGGCTGTTCTTTGTAAAAATGCTTGAATTTAAACATTTCATAATTTTATTTATCGCAAAAGGTACATTTGAAATGGTATACAAAATATACACGTAGGCACTTGGTATACACTTTTAATGTAAAGAGAGGAAAAGGCAGAGCTCTAAGAGGAAAAGGTGGGGCATAAAGAGGAAGGGTGGGGATTAACCAGGAAGAGGTGTGCCATTGACAGGAAGGGGTGTGTCAAATTTATATTAGGGGGTGCACGAGTTTAGTCAGGCCTAGGGCAGTACAAAACCTAAATACACCACTGGCGGGAGTTGTCAATCTATCCCAAAAAGAACATGTTCTACATGGTTACATATAACTTGCCTCAAAACAAATACATTGGTGCATAAATGTGTGTCCCCAAACATTCATGTGCTATACATCATATGCATTAAACAATTAATAATATTTATTATATTGACAAATGTCAATCAAAACAGTGCTCGGATACAAATTATTCCATACCTTCCTGGATCCAAATTATCAAAGTGCAACAAACATATTGTTGTTATTTTACTTAAGTGTATATGTTTCCTTCTTATAATCAAAAAAGGATTCCCTCTTACCCCCACATTTTTTTTTTTTAAATTACGTGTGGTTGTGTGGCCTTATTAATATGGTCATATTTATTCCTTGTAAATTATTCCTTCAATTTGATAATATGTGATTGAATATTAATAGATTTTTGTGTATGATTTAATATCTTGTGGTGATATACTCTTATAAAATTATTATACCATCTTAACATATATAATAACGTGTTAATTATAATTTTTTTATATATATTAATTAAATAAACCTAGATCCAGAGAAGGTTCAGAATTGTATATATATCACAAAAAGTGCACAATTTCGAAATCGTTATTCAATCCACCCGGTGCAAGAGTGCCCATTTCGAAAATATATTTCATTTCCTCCCGTCCCAAAATATTAGTGATATCTACTTCTATATCTTTTTTAAAGACTTCCTTTAAAGCTGTGAATTGCAAACCTACAGAGGAACCTCTATGTTGAAGTTTAAAGTGCATGGATACAGAATGTTTTTCAAATTGTTTACGTATATTTCTCATGTGCTCGGAGATTCTAACATTTAACGCCCTTTTTGTGCGTCCTAAAGCCTCTTGGGGTAATTTGATCTTTCAAGAGTGACTATTTCTAACTTCATTTTGATTTCTTTAGTCAGATTTTTTTCTAAATCAAACTCAAGTCTTTTACCACCTGATATACTCTGGGTTGGTACACCAACAGGTACACCAACATTGCCAAAAAAACTTTCTACATTATTACCGATATTTCTCCCAAAATTTGAGAGCGACATTATAGGCAGCTATCTCACCGTTTGGGGAATTTTCTATACAGAAACGAGAATTTGCAAAATTTCGGTGTAGCGCCACTTAAAATATCACCCTCCACCAGACTCCTTTACTGCCAAAAATCCACAAGAATCCGACAGAGCCACCAGGAAGGCCAATTGTGGTGGGTATAGATTCTATTACGAGTCGTCTGTCAGAATACGTTGATATTCTATTACAGCCAATAGTAAAAAATACCACCTCTTGCTTAAAAGATACCATAAGTATACTACAATTGGGGATGGGAGTCCCGCTTCCAGGCCCGTCTTTAGCGCAGGGCAAAAGGGGCAGCTGCCCTGGGCCCAGTCAGTGTTATGGGGCCCAAAGCAGCTGCTCCTGTCCTGAGTGCTTGAGCCAGCAAAAATCGTGGTGGTACAGCCTGCCTCCCCTCTGTGGTGATGGGACCACAGCGAGGAGGTGAGGCCTCGGAGAGAGGTGATGCATCTTGGGAGCTGCGTTTGGCTCCTCCCCCTCCTCACCATGCGGTTCCCCCGCGCAGGAAGACAGGATTCAGGAAGCTGTCAGTGCTTCTGCTCAGCCCTGCCCTGTTCTGCTCTGCCAGCCTGAGACAGCCTACAGCAAGCATGCAGTAAGAAGCAGGGCTCTGCTTACAAGACCCCCTGCTCCCCCACCCCTCCAGCTTGGGTATGTGATGTCACATGTTCATATGTATGTATGTATGTATGTATGTATGTGTGTGGATATGTGTGTCTGTGTGGATATGTGTGTATTGTGTATACATGTGTGTATTGTGTATTGTGGATTATGTTTGTGTATTGTGGATTATGTGTGTGTGTTTATTATGTACAGTATATGTGTGTGTATTATGTATATATGGTGTGTGCGTGTATGGATTATGTATATATGGTGTGTGAGTGTAGATTATGTGCATATATGATGCATGTGTGTGATGTGTCTGTATATATAGAGTGGAAATGTGTGTGATGTAAATATCAAGTTTATATATGATATGTGTGTGTGATGTGTATTATGTGGATGTGTATATAATGTGGAAATGTGTATATGATGTATATATGATGTGTACATGTACAGTATATAGAATGTGTATATAGGATGTGTACGTTTACAAAGGATGTATATACAATAGTACGTATAAATACTTATATGATGTGTACACACAGAGATATTGTGTTATTGTGTTATTGTGTTTTCCTTACAGTACATGTATAAAGGATGTGTAATTGTAAAAAACAATTTAATCTATCAGGGTTATTCAAAGAGCTCCGAATTGTGGATGAAAGATAACCGAACGCTGAAATTTAGCGTTCGGTTACCTTTCCTGCCCATTCGGCTATTCAGAGAGCAGGTAGTTCGCCAAATGTTGGCGAATTGCCTGCACATACGGTGCCTGTTCGGTGCCTGTTCGAGGGCAGTGAAATCCCCATAGAGAAGCAATGCTTCAGAGAACACAATCCAGCAGTGAAAAGTTGCCGAATTGCCCTGCCATTCAGTGGTTTCATGCGGCAGGTTTATTTAGGCGAATCCCATAGGCTTCAATGTTAAAAATATTCAATTTTAATCCAATATCTAATAAACAGTTGATTATTTTATTCTGCAGCAAAAAGTCTCTTTATAGATTTTTTTTAGGATATTATAGGCATTTTTCCGGATTTTTGTGCGAAAATAGTTTTTTTTCCTTTTTTTTAATTTTTTTTCTGTAACAGCCCTTTTTATTCTCATTCATTGGATTTTATGTGTAAATTTCAGACATTTTCGCTCAGTAGTTTCTTTGCAAACAGCGTTTCACTTTTCAAACATTCAAGCCTACTGTTTTTTTATTTTTTTCACTCCATTCGTCTACAATGTGGATTTTTTCCGGCGGCTGCTCGGGTTTCTTCGGCGTGTTCGGCGGGGTTATTCCAGATGTTTTTGCGGGTTTCGGTGTGCGTTCGCTGATTTTTGCGGTGAGTGTTCGGTGGGGTTGATCTAGATGTTTTTGCGGGTCTTGGTGTGCATTCGCCTGGTTTTGCAGTGAGTGTTCGTCGGATTTGCGGCGACTTTTCCCTGCACTACGGCGGCCCTGTGGTGCTTGCTGAATACACCGCAGGGTCGCCAAAATTGGATCGCCAAATCGCACTGAATTGAACTAAAAGTCAAAAGTGCGGTGACTTTTCGATTCTCTTTGAATCTTTTGGATGGGGTGGAGAGTAAATTCCAATGGGGGGGGCCCAAAAAAAATGTTTGCCCAGGGTCCAGTCAATATTAAAGACGGCCCTGCCCGCTTCATGTACGGTTCGCGTAGCTGGGCGCACAATAGCATCCTCACCTAATAGGCATTACATAGACGATCTCTTCTTTGTCTGGAGAGGAGAAGAAGATGACTTAATAACATTTCTTGATGGATTAGATAGTCAGGAATGGGGTATAAAACTCAACAGGCATTGGAGTAAATAAAAAAATCACTTTTTTAGATCTTGAAATATATATAGAGGTAGGACTGGTCAAGTCTAAGATGCATTTTAATGAGGTAGATGTCAATACATACATAGAGACTACCAGTTGCCATCACCCTACTTGGCTAGAGGAGTCCCAAAGGGGCAGTTCCTGCGTTTGAGGAGGAACTGCACAGACCCATTAGTTTTTAAACAGCAAGCGAATACACTAAAAAAGGAATTCATAGATAAAGGCTACGACGAAGTTGAACTAGATCAAGTAATTAAGATAAATGGCGAGTTGCCCTTAAATGGCGCCTGTTTCGTGGTGTGTGTGTTGACATATGCTGCTGCCCTTCAGGGATAAGATGGCAATGCTTTGCTATTGCCTAGTTTAGAATTGCGAAATGAGGTTTTATCTCTGACTGGGCGATGCCTACATAGGGTATATTCATTGAGATATGCTCCGTATATGCCAACGATAAGACATAGTATTTCTTATGGTGGTGCTGTGAGATTCTTGGCTGCTGTGTTTATAAATCACAGAATGTGCACTGGAAATAAGTATGTTTACATATAATCATGCAATACTGTATGTACAGAATACCATTATATGTTACAAAATCCTTATATCAGGGTGTTAGGAAGTTCAACTCTGGTTGTATACTGCTTTTACAGATAAATTCATATACACATCCCTGTATGTCTCTAACAGTTTTGTACAGATCATCATAAATTCACAAAACAAGTATTTGCGTGTTAAATGCAGCTTCATATGCAGTGTGGTATACAGTTAACGTATTTTAAAGTATATAATGTGATAGATATATGTCGTCTGTCTATGGAGAGAGTGTATTTCAGGGTGTGCCTGTTCTCTGTACGTTACTGCCACCTTGTGGTCAAAGTTCAGTGTGCAGATGGTGGTTCAAAAATGGTTCTGCTTAGACATGTGCACAGCACAAAATTTCGTTTTGAACTAATGCATTAGTACTAAAATGCAATTTATTTAGTTGCTACAGAAATTCGTTTTCAGTTCTTTAGTATGAAAACTAATTTCATTCATCCGAAAACCAGTGGATACAATTACTATTGTAGCGGCTCCTCAGAGGGCTGAGATCGCTGCTTGTTACAGTATCTCTCACTCTCAGCACAATGTGGGCCATATTATATAGCAGGTGCTAACTTAACCAGAGCTGTTGTAAACTTCCCAGAGCTATTATAGCCTATGGAGGTTTTCAGTTACAACAGCTCTGGTTAAGTTAGCACCAACATTGCAATACTGCCCGTGTCAGGCAAAGCTGTTACAGTAACTGACTGCTGCTCATCACAGCGCTCAGAGTTTCAGTAAAACTAGTAAATAATATTTTTATATATAAGACGTTAGAACAATATTATTTCCTTGTTTTACTGAAACTCTGAGCGCTGTGATGAGCAGCAGTCAGTTACTGTAACAGCTGAGCCTGATACATTGTACTGAGAGATAATGTAACAAGCAGCCGATCTCCGCGCTCACAGCCACTGGATTTAAAGGGCTAAAAAAAAAAGGCTCTTCTCTGTATAATGTTTAGAACATCCTCCTGCATTAATTAATACCCCTCTCTGTATAATGTATACAACATCCACCTGCATTAATTAATACCCCTCTCTGTAAAATATATAGAACATCCTCCTGAATTAATGTCCCTCTCTGTATAGAACATCCTCCTGCATTGGCATGTGGAGGGTGCAGAACTTCGGATGTTGCGATGTTGCGCTCTTCATTGCTGGTCTCCTTCACTCATCAATATAATATCACAAAAAGGACTGAAACTAAAATGTAGTGCATTTTATTTTAGTTTCTTTCGTTTTTTGTACTGAGCAGTTTCGTTTCTCTTGAGTCATACTAAAACTAAATTATCCCAAAATTCGGACTAAATCGCTTTAGTACTAAAACGAATGCACATGTCTAGTTCTGCTGTTGTTTCTTCTTTTTCGACTATGGCAGGTTGGACCTCATATCAAGGGACAGAAGAAAATAAAATAAAACACATAGTGCTTACTGTCATACTACTGTCATAGAAAATTAAGTAAGTACATCTAGTGATTGCCAACTCACGTGGACTGGAGCCGATATTGCTATCACGCTCACTCTCATGCGCAGCCCCGGCCTATATATAGGTGGCCAGGAGTCCTTCTTTCCTTCACCTCCTTGCTCCTTCTCTGCTGCGGTTGTCTCTCTGCTGGGCTGGAGTACTCACATTGTAAGCGCTGGAAGCCGCCCTGTAGGTAGTTGCTGCTGCGCAGTGAAGGACAGGATGCAGTGGTGTAAAGGTAAAAAAAGGGGTTTTAATTTTCAGGTAAAGTTACAAATAAATTATAAAACAAATGGTCAGGGAATGTACAAAACGCATTTCGCCAGAAAATTGGCCTCTTCAGCTGGATGGTCCCTGTGTTTGAGTGTCCGTCTTTTATAGACTGTCCGGTAGGTATGTTCTCTGATTGGTCCTTCTTAATTTCGTTTTCTTTTTCGGCACGGATCCTTTGTGCATGTGCGTGCCGTTCCGGGCGAAGGTCTTGGGTCATGTGGTGGCTCAGGACCAATCAGGGAGTTCTTTTCCAGTCTATTACTCTTCCGTGCCTCTAACCTATGAGTTCAATAGGCAGAGACACCTGCTGTGTTGTGAATGCAGATCATGGAGTAAGGAAGATTGAAGTTCTCTAATTCTACTGGTTGTTAACAATGTGTGGGTCTTTATGGTCTGTGCTGTGCACTGAAAAGGATACATCTAATAAAAGCTGGTGATGGGTTTCATTCCTTTAGATACGGGCATAAGGGCATGGTGGCTTTAGGCCAATCTGAGGATCCTTTCTTTCTCTGATCGGAGTTTCATGCCTATGGTGTATGTCATCGCTGGATATATATGTTTCTAGTGTGCCAGATCTATCCCGTTTATTAAAAGGGCTCTACCTTGTTGCTTTTTGATCTGAGTGTATCCCTTAAATTGCACTTTCGCTGTGCTATGGACACCCTATAGGGGATATTCGTGGATCCTTATTTTCAAGATGTGGTTTACTGTAAGATGGCCTATCTTTGTTGTACATAGATCGTAATGGCTCCATGTTTGGTTGCTACTTGAGGATCCAGGGAGCTGTATGGTAGACAGAGTAGGGTATGTTGTAGAATGTATGTTAAGAATTAGGGATGAGCCGAACACCCCCGTGTTCGGCTCGCATTCGACCTCGAACAATTTAAAAAGTTCGAGTTAGAACGCGAACACGAACCGAACTCAATGCAATCAGTGGGACTCAAAAGTTCGATTTTTAGAGTGCCATGCAAGAGGGCAGATATGCAAGATATTTGCCATAAAAGGTGTATGGGGGTCCGGGTAGTGCCCTGGGGGACAGGAAACAAGGAAAAAAAGTTTAAAAAAAAACATTTTTAAAGGAACAGTGAGTTTTCCATGACAAAGGGTTAAAAATAAAAACAAAAAATTCCTTCAAATATCATGCCTAGGAGGTCCCCATAACCTGCCCGTGAAGTGTCGGTTTTGTTGGATGTATAGAAACATTTAAAAACAAAACAAAGACATTTCAAATGATGGTAAACGGTTTTCCTTTAATCTATTCATAAACAACTGCTTGGGGCGGTTAGTCTGTATGAAAAGAGGAGACATTTTAGGATACGCAGAACAAATTTAGTGATTTTTTTGGCTAAATTATGGTGAAACTTATGCAGGCTTTGAATGAAAGTAACAATAGGTGCTTTAAAATTGGGCCTTTAGTGCCGTCACAACGTAACCCCTCTGTGGTAATGTGGAAGAGTGCAGGGTTGGACCCTGCGGTCCAATATTAAAATTATATGAATCTGGTATAGGCGTCAGTGGCAGTGCACCCAAATATTGTGCCTTTGGTGGCAGCAAGTGCCTTCACACCGTAACCCCTCTGAGGTATTGTGGAAGAGTGCAGTGGTGGAGGTTTTGGTAATGCAGAAGAGATCCCTGATCTATTCAGTTACATCAGCAGCTATAACAAAACCAGGTCAGCAATGTTTAGGCACTTGTACTGCGCTACTGTATATGTGAGAATCGGCGCACACCAGTAGCAACAGGTTGCAAACAGAACAGGCAGGGAATACACAGAGAGAATAGTCAAATGGCAGGCAAAGTCGGCAACAGATCGGGTCCTCAGAACAAGCAAGGTCAGTAACAAGTATACAAACTGATTCGGTAAGCTAGTGACGCGGGAATAAAGGCTGAGACACACTGAGTGTGTAGCGACGCAAAGCGTAGTGAAGCGAAGACAAGCAAACATTTTGCAGGCTTGACTTCACTCCACTCCGCCTCGCAGCGTGTCTACACTACATTACGTTTGCTTCTCACCGCACTTTAATCCACTAACTAAATTAAAATGTACACACAAAACCGTTTTATTTTCACAAAGCACATGTTATATAGGCAAAAAAAAGTTTCTACTGAATAAAATACATCAAAAATTACTGTTAATTTTGGGGGGCGTGGCCGGCCGCGTGTGGAAGCAGACACGTTTTGGAAGAGCTCTGCTGATTCTCATTGATACCGGGGATTTCTGCTTGAATTTCCCAGCACATTACCTTTTTTTTGGTGACTCTGCGTGGCTGGCCATCGAGTAGAATAATTCGGAGCTCGTATTCACCCCCCCTCCGGAGTATAGCAGAGATTTGGGCCTTTGTTCCCTGTCGAGCGGGACCTGTTGTTGGCCATCTTGCGGCCTAGGCTCCTGCCTGGTACTCCTTCGGCTCCCCTTACCCGGGTGTACGGCTGCTGTGAACCGCGAGGATGGAGGGCCCCCATCATTTGGTTAGTGCTGCTGTCCCCAAGGCAGAGATTGTGGGGGAAGGTGCGGAATGGTGGCGGCCGGCCCGTCCACCCCCCACTAGGAGTCTGGGAGCTGTTCTAGAGGACCTTGAGGCACTTCTATTGCAGATGTCCGGAGATGACGACGGGAGCCCGCTCACACGGGAGACATGGCGCTGGCTGATGACAGTGATGGAGATCGGTGCGCGACCGAGGGCTTCGGATGGAGCTGCGCTATTAGAAGAATCCTCTGCCACCCACATTGCAATCATCCCTGCGGGGGAGACCCCGAACCCAGAGCAGTACGAGAGAGCAGTGCTGCTGCTTGCGGAGACCTGTGGGGAAGCGGCGGACCCTACGCGGATTGCTGTGACCCCCCTCCCCCCGGCCGACCGAGATGAGACCGTGGCGGGCCTCTAGGGAGCAGGCTGCGAATGGGAGAGGGTACCTACTTGGGCCCTGCGGCGTACCGGCTGCAGTGGGGCTGCCCAGGTGGTTGCCTGTCTGCTGCACCTTCCGGGAGAAGCCTTGGTGTGATGTGGGTCCCTGCGCAACCTTTACTGCCGAGATGGTGAATACCAAGCTGGAAACCGTTGCCCTCTTCGTGGAGTGTATGCTGGTGGCATTGTCTGGGACTGTGGGTTTCCACGCGGAGGTGAGGCGATGCCGGCCTTGGCCCCAACTTGTGGCTGGTGCGACTATGGGAGAAGCCTGGATGCTGCGGGAGTGGGGTACGGAGAGGTGCACGGAGAGGCTTGTGGAGGATTTCCACCCCGTGTTACCTGAAGAGGTTCATCTCGCTAACACGATGTCTTTTGCCCGACCGTGCCTGACCCACTGAGTTTACCCCCCGTTCGCCCTCTGAAGCCCTTTCGGATTCCCCCTTGCTGATCTGATCTCCCTCACCTGTGAGTTCCCTGCTGTGGACAATTAGGTTTTCAGCCTTTTTTTTTATGGACTTTTTCTTCTGCTGACTCGGAGGGTAACCTCCGAACTTTTACTGTTTCTTTCCCCAATATATATATATAAAATGTATATAAAATGTGTTCTCATGCCAGCTGAGAATTATTTTCATGTATTTTAGTTATTTTTCTGCCCACCATTTCCACCTTCCTTCACTGCGTTACCCTAATTGAGATTACCTTTGATTTTACTTTGTCCCCCCACTTCATTTTTCTGTTTTTTCTCCCTCCCCAGTTTATTTCTTTATTTTTTGGCGATTCATGGGGTACACCTGGGTACCACGACGTGGCCTGGTGCCCGATACGGCCTCCGAGTCCCCGGGCCAAGTGCCAATTTTTCCTCCTGGCCTCCCGTGGTCCCCAGGACTTGCAGGACTATACCAGGGGTGGCACAATCCTGGCCTATGCCAATACCCCTTGCCCCTTTTCACCCACCCTCCCCCCATTTACATAGACGTCTTTCGCAGACTTTTTTCGTTATTTGTTGCTTATGCATCGATGAGACCCCCCTATTAGGGGATCTTTATTGCTGTTATATGACTACCATTTGAAGACTTCTTTATTTGTTCTACATTGATGTGTTCTTTATGATGACAATTCTTGGCCCTGCGAGGCCCTTCATTTCTTTATAGTATGTTGTTAAGCTGACTCTTTTCCAAAATAAAATAAAAAATAAATAAAAAAAAATTACTGTTAATTTAATAGGAATAGTATAAAAATATAAAAGAAAGGTAACCCCTGATCATATATATTATAGGGACATGGAGCGGCGTGTATAGAGTAAGGATGCATTGATACCACACACAGACATATACGTATATACTGTATCAACACGCAGACCTATATATACGTATATATCAACATGCAGATATATATATACACCCACCCACAGACCTCAGACCATATATACACATACGCACATGGGGGGGTGGCATGTGGACAATCTCAACTACATGCGCCCCCCCCATTTGGCTGATCCCTCCAGAAGGGATATATATATATTATTCTCTGCTCTATCGGGTTCAACATTTCTTCAAATGGGGGAGGGGCAATTAGTTGCCAAAATGTGTGTGTAATACAAGTCTGAATATATATATTTATAAGAATATAGATATATATCTTATCTATATATATATATATATATCATACCTGCCCTTTCCTTCCCCTATAAATTTGCTAAAAATATACACACACAAAAAACAAACCACTGCCTGTGACCCCGCGCAGTCCACATGCCACTCCCCTCTACCTGGCTGAATGTATCTAATATATATAATTAAATACATTCAGCCAGGTAGAGAAAGAAAAAAAAAAGTTTTATTTTATGTTCCCGGGGACATTTAAAAATGTCCTCGGATTTTTTTCTTTTAGAAATGTGTCACCTTACCTTAGCCTGGTGGTCAGTGGGGCTCCCTTGAGCCTGGTTGTGTGGGGGGTCTGCCGTGGCCGCAGGTGCAGTAGCTCCCTCCCTGCGCTGCCTGTCTCTGCCACATGCACCCGGGCTGCTAGCCTGCACAGTCGCAGCTCTGTCATCGCATGCTCCTCATGGGGATCCTTGGGAGGCCCCTGCAGGCTGCCCTCTATAGTGCCTGATTAGAGGGCCGTGTCTGCCTGATGTTTTAGTAACAAGAATGTATTATCCCATAGGCTTCAATGTTAAAAATATTTCCGTTTTAATTCAATATCTAATTAACTGTTGCTTATAATATTCTGCAGTAAAGAGTCTCTTTATTTCTAGATTTTTTAGTATTTTAAGCATTTTTTATACTTTTTTCAAAAAAAATCGAACTTTTGGCGAACGTCCCAAAAAGTTTGAAGTTCACGAACTGTTGTTGAACGGCCGATGTTTGATGCGAACTCAGAACAGATCGAACCGAACAGCTCATCCCTAGTAACAACAGTTCAGAATATGGAGCCAAAACTAATACAGCGCTACACCCATATTGTTTGTGTGCTCTTTCAGAAAAAATTGCACTTGAATTGCTCCTTATTAGATTCTGTATTTATTGGGTGGATGGTTAATTCAGGGACAACTGAATTCCTAGAAGTCAGACATTATGTACCTATGTATGGGGTAAAGCTAAAGCCTTCATTGAGACCTACTGGACTCAATGTTTTAATTGATAAATTCACACACGTTCTCTCCTTCTCAAGAAAAGATCATAATCTCCTTGTTTTTGTAACCTATTAACCTTTTCTACACCAAAAACCGTAAGGTATTTAGATCATTATTGTGCTGTTGCTGTACATGTCTGGCAAACGGTGTATCTAACGGATTTCTTATTGACCGAACGTGTTCCTGAATTCTTTGTTTGAATGGTCTAAAAGGCTTCCCGACATATTGCATTCCACATTTGCTAGTAATCGCATACACTAAACCCTTGGAGTTACAATTAAAGAAGGATTTGATCTTGAATTCTCTTTCTCCTTTTGAATCTTTAATTTTGCTTGAGTCATGTTGAATAAATTTGCACGCACTGCAGTGTCCACATTTGTATGAACAGTGAAGTTTATTAGAAAGCCAGGTATTTTTCGGTAAGTTGGTTTTGCCATCATAGTGACTTCTAACAATCATGTCTTTTATATTCCGACTTCTTCGTGCCTTGATTGTTGCATGTGGAGTGAGGGCTTCTTTAAGTTGGGGATCCCATGTAATTAATGGCCAGAAGCGTTCCATTATGGTTTTGACCTTCTCCCAACCCTTATCGAAGCTGCCTACACATCTAATTAAAGACTTCTCTCTTTGATGCACTTTCTCTTGTAATAAAGATTCTCTGGGCATGTGCAATGCTCTCTTATATGCTTTTTTAAAAAAATTATTCGGGAAACCTTTGTCGCTGAAGTTTTTCTTTAATTCTTTTCGCTCGTTCAGTGAATTCAAGATCGTCAGAGCATATTCTTTTTAGCCTTAGATATTGTCCATACGGAATACCTTGTTTCAACGGGAATGGATGATAACTTTGCAGTTTAAAAGGCTATTGGTTGCGGTCTTTTTTTTATAAATTGTTGTGGATAGGTTTGCTGACCCTTCTTTATTCATTTTTGAAATAGCAATGTCCAAGAAGTTCAAAGTTTGATGTTGAATGTCACAGGTGAATTTCAAATTCAATGTGTTATAGTTGAGAAAATTTTTGAACTCTATGAATTCTTTCTCTGTCATATCACCTGAATATCATCTATATATCTTTTCCAGGAAATTATTTATGGTAAGAATGGATTATTCTGCACTTTATAGATGTATTCTTCCTCCCAGAATACTAAGTAAAGATTTGCGTATGTTGGGGCTCAAGGACTTCCCATCAAGTCCCTTGTTGCTGCAAATACCATTTATTATTGAACAAAAAATAATTGTGAGTTAAAACAAATCTCAACAATTTAATGATGAAATTAATTTGAGTCTCAGCTATTCCACTATGTTGTATCAAATATGACCTTATATTTTGCGCAGATCCCAAAAATGACCTTCCAAATTCCGTATCACGTCAGGTTTTTCACAAATGATGAAAATTTAAAAAAACTTTATTTTTTAACGACCTTGCTATATGGCAACGTTTGTAACGTGTGAAAATGTTCTCTGGAGGGATGATTGTTTAAGGAATAAATAAACATAAATACATATTCAAAGCAAACATACCTAACATTCGCCATTGGTGTTAATTTCTAGATTTCCATTATAATTACCATAAACCTTTTTCAAGTTTCTTCTTATACAGTTGTGTTCAAAATTATTCAACCCCCAATGCTGTAAAGGGTTTTAGGGAATTTAGTGTACATTTGTAATTGTACTCAGAATGAAATCCTACAAGGACGTTTTAAAGAACCATATGCAACTAAAATTACATCAATTGGTTTTGTAATACAGTAGTAAATGTTTCTTTTGTGAATTCTTCATTGACACAATTATTCAACCCCTTAAAGACTACCACTCTGAAGAACAGAGGTTCATTCAAGTGTTTTCAATCAGGTATTGAAAACACCTGTGGATGTCACGGAGCAGCAATAAAGCATAATAAGCACCAATTAGGCAGCTTTAAAATGACTGTGATACTCAGCTCCTTCTAGACATTTACTGGTGTGGTTACAAACATGGTGAAGTCAAGAGAATGGTCCAGGAAGACAAGAGAAGAGGTGATTACTCTTCACAGGAAGGGCAATGGCTATAAGAAGATTGCAAAGATGTTAAACATACCAAGAGAGACCATAGGAAGCATCATTCGCAAATTCAAGGCAAAGGGCACTGTTGAAATGCTACCTGGTCATGGCAGAAAGAAGATGCTGACTTCGACTGCTGTGCGCTACCTGAAGCGTAGAGTAGAGAAAAGTCCCCGTGTGACTGCTGAGGAACTGAGAAAAGATTTGTCAGATGTGGGTACTGAAGTTTCAGCTCAGACAATACAGCGCACACTGCGTAATGAAGGCCTCCATGCCAGAACTCCCAGGCGCACCCTCTTGCTGTCTCCAAAGAATAAGAAGAGTCGACTGCAGTATGCCAAAAGTCATGTGGACAAACCACAGAAGTTTTGGGATAGTGTTCTGTGGACTGATGAAACACAATTAGAACTGTTTGGGCCCATGGATCAACGCTCTGTTTGGAGGAGGAAGAACAAGGCCTATGAAGAAAAGAACACCTTGCCTACTGTGAAGCATGGTGGGGGGTCAATCATTCTTTGGGGCTATTTTGCTTCTGCAGGTACAGGGAAGCTTCAGCGTGTGCAAGGTACCATGAATTTTCTTCAGTACCAGGAGATATTGGATGACAATGTGATGCAGTCTGTCACAAACCTGAGGCTTGGGAGACGTTGGACCTTTCAACAGGACAATGATCCCAAGCATACCTCCAAGTCCACTAGAGCATGGTTGAAGATTAAAGGCTGGAACATTTTGGAGTGGCCATCGCAGTCACCTGACTTAAATCCGATTGAGAACCTCTGGTGGGACTTAAAGAAAGCAGTTGCAGTGCGCAAGCCTAAGAATGTGACTGAACTGGAGGCTTTTGCCCAATGGCGAATGGGCGAAGATACCCGTAGATCGCTGCAAGACACTTGTGTCAAGCTATTCTTCATGTTTAAAAGCTGTTATAACTGTAAAAGGATGTTGTACTAAGTACTAAGATTGAATGTCACTTGGGGGTTGAATAAAACTGATAATGATGTGAGCACAGAAAAGACATTTGTGGTTATTTCATTATAAATGTTATGTTATATTTGTCTGACCTACACGTGCTTCTTTGATTTAATTGGAAGCAAGATGACTGAATGATCAAAATCAATGTCAAACTGGCCAAAACACTCAATTTCAGTGGGGGTTGAATAATTTTGAACACAACTGTATATCAAAACTGAAGTAAGGCGCTGCGCGACTCTGATCAGAGGAGACGATAGACACAACCACACCGAGATATGGCAGATTATCATCTGATCAGTTAGTGGTCTGTCAGGTCCGTTTATTATTTCAACATCCAATAGAAATGTTCGTTATATATAAAAACTTCCTGCAATGTTCACTCCCAACATAGGAATGTGATACAACAACCAATCAGAGCAGATACATTTCTACGTCAGAGTTTAACCAACAGTGAGACAACATTACTACATTTGATTCAGAGATGGCTTTTTTCCTAGCTTACACTGTTCACACACCCTTTCACACAAAGGAAATGGCTAAATTCCACAGGCTAACATCCTATGCAAGTAAAAGACTTGCAGGGTTTGACACTTATAATGGGGGGGTGGATTTCACACTAATGCAAAATTAAAAAACTACCTATCATATTAAAATACCTTTCAATCGTCTCATTGATCACATATACAATCGTGATCACAAAAATGGATGAAACAAACTAGACAATTAAACTAATTATCTATTATGATACATAGTATCCTCGCTTAATACCTGTATGATATACGAAAAGGATTCCCCAAGGAGGCCCTTTATGAGCATAAAATATACTTATCTATCTAGATTCACTCTACCAGCGAACCACACTTGGAGCGTAGGCAAAAAATACCTAATCTAGACATTAAATAACTATTTATTCCCATTTCCCAAAATATAATTCACCGAACAAGAAAAGTATAATAACTTGAATGTAAAAGGTTATTTATCTAATAATCAACATGAGTCAGATCTATATCTGTGTGTTTTCCTATGTTCAGCTTCACTCCACAGACCGCATACACACCTGCATTCATACACACTCTCAAGAAATACATTCTCATTTTCCCAAATCCATTCCTTTCTCACACTTATCTAGGGGATTAAATAAAAAAATAATATTCCATAATCTAATACCGTAGTCCACAGTGCGAGATCAAGGTCTGGTCTTTTTCAACATCCCAGCTTGAGACGCATAATCATTAAATGTCATCAGAGCTCCCACCATAGGGACTCCTGAACAAGCTGTCTCTTTGCGCTGGTTGCTTATTACCTGTGACCTTTGACCTTGACACAAAATGTCCATAATTCGTTCCATATGCAGTCATTGTGACTGTCAGGTTTCTTGATGATGCGATACGGTTGTAGCAACAATAAAGAAAAGAAAAAAAGAAAGAAAATATGGTATTCCCCGCTAATCATATACATCCATTCATTCATTATCACTCTCAAGTACACGAAAACAATAAAAATGTTAATTTACACAAGAAGAGACACAGATAATAAAGTTTAAAATTTCCCCTCAAAGAAAATTATACTACTTCTGACCCATTGTTAGAGAAAAAAATATATATGCAACTTTGGCTCAAAAGGGAAATAGCCGAAGTGCATACTCCACCCATTCTAAATAACAAAAAAAATATTTAACTACTATCCTATTCGGTCTTGTTCGGTGTTTTGAAACAAACCTGGTGTTTATAAAACACACCAATCCTCAAATAAAATCCAAAAAATAAAAACAACTTTAATATTACTGAATTAAAACTTTCCATTTACCACTATATATGTCATGAAACGTATTTATGCAAATGCATTAAATTATATGTTCCTAAATACATTAATTAACTCTAATTTTAATTGGATGTGATCTTCAATAATCCTAAATGTGTCAGGGAATTTGAACAATATTGATTGTAACCGAACAACAAAAATAATAAAATATATAATAATAAAAGACACAAAATAATTATCACTTAGACAACAACACAAAGACAATCCATCAGCATATAAAAATACATTATCTTCTTCTTTCTTTGTCTTCTGTCTTATTGGTTGAAAATAACGGTTTTGTAAAACTGACATGTCTTAAATTTTATTTCCAAATCAATGATCTTCTTTAATCGCATGATTTATTGATGAGTTGTTGATAAATTTGGTGTCTGATAATTCCTTATTATCCGGTTGATGAAACATTGCAATGTGAAATGATAATGTGTTTGAGTAAATTTCCTTCAATTCCAACAGCTTTATCAATATTGGTATTCAATAATCTTCCATCTAGCTTGAGCAAAGTTGGCATGCATGGGTAATTTTCACCTAAAGTAAAAAACTTGGGAAAAAAAATTATTATCAACCTGTCAAAAACTTTAAAATTCATATGGTTAAAATACTTTTAAAATGGAGAGCAAAATGCAACACATTTTTGGACACAAAGAAAAAGGAGTGGTCATGAGAGAGAGAAAATGGAGGAGCTAGGAGAAAATTGTGAAAACTGTTTTTTTTTTACTTTTGCAATGGTCACCAATTTTTTCAAAATGCTCTTCAATTCAAATAAAAAAAAACACATAACAAAAATATCATAAACTGGGAAAGAAAGTATAGAAGGGCATGTTAAACTTGACGCGTTAACTAGCACAAAGTTCTCAGAGGAAACTCAGAGAAAAAGATTCTTAATAAACATCTAAAACTACAATCATTATTAAGGATATTGGTTAAAAACAAACATTCAAACGTGAGGTGTTTGTGCAGCTATTTTACAACCTGTTTTATTCCCTCCAAGAAAATTCAATGGGGGCACAGTCATACGTTGTTGCACTTCACACCAAAAGACAAAAACATCAGATAGCAAAAAATAAAACTAGACATATGGCTACCAATGCAGAAAAAGAAAAACAAACAATACTCAGTCAGGATACTAAACTACAACCTTCCATCTCCCTTAGTCAACTAAAATAAAACAAAAAAACCCACCTTCTCTCATTTGAAATCTACCTAATTTCCTTTGTACAGCGCTACTAAACCTGTAGGCGCTTTCCTTTAAACTTTCACTCAAATCCTTCAGCTTTATATCACTTCATCCTCTTAGATTCCAAACAACTAAACATGAACCTACATATATATTCCATTATACAAGTTACAAAAACTGTAAATGATCTCAGTCAGCCATTTTGGCAAAACATATAACCTATATTAAGGTGTGGTCAATCCCTTAGTGCTGGACTCAAACAAAGACCAGAGGAAAATAACCGACCACGCCTCTTTTGGGAATATGTATAACATATATTAAGGCAGATTGAGCCCATCACCTTGATACACAAATTTTTTATATATCATACATCAACTTATAACATAACATTCACGTGTAACCTGCCTTGTCAAAGTATTGACTTTCTATGTTCATCTTTCAAACATAAGCTAAGAATAAAAAAGCAGTCATTTTTGAAATATACTGTAAAAGTAAAGCCCTATTGTCTCCATTTCCTGTGCCTTTTTTTTTTACATGAGGCAAGACAGTAAAGACACAGAAACAAAGCAACCTGTTTTAAGAGAAGCAGTCCCTATACATAAATTACATATAAAAAACACAATATCAAAACTACGAAATACAAAACATCAAAGATAAACACATATATTAATAGTTAGTAAAGACAAACATTTAAATAAACAGACGTAATCAATGGCAAGAAACAAAATAAAAAAATTAAAAAAATAAAACAAAAACAAACGTGAAATCTGAAAGAAAAAACAGTTTGCAAATCCTTTAGAATCAGTTAAATTATAAAATAAGACAGCGCGAACATACAGCAAAGCGAAAAATAAAAAAATAAAACAAAAACAAACGTGAAATCTGAAAGAAAAAACAGTTTGCAAATCCTTTAGAATCAGTTAAATTATAAAATAAGACAGCGCGAACATACAGCAAAGCGAAAAATAAAAAATAAATAACAAAAACAGAAAAAAAAAATGGCAAGAATGCAGGAGAAAAATTGCTCTCAATGGAAGCAACGCTATTTTGTTTTCTATCTTGCTATATAAGAAGAAACCGGACCTAATCAATTAAAATAAAATGCTACGAGTCAGAACTCCAGAACACAAAGGAGCTACACTATGGACACAAAGACAAACACATTTACTCAACGCTAGAAACATCTTTCAGTTTCCCGGGTGAGTGACATAACGAATACTCAGCACTAGAACTTTTCAGGGTACATCAACATAACGAGTGAGTCACCGCTCATTAACAGTTCTCTATCAGGCGAGTTAAGATAAACAAACAAGAAACAAAGAAAAACAAACAGAGCGTCCTACAACAACACAGTGGCTCTCACAGGAAGTCTCCCCATGGAGGCAAAGATTCTTTTATCTATATAGGCAATTGTTTAACATGAAATAAATCATATCAGACAATTGAATTATTAAATCCCACTTTTGACACCAACTGTTAAATTCTAGATTTCCATTATAATTACCATAAACCTTATTCAAGTTTCTTCTTATATATCAAAACTGAAGTAAGGCGCTGTGCGACTCTGATCAGAGGAGACGATAGACACAACCACACCGAGATATAGCAGATTATCATCTGATCAGTTAGTGGTCTTTCAGGTCCGTTTATTATTTCAACATCCAATAGAAATGTTCGTTATATATAAAAACTTCCTGCAATGTTCACTCCCAACATAGGAATGTGATACAACAACCAATCAGAGCAGATACATCGCTACGTCAGAGTTTAACCAACAGTGAGACAAAATTACTACATTTGATTCAGAGATGACTTTTTTCCTAGCTTACACTGTTCACACACCCTTTCCTGCACACAAAGGAAATGGCTAAATTCCACAGGCTAACATCCTATGCAAGTAAAAGACTTGCAGGGTTTGACACTTATAATGGGGGGTGGATTTCACACTAATGCAAAATTAAAAAACTACCTATCATATTAAAATACCTTTCAATTGGGCTCCCCTTCAAACTTCCTCTTTTTGGATTGTCTTCGGTGTGCGTCCGTACAGTCTCTGTTCAACATCCAACAATAGTCGGCCATCATATGTACAGTCCACTTTCCTTGGTATCTCTTTTCCATCACTTTATTATCCTGATGGAAGTGCTTGCCATGTTCTTCCGAAAAATCACCAAGATTGTTAGGAAAGTAATTTAGATGAGCATGAAGAAAGTGAACTTTGACGCTCATGTTGCAACCAAGCAGTTCATAGGATTCCAGAATATCCTCGACTAAAGTGGTGTAATTTGAAGCTTTAGTGTTCCCCATAAAGTTGTGTACCACATTTCTGAATGCAGTCCATGCTCGCAATTCTCACTCAATCATGGTTTCCTCGAATATGTTGTCTGACATTTATTTTCGTATTTGAGGGCCTATGAAAATGCCAGCTTTAATTTTTTCAGACTTGATTGATGGAAACTTACCACCAAGATACTGAAAGCAGTTACTGTCCCTGCTTAAAGCTGTCACGAATTGCTTCATTAAGCCAAGTTTGATGTGTAAAGGTGGCAACAGTATTTACAAGGGATCATCCAGTGGAAGTGAAACAATGTATTTTTCGCCAGGTGTGAATGTACTTCTGACTGGCCACTGCTGCTGAACCCAATGTTCCGTCCTTGCTCTGGAGTCCCATTCACACAAAAAGCAAGGAAATTTGGTGTAGCCTGCTTGTTGGCCGAGCAATATTCCAATCACCTTGAAATCCCAGCTCAAAGACATGAAACGTTTTTTTTAATTTTCACATTTTTGTCATTTGTGAAAAACTTGACGTGATACGGAATTTTGAAGGTCATTTTCGGAATCTGCACAAGAAATCCATTCAGACACACCTATTCATTTCAAAACAACAAAACCTTGCATATTGGTGTTTTTGGTATCGTGTAAAACGTGGCCACTGTTGGATTTTTAGTATTCAAAAATTTGTACTCTTTTTCTGTTAGCAGACCATCCCCCAGACCTTCAAGTAAAAATTGGTGTAATTCGATTAAGAGTTTTCGTGTGGGGTCAGAGACATAATTCACGGGGGTAATCTGTTTGTACGTAGTTTGATCGTTTAGTTCATTTAGGGCCATCTGTTCATATCCTTTTTTAGATATTACCACAACATTACCCCCCTTGTCAATTGCTTTGATAATTATTTCTTCATTGGAACTTAGATCGTTTAATGCAATCCGTTGCGATTTAGTTAGGATATTCTCTGTTTGTCCACCAATTGTTTTAGAATCTATTTCTTCTATTTCGTCACGAACTAGTTTACAAAAGAGGTCTATATTTTCAAATTGTTTTATAGATGGGTGAACGTACTTTGTGTTTGTACAGAGGTATGCACTATTTGATTAGCATCCAATTGTTTGTTCTCTTCAAGTAATGAGATCATGTCTTTAATGCATTGATCCTCCTTAGCTGTGAGACCTAGTTGTTTTAAACTATGACATGATATTTGTGCAATGCCAGTTTTCTTGAAACTAAATTAATGTCTTTAAACCATGTGAATTTAATAAACTGAGGGGTAGGAACAAATGACAGACCTTTTTTTAATACTTCTATATGTTTATCATTTAGTGGAAATTGGGATAAATTAATAACCTCTGTTTGATTATTATTCAACGGTTGTTTCTGGTCGTTCTTTGTTTGCGGAATTCTCTGCCTCGTTGTTCCTGTGGTTCGTCCAAAAAAGAAATTTTTTCTTAACCCTTTCGCTGCTGAGGCATTTCCCGCCTCTGTGCTGAGGTCATTTTTACCGGTTTTGCTCATCATGTTTAAACGTGTTTTGAAGGCTTATTTTAGTATATGACCCAGACATATTATATATCGTTCTTTCTGTCAGACTCGGCAGATTCATAATATGTCATTATTATATGTATATGTCATGACTTGTCTGTATATTATAACAAAAAATGCAATAAAATATGAATTTTCAGAAATTTACAACGTGTAAAGTGTTTTTTTTCATATTTTAACATGCGAGCAATTGCAGTTATATTTTGTATGGGGTGCGCTTGTTAAAAAAATTAGAAATGGGGTCTCGTTACATTTTTTTTTGGGGAAAATTATGCGATTTTTAACAAACGCACCGCATACAAAAATCGTTAGTGCAGCATCATTGTTCACATTATAATTGAAATGGGAACAATATTGCTGCATTAACAAACCAAAAAAAAGAAAAAAAACTTGTTTATTTTTTTTTTATATATATTTTTTTTCAATTTTTTTTTTTTTTTTTTAATTTTTTTTTAAAAACTTTTTTCATAGTCATGTTTGGTATCATTGGAACGGCCATGCTCTGGCCGACCCAACAGTATCAAACCTTAATCCCTAGCTGCCACGGATCGGGAGATAGGGGGTTCATTGGAACCACCTATCTCCACCATTGGTGGCAGCTAGGGGTTAACTCCAGGACTGGTATCATCGTGCTATGCACGATGATGCCAGTCCTCAGGGGGAGTTCCCGGAGGCTTGGCCGACATCCAAGATGTCGGCCAGCTCCGGGAAAGGATCACGAACCGGCGCTTTTCAGCACCGATTCGTGATCCGGCTCCCCAGGGGTTAATGACAGCCACCGTTTGGAAGGACAGGCTGTGCCCTTCCAAGCGGTGCCTGTATTAACTCCCTGCTCCCCGGCGATCGGGAGGGAGAGAGGTCTGAAGGACCTCCCCCCCTCCCTTTCAGGCGCCTCCTCCTCACATGTGGGGGGGCGCCTGAAATAGATGTCATCGCGCCGCCGCAATGACATCTATTGTGCCCGCGGCGGTCCCGGATTGACGGGCTGACATCCAAGATGTCAGCCCGCACCAGGGGGCACAGCGATCGTCAGGAATCCAGCCGATCGCAGGCTGCTTTGGGAGGACGCGCTCAGCGCGTCTTCCGCAGCCAACCCTTCCTGCGGCAGGACGCGCTGAGCGCGTCCTCCGCAGCGAAGTGGTTAAGAATACCTTTTGTTGCAGATGTAAATGATGTCCTTTCAGTATCAGATTCTGAGGAGTCTG
This sequence comes from Leptobrachium leishanense, assembly GCA_009667805.1. Classification (NCBI taxonomy): domain Eukaryota; kingdom Metazoa; phylum Chordata; class Amphibia; order Anura; family Megophryidae; genus Leptobrachium; species Leptobrachium leishanense. The sequence continues at coordinate 355,344,055 of CM019063.1, read as the reverse complement.
CTTCACTGGCTGAATAGTTCCAACGTTTTGCTCGATTAATATTTCTAGATGGTTTAAACACTTTATTCTCCCTGTAATCTTGTAAGTCACGCATAAATATCTTATGTTTGCGGGTCTTAGTTTCTGTTTCAAATATTTCGGTCTGTAATTTGAATTTAGCCTCTAATTGGCCGAATATCTTGCCGGACCAAGCTGGACAGACTCCCCTTATTTCTTACAGTACAGAAGAGGGCACTATCATACTGGGGCCACCTAAACATCAGCAACCTCAACCACCATAAAGCCCTACTCACCAATAAGGACCACCCCAAACCATGTGGGCTGCTACAACTCATATACACCCTGATCATCCAAAGCCCCCATGAATGCAACCTGACAAAATATCAAATAAAGGCCCTAATTAATGATTCCAGGGAAAACAATATAAGAGAATGGAGACATGATATAGAAAACTCCAAGAAACTCACCATTTACCAATCATTACAGAAGAAATACAAACTGGCCCCATACCTGGAGCTACTACAAGACCCCAAGGACACACAAATCCTGAGCTGGTACAGACTGAGCACCCACAGCCTGGAAATCAAATTAGGGTGGCATAGACAGACCTACAAGCCCAGGGAGAATAGACTGTGCCAGCATTGTTACCAGGGGGCCCTGGAAGATGAGGTCCACTTCCTCCTACAGTGCCCCAAGTACTCAGCACTGAGGAAAACTCACTTCCAGAGACCCTCCACTCTCATCCCGGACTTCACTTCTATAGAAGAGACGAGGAAACTCTACATCACACTGGGAGAAAAGGAGCTGGCGGTGAAAACATCTGTCCAATACGTCACAGAATGTCACAGACTGAGAGGAACATGAGAGATCCCGGACTTATAAATCCTCAACACGGACTCGCCCCCACCCCCTTCACATTATCCCTTACCCTGATAATGTCCATGAACATGCCCATTCCCCCCATATATGTCCCACTACCCCCCCCACCACATATAACCTCCCCATATGCTTTGGCAATGCTAAAATGTATTTGGTCCTACCAATAAAGCTGTTTTTCTTTTTTATTTGAGAGCGAGAGAGAGGGTTAAGGGAAGGAAAAAGGGGGGATGGAAAGGAAAGAGGGGAAAGGAGAGGGGGAAGGAGAGGAGAGAGAGGGGAGAAAGGGGGAAGGAGGGGGGAGAGAGGGGGGAAGGAGAGGAGAGAGAGGGAAGGAGAGGAAAGTGGGGGAAGGAGAGGAGAGCGAGGGGGAAGGAGAGAGGGGGAAGGAGAGAAGAGAGAGGGGAGAGTGAGGGGAAGGAGAGGAGAGTGAGTGGGAAGGAGAGGAGAAAGAGGGGAAGAAGAGGAGAGAGAGGGGAAGAAGATAAAGGGGGAAGGAGAGGAGACGGGGAAGGAGAGGAGAGAGGGGAAGGAGAGGAGAGAGGGGGAGGGAGAGGAGAGTGGGGAAAAAGAGAAGAGAGGGGAAGGAGAGGAGAGAGTGGGGGAAGGAGAGAAGGGGAAGGAAAGGAGGGGAAGGAGAGGAGAGAGGGGGAAGAAGAGAAAGGGGAAGGAGAGGAGGGGCAAGGAGAGAAGGGGGAAGGAAAGGAGAGGAGAGAGAGGGGAAGGAGAGGAGAGGGGGAAGAAGAGGAGAGAGAGGGCGAAGAAGAGAGAAAGGGGGAAGGAGAAAGAGGGGGAAGGAGAGGAGAGAAAGGGGAAGGAGAGTTGGAAGGAAGGAGAGGAGGAAGGGGAAAGGAACGAGAGGAGAGAGGGGGAAAGGAAGGCGAGAAGAGAGGAGGAAGGAAGGAGAGAGAGGGGAAGGAAGGGGAAGGTAGAAGAGAGGGGAAGGAAGGAGAGAGGGGAAGGAGAGAGAGGGGGAAGGAGAGAGAGAGGGGGAAGGAGAGAGAGAGGGGGAGGAAAGGAGAGGGGGAAGGAAAGAAGAGAAGGGAAGAGAAGGAGAGAGGGGGAAGGAGGAAAAAGAGGGAAGGAGAGGAGGGTGAGAGGAGAGGGGGAAGGGGAGGAGAGAGAGGGGAAGGAAAGGAGAGAGAGCAGGGGAAGGAGAGGAGTGGGAAGGAGAGGAGAGAGGGGGAAGGGAAAGAGAGAGAGGGCAAAGGAGAGGAGAGAGGGGGAATGAAAGGAAAGAGAGGGGGAAGGAGAGAGAAGGGGAAAAAGAGAAGAGAGAGGGGGAAGAAGAGAGGGGGGAAGGAGAGAGAGGGGGAAGAAGAGAGAGGGGGAAGAAGAGAGAGAGGGGGAAGTAGAGGAGAGGAAGGGGGAAGGAGAGGGAGAAGGAGAGAGGGGGAAGGAGACGGAGAGAGGAAGGAGAGAGAGAGAGGGGGAAGGAGAGGAGAGAGAGGAGGAAGGAGAGGGAGAAGGAGAGATGGGGAAGGAGACGGAGAGAGGGGGAAGGAGAGGAGAGAGAGGGGGAAGGAGAGGAGAGAGAGGAGGAAGGAGAGGAGAGAAAGGGGGAAGGAGAGTTGGAAGGAAGGAGAGGAGGAAGGGGAAAGGAAGGAGAGGGGAAGGAAGGAAAGAGAAGGGAAGGGAGGAGAGAGGGGAAGGAAGGATAGATGGGAAGGAGAGCGAGAGAGAGGAGGAAAGGGAGGGGGAAGGAGAGGAGAGAAAGGGGGAAGGAGAGGAGAGAGAGGGGAAGGAAGGAGAGAGGAGAAGGAGAGAGAGGGAAGGAGAGGAGAGAATGGGAAGGAGAGGAGAGAGGGGGAAGTAGAGGAGAGAGGGGGAAGTAGAGGAGAGAGGGGGAAGGAGAGGAGAGAGGGGGAAGGAGAGGATAAAAAGAGAGAAGGGGAAGGAAGGAGAGAAAGAGAGAGGGGGAAGTTAAGGAGAGAGAGAGGGGGAAGTAAAGGAGAGAGAGGATGAAGGAAAGGAGAGATGGGAAAGGAGAGGGGGAAGGAGAGAGAGAGGCGGAAGGAGAGGAGAGCAGTGGGGAAAGAGAGGAGAGAGCAGGGGGAAGGAGAGAGAGGGGGAAAGGAGAGGGGGAAGGAGGAGAGAGGGGAAGGAGAGTAGGGGAAGGAAAGGGGAGAGGAGAGAGGGGTTAGGAATGAGAGAGGGGGAAGGAAAGAAAAGAGAGGGGAAAGAAAGAAGAGAGAGGGGGAGGAAAGGAGTGAGAAAGGGGGAAGTAAAGGAGAGAGAGGGGGAGTAAAGGAGAGAGAGAGAGGAAAGGAAGGAAAGGAAAGAGGGGGGAAGGAAAGGAGAGAGGGATAAGGAGAGGGGGAAGAAGAGAGAGGGTGAAGGAGAGAGAGGGGGAAAGAGACAGAGGGGGTAGGAAAGGAGAGGAGAGAGAGGAGGAAGGAAAGAAGAGGAGAGAGAGGGGAAGGAGAGGAGAGAGCAGGGAAGGAGAGGAGAGAGCGGGAAGGAGAGGAGATAGAGGGGAGAGGAGAGAGAGGGGAAGGAGAGGAGAGAGCGGGGAAGGAGAAGGAGAGAGGGGAAGGAGAGGAGAGAGGAGGAAGAGAGAAGAGAGAAAGGGGGAAGGAGAGTTGGAAGGAAGGAGAGGAGGAAGGGGAAGGAAGGAGAGGGGAAGGAAGGAGAGAGGGGGAAGGAAGGAGAGAGAGGGGAAGGAAGGAAAGAGGGGAAGGAAGGAAAGAGAGGGGAAGGGAGGAGAGAGGGGTAAGGAAGGATAGAGGGGAAGGAGAGAGAGAGAGGAGGAAGGAGAGGGGGAAGGAGAGGAGAGAAAGGGGAAGGAGAGGAGAGAGAGGGGAAGGGAAGGAGAGAGGGAGAAGGAGAGAGAGGGAAGGAGAGGAGAGAGAGGGAAGGAGAGGAGAGAGGGGGAAGGAGAAGAGAGAGGGGGAGGAGGAGGATAAAAAGAGAGAAGGGGAAGGAAAGGAGAGAAAGAGAGAGGGGGAAGTTAAGGAGAGAGAGGGGAAGTAAAGGAGAGAGAGGATGAAGGAAAGGAGAGATAGGAAAGGTGAGGGGGAAGGAGAGAGAGAGGCTGAAGGAGAGGAGAGCAGTGGGGAAAGAGAGGAGAGAGCAGGGGGAAGGAGAGAGAAGGAGAGGGGGAAGGAGAGAGAGGGGAAGGAGAGGGGGAAGGAGGAGAGAGGGAAGGAGAGGAGGGGAAGGAGAGGGGAGAGGAGAGAGGGTTAGGAATGAGAGAGGGGAAGGAAAGAATAGAGAGGGGAAAGAAAGGAGAGAGAGGGGGAGGAAAGGAGTGAGAGAAAGGGGGAAGTAAAGGAGAGAGAGGAAAGGAAGGAAAGAAAGAGGGAAGGAGAGAGAGAGGGGGAAGGAGAGAGAGGGGGAAAGAGACAGAGGAGGTATGAAAGGAGAGGAGAGAGGAGAAGGAAAGAAGAGGAGAGAGAGGGAAAGGAGAGGAGAGAGAGGGGGAAGGGGAGGAGAAAGCAGGGGAAGGAGAGGAGAGAGAGGGGAAGGAGAGAGAGAGAGGGGGAAGGAGAGGAGAGAGATGGGGAAGGAGAGGAGAGAGAGGGGAAGGAGAAGAGAGGGGAAGGAGAGAGGGAAGGAAAGGAGAGGAGAGAGAGGGGAAGGAGAAGAGAGGGGAAGGAGAGAGGGAAGGAGAGAGGTGGAAGGAAAGAGAGGAGAGAGAGGGAAGGAGAGGGGAGAGAGGGGAAGGAGAGAGGGGAGGAAAGAGAGGTGGGAAGGAGAGGAGAGAGATGGGGAAGGAGAGAAAGGGGGAACAAAGGAGAGGAGGAAGGAGAGGGTGAGAATGAGAGAGGGGGAAGGAAAGGAGAGAGTGGGAAGGAGAGGAGAGAGGGGGAAGGAGAGGAGAGAGAGGGGGAAGGAAAGGAGAGAGAGGGAAGGAGAGGAGAGAGAGGGGGAAGGAGAGGAGAGAGAGGGGGAAGGAAGGAGAGAAGGGGAAGGAAGGAGAGAAAGTGAGGGGGTAAGGAAGGAGAGAGAAGGGAAGGAAGGAGAGAGAAGGGAAGGAAGGAGAGAGAGGGGGAAGGAAGGAGAGAGAGGGGGAAGAAGGAGAGGAGAGGAGGAAGGAAGGAGAGAGAGAGGAGGAAGGAAGGAGGGAGAGGGGGAATGAAGGAGAGAGAGGGGGAAGGAAGGAGAGAGAGGAGGAAGGGAAGGAAGGAGAGAGAGAACGAAGGAGAGAGAGGGGGAAGGAGAGGAGAGAGGGGGAAGGAGAGGAGAGAGGAAGGAAGGAGAGAGAGGGAATGAGAGAGAGGGGTAAGGAGAGAGAAAGGGGGAAGGGAAGGAAGAGAGAGAAGGAAGGAAAGGAGAGAGAGAAGGGAAAGGAAAGGCGTGTGAGGGGGAAGGGAAGGAGAGAGAGAGGGAAGGAAAGGAAAGAGGGGTAAGGAAAGGAGAGTGAGAGGGAAGGAAAGGAAAGAGGGGGAAGGAAAGGAAAGAGGGTGAATGAAAGGAGAGAGGGGAAAGGAAAAGAGAGAGGGGGAAAGGATTGCAGAGAGAGAGGGGGAAGGAAAGAGGGGGAAGGAGAGAGAGGGAAGGAGTAGGGATGTGCTTTTCGGGTTTCGGAATTTCGGAAATTTCACGAAATTTCCCGATTGGGGTCTTCGGATGCGGCCGAAATTCCAAAATTTTTTTGATCTGAAAATGGCATATCCGAAAAGTTTTCCGAGCCGAATCGAAAATTTTTCGTAATTTTCGAATGGACTTGAAATGTGTCAAATCGAAATTTATTTTCCCTCTATTCATGATTTCGGTTCCATTCGAGATTTCGGTTCCATTTCGGTAATTCTGGACATCGTATATTTAACTATTATCGGTTATATCGCTGATTCTGTAAATTTTGTATTTGTAAATGCGTATTAATTTTTTTTTTTTCCAATGATCCGATAAGAATTTTCATAATTGGGTCGGATCCGATTCGTCCCGGGTCGCGCATGATGCGCGCGCGCGCGATGTCGTAACTTTATTGAGCCAGTTTTTTGACAACTTTTTTTTGGACAAAATATTGTTATTATTATTCACCATGGCTGCAAGAGACGACGAGTGCCATTCTGACACCTCCGCATCGTCTCTCAATGAACCGCCACCACCCAGAAAGAAGCGGGCCAGCAATATGTCGTTTGAGGAGATGCTCGAGCTGGTCCGGATCTTTGATCTTAAGGATTATGATTGCTGTAAGGGACCTTATGGCAGGAAGAAGAACGCTAGAAAGAATCGTATCCTAGACAAGCTACGCACCACCATTTTGGAGTTGTTCGGGAAGGACCGGACGAAGGACCCGCTCCGGAAACGGTGGTCTGATCTGAAAGTACGCGAGCAGGAGCAGCTGAGACACATCCGGCGCATCATAGCGAAACGTAAGTGTCATGTTATATTGTAAAGCGCTGCACAAACTGTTGGCGTATATAAATCCTGTATAATAATAATAATGTGCTTGCATGTGCTAATGTGCACAGAAATACGTTGATTTATTCGGTCCTTTTTTCATGCAATGTGATTGTGTATAGCTTTGCGTTTTCACGACTCGTCATACATGCATTTTTGCCATAGCGTATTCGTGAAAATTGTGACATTTGATGTATGTAGATGAAGTTACAATGCTGGATTTCTTTTGGCACATGTGTGTACTGTAGTGTGCTGGGGGGGTTGTTGTGATTGAGTGATGCATACGAGAAGACCCGCAGCTTGCCCAATATTGGCTCCAACCTGCGCATCAATAAAAATCTCTGCGTCTTTGCTAAGTGGTAGGATGGGACATGTAGTTCTTCTGTAAGTGCATCCAAACAGAGTTCAATACATCCTCAGCAGCTGCTGAATTGTTGCAGCGCAGCAATTCAGTTTGCTGCAGCAGTGTCATTGAACGCTTTAGATGCAAATTTCAAAACAAAATGGTGGATTTCTGTTGTTGTTTCTGCAATATCCAGTTTTATTAT